>NW_022045911.1:0-48464 GCF_001654015.2 Drosophila navojoa
CGAGGTGTAGAAAAATTTGTTCTACATGTCTAGTCTATGTGTTCTCTGGTCAGTGTTATGACTCAAATTCAAAGCACGCGCCTTTCTTAAAATGTCACTGTTAACTTACTGTTAAACGCAAAACAAATCTCTTATACGAATGTATTCTTATACGCTTGTGTGTCATAACTCGAATGTGAAATTCTTATTAGTATGCATAATGAACATTCATCCGATATAGAATTAGTTTTTGTGTATATCCCCAACAGTAAACATCCGGATCTTTTTTCGCAACGTGAACAACTTTATAGTCGCCCAAAATGCCGTTGCATATAAGTTCCAGCCAGGTATGTGTCTCGAAAAAATAATTTTAAACATATTATTTTAAATATTTAATTACTTTTAGGAACTCAAGAAAGAATTGGCCAGCTTTTCAGGCAGATTTACAATCCAGCCCGGTAGTATATCACGCCTCGGTGTGCATCTCGAGAATCATAAAGAAGAAGCTCTCCATTGGATGGACTTGTGTGAGAGTATGAGACCATTCGGTGGTATCCTGGCCGATGATAAAGGATTAGGTAGTACGTGTACTATGATTTGCTGGGTACTCCTCAAACAACTGGAGAATGGGGACACTTCAAACAAGAGTAAGTTAAGCTCTAAGTTAATATTTAATTTAAAAATACGAGTTATATGTAGACTGAAAGCAAATAAGCAAAAAAATCAGCTTGGCAGGCATGGTAGAGAATAAAATATGTATATATTCTTGATTAGCACGATCAGCGATCTATATGTAGACCACTGAGATAAATACATATTTCAAATTCGCATATCAATCCCATTACAATTACAATACAAACAATTAGAATTATTTAATTAGTATTATTACGTTGAGCAAACGATAGTGTATCTGAAACCGGGCTTTCATACATACACATATGCGTTTATAAATACATATGCACAATATTCAAATATTTGCAGGAACTTATCAAGTATTTATTATATACATATACATACATATATGTATATATGTATATATGATAAGTTCCTACACATTTCAGATCATTTCCCACATCCACTCATATTTGTGCATCGAGTATATATATAAAAGTATATATAAAAGTATAAAAGATATTAAATCAACATATTAGTATATCTCGACTGGAATTCGACCGATTTGAGCAGTTTTACTTCTTCTGAATTCTCATATTCCTGTGTAGATAATGAAATTCCAGAAGCAAAACTGCTCTAATCGTATGCCTTACTGTACTTACGACTTTTGATGATTGAATGTAGAAGCATAATATATCAAACACTTGTAGTGTAGGTTAGACTTTTGGATAAACATAAACAAACATAAATAATCATTTTAAAAATCTTGACCCCTGGTACAAACAAAATATAACTCGAAGTATTCTTCTTCACTTATACTACGTCATACAATTACTTAATTTGTTTTAGATTATACTGGCAACACTTTGATTGTATGTCCAAAAGCTATTGTGACCCAGTGGGTAGATGAGATTAGAGCTTTGGCAGGGGATCAGCTAACGGTTTATGAGTACATCGGAACAAATCGCGAAACCAAGGACATTTCTAAGGCAGACATTGTGATTACCACCTATAGAATTGTAACGTTTGATGGGAAGAAAGAACCGAATCCGCTGAATCTCAAATGGCGTCGCCTCATCTTGGATGAGGCCCAAGCCATAAGAAATACCAAGACGGAATGTTCAAAAGCAATCCGCGCTCTGAACAGCCATTTTCGATGGGCTGTGACTGGAGAGCCAATTCAGAATAATGTAAATGATTATATGGCATTGCTCGGCTTTCTATGCGGATAACAGTTAACGATGGATAAACGCTTGTGCTTAAGGCGTACAATGTCTGATATTCAGTCAACTGTCAACAAAAAACAGATTCAGAATTTTCCAACTTTAAATGAAATTCCCATTGAAATAGAACTTAATGAACAGGAAAGAATATTGTATGACAAAGTTCGCAGCAAATTGGATCGACGAGTCCATAGGCGCTCCATGATTCACTTGGTGCGGGTGCAACGCCTTCAACAGCTATGCGCGCATCCATATCTAATCCGTTCGGTAAGTTTCAGAATCTGTGTCCATGAAACTAACCACAATTAAATATATTTGTTATTTAAATATATTGTAATACAGATGAGCATAATTAGACAGGGGCAATACGAAGGCGAAAGCGACTTTGACTACAGTGACACATCTGATGCTAATGCTCTGAGCCTAAAGAATCCCATCTTTGACCGGGCCACTCCCTCAACGAAAATCCTTGAAGCTACTAAGATAATAAATAATAATGCGTACTGCAAAATAAGGGGAAAATCATTGTAGTATAACGATGGCAATACTGCTGGAAATATTGAAAGAATATTTAAATAGCGTCGACAGAGAACTAAGGATTATAACGTTAACTGGCAGTGATACGCAGGATACAATCAGAAAATTTAACGAATCTGATGAGCCTTGCGTTCTACTGCTCTCGTCGGAATTGGCGATATCTGGCTTAAATTTAAATGGAGCCAATTCTTTGTTGGTCATGGATTGTCACTGGAATCCGCATTTGAAACCACAAAGTGCCATCTATCGTCTGGATCAGAAAAACAGAAATGTTTCCGTCTATCAGTTTTTTTGCAAGGATACGGTGGATGGCCAGGTTCAACAGGTGCAGCAAAATAAGTTGAATTTAGCCTTTCATTTTCTCAGAGCGACGGCTATTTCATCAGTTCGAAAAGTTATTGAATATTTTCTGAGTCTATGGAAGTAATTTATATTTTGTATTATATATTTTGTAAATATATCAAAATTTTTATCAATATTTTTATTTCTTGTTTGATATTAAAAGCAGAGCTGTTAGTTAACATAAAACGTAACGGAAAGAAGTATAAGTGACTGCCACTGTTAAAAGACACACTGCAAACGCTCATCACAGTAGCAACAGCTGTTTTAATCTGCCAACCTAGAATTGACGATGAATTCACTACTGTAAACGCAAATATGACGCATGGTTAGCTATATAGCGTTGCCACCTAAATTGACTACTCTGTATACGACTTAACAGTACCTATTGAGGACAAAACAGTAGGAAACTTCGAGCCGGACAAATAAAATTGGAGCATAAATAAAAATACAAAATGGATGTTGATGCTGCACAAAAGAAATGGGAGCTGGAGAATAACGTACAGACATTGCCCAGCTGCGATGAAATCTTTCGTTATGATGCCGAGCAGCAGCGCCAAATAATTGACGCCAAGCCCTGGGAAAAGGATCCGCATTTCTTTAAAGATATTAAAATCTCGGCTCTGGCACTGCTCAAGATGGTCATGCACGCTCGCTCTGGTGGAACGTTGGAGGTGATGGGTCTAATGCTGGGCAAAGTGGAGGACAACACAATGGTGAGCAAAACTATAAAAAGAAAAAGCTCGAAATTAAAGCACTGAATTGTAGATTGTCATGGATGCTTTTGCACTGCCCGTAGAGGGAACAGAGACGAGAGTTAATGCCCAGGCCCAAGCCTATGAGTATATGACCGCCTACATGGAGGCGGCCAAAGAAGTGGGACGGTTAGAGCACGCTGTTGGTTGGTATCACAGTCATCCAGGATACGGCTGCTGGCTGTCGGGCATTGATGTATCCACCCAGATGCTCAATCAGACCTACCAGGAGCCCTTCGTCGCCATTGTTGTTGATCCGGTGCGCACCGTGTCTGCTGGAAAAGTATGCCTTGGTGCATTCCGCACATATCCTAAAGGCTACAAGCCGCCCAACGAAGAACCGTCGGAGTATCAGACGATCCCGCTCAACAAGATCGAGGACTTTGGTGTTCACTGCAAGCAATACTATCCGTTGGAGATAAGTTATTTCAAGTCGGACTTGGATCGCAAACTGCTCGACTCGTTGTGGAACAAGTACTGGGTGAATACACTGGGCAGCTCAGGTCTCCTAACCAATACGGAATACACCACCGGCCAGATCATGGACCTGTCCGAGAAGCTGGAGCAAAGTGAAAACTTCTTAGGTCGCGGTACATACACTTGATTGATGTAAAAAGTTCACGATTCGCCTTTTATAATAAAAATTTAATCTATTTCCCCAGGCACCGACATCAATGAGAAGAGATCCGAGGACAAGTTGTCCAAGGCAACGCGCGACTGCAGCCGCTCCACTATCGAGCTCATCCACGGCCTGATGGCCCAACTTGTCAAGGACAAGCTCTTCAACAAGGTGGGCTTGGGCAAATAGGCAGCACCGAAGAACAATCTAAAGAACACTTTGTATTCATAAATATATATATAAATAACCAATTAGGTTGCATTTTCCATGATAAATGCAATCTTATTTGCCACATCAATCATGAAGACTACAGAAGTGTTTATTTAACGGTCGGGCACAGGGCTGAATCCAGGTGTGTCAAGAGCAGAGGCTTTAATTGAGTGGACTTTCACGTGCCAGCACCAAAAAGCTGAAATGAAGCTTTTATTAAATATTAAATTACTTATTCGAAGACTTCCTCGCATATATGTTGTGTGTGTGTGTAACTTACCAGGCCAGTGTTGCCAGCTTAGCCTATTTCAGGCTAGTTTTAGCCTATCTCGCTAGATGATGATAAGACCTTTGAAAATGAATTAGCGAATAGCCGGAAATAGAGGCAGACAAGGCAGACTCTCAAGTTCTAGTTCTTAAGAGAACCTGGAAACTAAAAAATTACTGTCTAAATTGCTAAAAATAAATTGCTGTCTTGCCATCTAATAACTGTAACTATTAATGTACATAAGCTATTTAGAATTCAACTCTATCAAACATACATTTTCTTGAGCAGCGTAATGAGGTAAAGAAATTTGACTGTATATCTGTATATTTGCCTCGCTGTCTGTCTACCTGAGAAAAGCAATGGATAAAGAACTATAGAAGATTATTTAAGTTGTCTATATGTATGCAGTAATATTCATTTGCTGTATGTATTTAAGTAAAACGACGTTAGAATGCTTGCAGAGAGTGTAGACAATGCTCTCATTTTTCTTTTAAAGGTAGACTGGAACGACCTCTACTTGGCGCTTGGATCAACATTTGAGAGCGACTAAGGCTTTGAGTGAATGTTGCCCTATATAAAGGGCAGCAGCTGCAGCATTTCTTCAGTCGCCCAGGATCGACTGTGCCGTGCATTAAAGTGAAGTTAAGCGTGTTTGAAAATTTATTGATCGTTCAACTAAGCATTGAAGACTTGACGGAAATACAAGGAGGACAAAAATACTTAGAAGACATACATACATAAAAATTGGAGAAAAGAGAAAATTCTGATTAAAAAGAAATAGGAAATGGTCAGCATAGTATTGTATGTCAATTTATTTTGTTGATTTTTATTTTATTTTTATGATAAGCAAATATGTTTCTTCCACATTTATATATGTATGTAGCCTGGTATTCCATTTTGGAAGTTTAGCCTCTTTTAGCCTACTTTTATCCACAATTTAACGTTTTTCATAGCTCAGCACTGTAACCAGATAGCTAATATAAATAGCACAACATCCTTTAGCGCTTAACCGCTGTCATCAGCTGTCAACATTTGTTTTTCGGCTCCCTTACGTAGATTTGTATGCCTACTGTGATTTGTTTTTTTTTTTTTTTTGTCCTTGGACAATGACATCCTTGAACTCGCATCAAATTAATTGCCAGCAAACAAAAAGCTTTTATGAAATGAATATTTAAATACCCATAACATATTCCGTTTCATGCAGTAACGCTGAAATTCAGGAAATATTGTTTTTCGAAATATTGCTTTTTGTTTTATGCAGAAGGAAGCCTGACTGACTCTGTAAGGGATTGTCGAGCTACTCTTTCGATGATCCAAAAACAACTCTTATTCTTTTGTGCCTGACTCGTAACTAAAGCAAATTCTGCGATTTTCACTGTATAGGTTTACAGTTAAGAAATCTTCTTGCTTTGGAGCTGGAAACAATTGAATGCGGATATACTACAATAATATTCACATTATGAGTAGTATCAACGTACAGAAGAAATGATTGTATCTTATTTTATTTATTTTTATAATTTTGAGAATGAAAGTTACTTAAGAAATGAATATTCAGAAATCGTTTGATTGCCATTTTATGTGTTTATAATAAACCACAGATTAGATTCCTTTCAGTTGACAATGAATATGCCAAGTATATAAATGAATAGACAGTGTGAGCTATTTAAATGCCAAAGGGAAACCCCAATCAGCACTATGGACTTAACCCCTAACAAAACAGTATTTATGTACATGGATAGGAGTGCAAGGAACGCATTTTGTGCGTGTGAGTTATTGTTGTGAAAGCAATAAAAATAGGGAAAGCATACTTCATTGCGGGTACTTTATCGACTTAGCAAGCGTCAATTGGCATCAACAAGGAGCAATGACATGTAATGAAACACTGTCAACGAGCAGAGGAGGCGGCGGGCATGGGGCCACCACTGAAGCACCCGAAAGGGTTCCGAAACGGGGCGGCTGATGTAGCGGGCAGCTGGCTATAAAAGTCGTGTACGACTCAGGCAGGCGCTTCATTCGCAGGACGCAGACACAAGCAGTACGAACAGCCTTTAAAAAAATATATATATTTATATATAACGGAAAATCACAGCAACAACCTCTTCCGGTATACAAAGCGCAGAACCAGCAAGCAAACAACAACAAAAATTACACGCTGGGGTTTCCTGTGCTGTGGGAAATTACATTCCGTTTGCTCCATAAATAAATAAGTGCCGCTGGGAAATGCGGGCAAAACTACAAACAGTTGCAAAGTGATACGGGGATACGAAGTTTAATTCAATTAAAAACCCAAGCCTGTTGCTCATTTAAAGCCAGGCAAAAGCAATTGTAAAGGTATACTATAAAGGTATTCAAAATATGCAAAATTTAAAGTGAAACTTAACCAAAATATATAGTCTAAAGGAAGGATTAGCTAAAATCCTAAAATACCACATTTTTTAATTCATCCCACCAAACTTAAATACATATATGTATTAATTGAAAGAAAAAACTAATACAAATTAGATCAGATCTTCAACGCAAGAAACCATTATAAAACATAAATAAAAAAAAAATAAAATAATAAAAAATTATATTAAATGATATAATAATTTTCATTCATCTTCCACATTGACTACTTGCAGAAAGTTTCTGCCCAAATAGTAAAATCTTCAAATCATGTATGGAATGCTGTATGAGAGTGTCCAGCACTATGTGCAGGAGGAGTACGGCATGGACGTATGGAAAAAGGTTTGCCGCATCGTCGACTGCAAGCACAACAGCTTTAAGACCCATCAGATATATCCGGACAAGCTGATGCCGGATATTGCGGCTGCCCTCTCCGCCTGTACGGGCGAGTCCTTTGACTTTTGCATGAACTTCTTTGGCAAGTGCTTCGTACGATTCTTCAGCAACTTTGGCTACGACAAGATGATACGTTCGACGGGTCGCTACTTTTGCGATTTCCTGCAGTCCATCGACAACATTCATCTGATCATGCGCTTCACATATCCGAAGATGAAGTCGCCCAGCATGCAGCTGACCAGCATGGACGAGGGTGGAGCGGTCATTCTATATCGAAGTGGGCGCACGGGCATGTCGAAGTATCTCATCGGCCAGATGACGGAGGTGGCAAGGGAGTTTTATGGGCTGGAGATCAAGGCCTACGTGATCGAGAGCCAGAATGATATAAGCGGCGGTACTGCGGGACCCATCAAAATGACAGAGGGTCCTCTAACTGTCATAGTCAAGTACCGTCTGGACTTTGATAACAGCGAGTACATGGCGAAGCGGGTGAATACCGTGGCGCACCCGTCCCAGGTTAAGATGCCAGCTGTGGATCTGAATGTATTCCTGGAGTTGTTTCCCTTCACTTTTGTGCTCAATCATGATATGAAAATAACGCATGCGGGCGAGAAGGTAGTCGAAACGTGGATAATGCATAATCCGGGCGCCAATCCGAAGGCATTTATAGGCACCCATGTCACGAATCTATTCTACTGTCGCAGGCCAAAGGACACCACCATCGACTGGGACACTTTGATCCAGATGCGTACGGTCCTCTTTGAGTTCGAGTTGATCCGTACCGGGCACAATCGGCTTGCCTATGATGCTGTACTCAACATGGACTTTGAGAACTACGATGACATGCTCCTCAACGAGGCCCAGGCTATCGCACTGGCGAAAGCCCAAGAGTTCAGCGATAACAATGTGGGTGATATAGATGATGGGTCCAGCGAGGTAGAGATCGATCCGGCAACGGGCCAACGTCGGGCTTCCCAAGGGTTACGTTCTATCCTGCTCAAAGGACAGATGTTCTACATCAAGGACATCGACTCCTTGATTTTCCTATGCAGTCCCCTCATAGAAAATCTGGATGAGCTGCACAGCATTGGCCTGTACCTGAATGATCTGAATCCACATGGTCTGAGCCGAGAGCTTGTCATGGCGGGCTGGCAGCATTGCTCCAAGCTCGAAATAATGTTTGAGAAGGAAGAACAGCGCTCAGACGAGTTGGAAAAGTCCTTGGAGTTGGCCGATTGCTGGAAGAAGCAGGGAGACGAACTTCTCTACTCGATGATACCGCGTCCCATCGCGGAACGAATGCGCGTGAGCAATGAACACGTCTGCCAGAGCTTTGAAGAGGTCTCCGTTATTTTTATTGAAGTTATGAACATCTACGATAGTGGATCAACCAACGTGCAGGAAGCAATGCAGGCGGTGAACATCCTAAACCAAGTGTTCTCTGCGCTGGATGAGGAGATCATATCTCCGTTCGTCTACAAGGTGGAAACGGTGGGCATGGTCTACATGGCAGTGTCCGGGGCACCAGACATCAATCCCCTGCATGCCCAGCATGCCTGCGACCTGGCTCTGAGGGTCATCAAGAAGGTGAAGTCCCACAATCTGCCGGATGTGGCAATCCGAGTGGGTATCAACTCTGGCCCGGTGGTGGCGGGTGTTGTGGGCATGAAGGTGCCGCGGTACTGTCTCTTTGGCGATACTGTGAACACGGCCTCACGCATGGAGAGCAGCTGCGATCCATGGAAAATACAATTGTCCAACTACACGGCCGAGAAAGTGCGAGATGTGGGCTATAAAGTGGAGGCACGCGGCAGAGTTAATGTGAAGGGCAAAGGTGAAATGGAAACATTCTGGCTCGTGGAAGGACCTGAAGATTAATAAAATTGAAATTTCTATTGTAGTAATACTTAACACGTATATCACATATCTATTCATATATAGCTAGCACATTACACTGCATTTATAGAAGCTCTCATTATTGCATTAAATCTATGTAATCTCCTTTGTGGACTGTCTTTTATATAATTGGTGGGATTTGACATTATAGAGCTGGTATACTATTATGTGTGAGTTAAAGGAATAGAAACTTACCAGCGCTATAATAATAAATTCGTCTATCTGTGCCTCCCCGCTTATTCTTCTCACTTTCTTTCTCTCCATAGCTCTTTTTTTCTCTGTATTCAATTCGAGCTATTTTCAAGCTGTCTCAATTACTTTTTTCAGGTTTTTTATTGCTCTCTGAGGCTTTTTTCAGTCTTTCTCCCTGTACTCTGTCAGTTACTTCTTCCCCCTACTTCTTTTTCTCTATTAGTCTCTATTTCTATTTCCTTCTATCTATCTCCTTATCTTCTTTCTCTCTTTATCTGCATTTCTCTTTCTTACTCCCTATACTCTCCGTCTCTGTCTTTATTTCCTCTCCATTTACCATTTATTTGTTTGTCTTTCTCTCATTCGGATCCCTTTTCTATCTCCTTGCCGTAATCTCTCCCTCTCTACTAATTTCTATCTCTTTCTCTAAAAAGTTATGACTCCCTCTCTTTCTCTCACTCTCTCTGCCTCTCTCTCTCTCTCTCGCTATCTCTTTCTCTCTTTGCTATTCCTTTCAGTATTTTCCTCTCCATTTGCTTCACTCATCGAATCATCTTATCATCGTCCTCTCAACTTAATTGTCATCTGCCTGCCATGAAAAGAAACCCCAATTAGATATTAACTTTATTGCAATACACACATACGTAATATAACCTCACACAAGTATCTTTTTATAGAGAGAACTGGTTGTCATCTTCCCACACAGCTTGATTCCGATGCTTTGATGAGCTCGATTGTTATCGTTATGTCCCATAAAACGTAATGCCCTGACGTCCGTTTCCATAACGTGGTCGCAGTGGACTGTCTCCTTTCCGTATTATCTAACATGCCATGCCAATCCAAAAAATATTACAATACTCGCCCACAGTATACATACAGGGCATATTGGCTATACTTTGTCTATCTGACAAAAACAGAGAAATACTTCTCATACAGATGGCATGCTTACGCCGTATAATTTAATATAATGCATACATTGTTTATCAGAATTGAGCGCGTATTAGGCAGTCGAGTGGAACCGATTACAAGGTGCTTACTCGTTTTTAATAACTTTTATGAGCTATTCGCGTGTCAAATTGTGCGCACAGACGTGGCCCCTAAAAGATACTCTTGTATAGCATACTTCCTGGCGAACTTAAGTGGCAATTGTGCGCACTTCTCCCCGTCTGCTCCTGTAATTAAATTAAGCCATTCTGCGTGACCAAGGGGACACCTAAATATACCAGTGAAGCCAATTAATTGCGAGCTTCGATTGCTCCGAACTGCATTCCTCGCGTGTACATCATAATAATTTATAAATGGTTATTGTATTCAAACATAATTCATTGCTGTCTATCCTTGATGGCATTTTGAGTAGCTTTTAAATGTTCTCAAATGGGAATCCTTGTTTCTGTTAAGCTAAATATTAAAGTCTCATCCATGCCTATACCATGAAACATCATTTCGGCCATAAAATTGTCAAGCAATCACAAATCCTGCCTTTTTTGCTCTTTGCCTAACCCAAAAATCCTAAAAATCCGAACAAAAATCCGCATTAAATTGCTTTAAAACACAATGTGAAAAACGTAAGGACAAACGCACACTCAGACCCCCACATAGACACATTTTTCTGGATTTTATGGGTATGCGTGAAAATGTCAGAGCATTAAATACAGCAGCAGCAGTGGGACATCAACCGAGTCCACCCAGGGCAAAGGCAAAGGCAAAGGCTACAAAAATGATACATTTCATGAACTGTGAGAAAACAGACAAAGATACCAGGGCTGGACGAATATGCCTCGAACTGGCGTTAATATAAGAAATCTGCTTCATATAGAAGGCTATCAAAATCTTATAGAATAATTTAAAAACACTCAAAAGTCATAGCTAACATTCCGTTATTATTTAAGTTTTTTTCCAGGGGATAATAAATTGCTGTACCTGGTATACATACATACATTCATTACGCATGCATAAATCAATTTTCTGCTCAATCAATAATTCAATTAATATAATATAATATACTACAATATAATAATATACCTGAACACATACAGAAATATTGCTCTGTGATCTGTGTGTGTGCGTGCGTCCGTCCCTATTGTAACAGAGTCAAGGGACAGTATTTCCTAGAAAGCGCCAAGAGCGCGTAAGCACGTAATGACAAAGGACGCAAGAATAAACTCACTTTCATTGGATGCTTTATCGAAAAGCGTCCGTCAATTGGCATCAGACCCGTCGTGGAGCAGAGGGGGACATCGAGCACTGACATGAAATGAAACACTAACGATGATGATGCAGGCCGAAGCAGTGCTGTGCGTGTCTACACAGAGAATGAGAGAGAGAGATGAGGTAAATGGCAGGCAGGCAGCACACACACAAGTGAGAAAAAGGCGTAAAGTGCGTGGAAATGTGGAGTCGCCTATAAAAGACCTGGACGTCAACGCAGCGCGCTCCAGTCGCACGACGCGGTGCGAACGCTGTGAAACCCTGTCCGAAGCAAATTCACGAAGCAACGGCGACGGCGACGGCGACGGCGACAGCGAACGAAGCTTTGAAGGCAAAGCATCGCGTATGAAGTATAGCATTCGGAGCATCGCCGTTAAATGCGGCAAGGCAACAACAACAAATTAGTTGAATAGCAGCAGCCGACAGCGACAGACTGTGAGTCGTCTACGGCGAAGTGTTAAACAACGGGAAACTGCGACAAATCCGGGCAAATTTGTGTGCGTGCCTTTATGTGTGTGTGTGTGTGCGTGTGTGTGAGAGAGTGTGTAAAGCATATGCTTTATTCGACCAACTTTAAATTATAAATAAACAATGCGCCGCCGATAAATTTAACACCAAAGAGCAGCGAAAGCGAGCACAAAACTACATCTTAAGCAAGAATCTCATTTGGACTTCATTCGCATATCTAAGGACTGCTGCCTCATAATGTAAGCAAGATGCCGTGTATTTAATACACGGGCAATAAATATGCTAATTGGAATGTTAAGTAGCAATCCGGATTATCCGAGGCCCAAAATAACCACGAATTGAGTGACCTTTGATAAGTCAAGCCTTTTGTGAACTTGGCTGTTGGTATTGTCGAGATTGGAGTTGATTGGATGACTATTGGGATTAGATTTTCTAAGCAGTATAGACATGAATTAATTAAACATATTAAGCATATATTTATTACTTACTGTAAGCTTAAATAATAGGTATGCATTCTCAATTGTAGTTTATAAAACAGGCAGATCGATGCCATTGCCAAGATTGGAGTTGGTAGGCTTTAAACTAACATAAGAGATATACCTCAATTCAATAGCTAAAAATTTCTTATAGCCATATTGTTTAGGTCCAAGAATGAATGATAATAAAATATGTGACTTGTTGAGCTAAAAAGGTAAATTTTATATAATCAACAGATTATATTCGAAACAGAAAACTCTTTTCAAATATTAGATACATGAATGGCATTATTATAATCAATTAAAAAATCTCTCATTTTTTACTCGGAGCGTACTTAGTGAGAGCGTGCTTATGCGTGGGCATATGCTGCTTCTTCTGTATGCAGAAAAAATGGGTCGAATAATGGGAATATCAAATCTTCGGAGGATTTAGGGGATGTCGCATTCAAGCAATCTCTCGTTACCTTACACATATTTTTCAATTATTACTAATAAGGATTATTAAAGTGATTAAATGCTCGGCATTTAATGCTCGCCTTAAAACATTAAAGTATCTTATTTATTATATATCGCTAGTATTCCTTAAAAAATCTATTCATCTTTTTATTTAATTAAAATTGCATCGTTAACGAATTTATTTTGAAAATTGAACAAATTATTCACGCCATATAAAGTACTTGAATGAGTTTTCGGTTGGTAACGTTGGAAATTTATCATGCCAGCCATATTAAATTCGCGCAAAATTTATGGGTTCCCGGTTAGTTAGACAAATGTTTTACAAGGGCAAATTGAAAAATAAAAGAGCACAACAAGAACAGGAATTAAGCTAAGAACAACACAAAGAGCTGTTGCTGTTGTTATTTCACGAACGTGACAAGCAATAAGAACGGGGCTCTCCTGGCAGGAGGACTAAGTGGGGCAGGCCTCGGAAGCAGGCGCGCGTGAGAGTAAACCAAATTAAACTGTCAGAGCAATAAATCAAAAGATATTTCTTTACTTGGGACGAAGCCTCTTAGCTTTTTCTGCATGCGCCGCGCAAGATATACTTGGCTGACTCTCCGTGAGTCCTGGGGGCATGTTTTGTGGTCTGTGATGCATATGAGACACTCGTCAAATCCTTAACTCAATTTTATGCTTGACAGCAGAACCTAAACGGGTTGAGCACTCAACGCAAAATGTGGAAATATGTTAATCAACTAGATCTTCTATCAATCACAAACCTACTAAAAAACATTTATTTATCTGCTTGATTGATGAATGACTTTCCAATTTATTTACAAAATAGTCTAAATAAAGATTGCATATCTAGCTCAGAGCTCCAATTAATTATATTTTGTGTTAAGAATGTTACCTAAAATAAAAAAATTAGCTAGTACTTTATTTGGATGTAACAAAAAAGTATGATTCTCTCATAACTTATTTCAATAGCAAGCCTAATAGATTGTCAAATCCAGAGAGAATAGTCAGAAAAACTGAACTAAAGTAGATAACTTAAGTATAATTAACGACCTATCGCAGTCTTGACCTTTGGTAATCTCTTGCAAATTGACTAAAGTTTATCGTGCTTTGAATAATGGAAAAACTTTGTAATAGTCCACCCTAATTATGCGCTTACAAACTTTCCCTCGTTGCAGATAAACTTGACGCAAGCAATTTAAGCACAGAGGGCTGACACCTGGCCCACACACCTGGCACGCAACCACCCAGCAAGCCCTCGGCCACAATCTCCTAGGGGGTGGCACTACCAGCAACATGTACGGCATGCTATATGAGAGCGTGCAGCACTATATACAGGAGGAGTACGGCATGGAGACGTGGAAGAAGATATGCCAGATAGTCGACTGCAAGCACAACACCTTTAAGACCCATCAGATATATCCGGACAAGCTGATGCCGGATATTGCGGCGGCCCTTTCGGCCTGTACGGGCGAGTCCTTTGACTTTTGCATGAACTTCTTTGGCAGGTGCTTCGTGCGATTCTTTAGTAATTTCGGCTACGACAAGATGATACGTTCGACGGGTCGCTATTTTTGTGATTTTCTGCAGTCCATCGATAATATACACCTCCAGATGAGATTCACCTATCCGAAGATGAAGTCGCCCAGTATGCAATTGACCAATATGGATGATAATGGAGCGGTCATATTATATCGAAGTGGACGAACGGGTATGTCGAAATATCTCATTGGCCAGATGACGGAGGTGGCAAAGGAGTTTTATGGCCTCGAAATGACAGCTTATGTAATAGAAAGCCAGAACGATATTTGCGGCGGAACAGCGGGACCAATCAAGCTGACAGAGGGTCCTCTAACGGTTATAGTGAAGTATCGTCTGGACTTTGATAACCGCGACTATATGGCTAAGCGTGTCAACATTGTCGCCCATCCCACTCAGCTTAAGATGCCCCCTGTAGACTTGAATGTCTTTCTGGAGCTGTTTCCGTTCACGTTTGTTTTGAATCACGATATGAAGATCACTTTAGCTGGCGAGAAGATTATTGAGACTTGGATATTGCATAATCCGGGAGTTAATCCAAAAAGCTTCATTGGCACCCATGTCATGGATGTGTTCAAATGCCGTCGTCCGAAGGACACAAAGATTGATTGGAACACCATTCTACAGATGCGAACGGTTCTCTTCGAGATGGAGCTAATTCGCACCGGGCACAATCGGGATGCCTACGACGCGGCTCTGAACATGGACTATGAGAATTTTGACGAAATGAGTTTAAACGAAGCCCAGACCATGGCACTGGCTAAGGCCGATGAGTTTGAGAAGGAGCAAGAGAAGGAACAAGAAGAAGCGGCAGCTACCAAACGTGATGAGATCGATCCAGCCACAGGACAACGTAGGCCTTCAGTGGGTCTGCGTTCTATTCTCCTGAAGGGACAGATGTTCTACATCAAGGATGTCGACTCGTTAATTTTCCTATGCAGTCCCCTTATAGAGAATTTGGATGAGCTGCACAGCATTGGCCTGTACCTGAATGATCTGAATCCACATGGTCTGAGCAGAGAACTTGTCATGGCGGGCTGGCAGCATTGCTCCAAACTGGAGATGATGTTCGAAAAAGAAGAACAGCGTTCCGATGAGCTAGAAAAGTCCTTGGAGTTGGCCGATTCCTGGAAGAGGCAGGGAGACGAACTTCTCTACTCGATGATTCCGCGTCCAATTGCGGAACGAATGCGTATGGGTCAAGAGCACGTCTGCCAGAGCTTTGAAGAGGTCTCCGTTATTTTTATTGAAGTTATGAACATCTACGATAGTGGATCAACCAATGTACAGGAAGCAATGCAGGCGGTAAACACCCTAAATAAAGTCTTCTCCGCGCTGGACGAAGAGATCATATCACCTTTCGTCTACAAGGTGGAAACTGTGGGCATGGTCTACATGGCAGTGTCCGGGGCACCAGATATCAATCCCCTGCATGCCCAGCATGCCTGCGACCTAGCTCTGAGGGTCGTCAAGAAGGTGAAGTCCCACAATCTGCCGGATGTGGCCATTCGAGTGGGCATCAACTCTGGCCCAGTGGTGGCGGGTGTTGTGGGCTTGAAGGTGCCACGGTATTGTCTCTTTGGCGATACTGTGAACACGGCCTCACGCATGGAGAGCAGCTGCGATCCTTGGAAAATACAATTATCTAACTATACGGCCATGAAAGTGCGAGATGTGGGTTACAAGGTGGAGGCACGCGGCTTTGTAAAAGTCAAAGGCAAAGGCGATATGGAAACCTATTGGTTGCTTGAGGGACCAGAAGAATAATAAATCTGTTACTGAACTTTACTAACCAATAAAAATATATGTATATTTGTGGTACAAACCATAACTTTTGTATGTCACGTTAATAAAGCGTTTGAATACTCCATATGTTCGATAACGATAGATCGATAAGTTTCCTCACCATTTATTGGCGGCAGAACCTGTCAAACAAGCACATCACGGCAAAGTGGGCCGATAAATGATCTGCTGTGCCCCTTCACTTTGTTTTTGAATCCCAGGAGATAAAGATAAGTTGCACATTATCGCCGTTTATTGTGTTAGACAAACGCGATGCTTAAGTATAATTTAATTGTTGCGGTGTGTGAAAACTTTGGCATTGGTTTCAAGGGCGACCTCCCCTGGCGTCTAAAGTAAGTCAAGAAAACATGCGCATTACGGAACTTGTTTTATTTTAGATTATTTTAAAAACTTGTTTACCCTATATTATACATTTCATACACACCCTTGCACAGATCAGAGCTTAAATATTTCAGTCGCACAACAAAGCGAATTAATGATCCCTCCAAGCGCAATGTCGTGATTATGGGCAAGAAGACTTATTTTGGTGTGCCTCCCACGAAGCGCCCACTGCCTGACCGTCTAAATATTGTACTAAGCACCAAACTCACCCAGGAGGAGCTTCCAGAGGGTGTTTTACTGTGCCGCAGCCTCGACGAGGCCATGCAGACGTTAGAAAGAAAACCCTTGTGTGATCGGGTGGAGAACATTTGGATTGTGGGTGGCAGTGGGGTATATGCAGAAGCAATGGAGTCTCCCCGTTGCCATCGTCTCTACATAACTAAAATCCAAGAGCGATTCGAATGCGATACGTTCTTTCCCAACATTCCGGCGAACTTTCACGAAGTAGAGCTCACCGAGGACACGCCTCATGGGGTACAGGAGGAGAATGGCATTAAGTTTGAGTACAAGATATTGGAAAAACGCGAAAAAATATAAAACAAAAACAAACAACATTTATTTATTACTGCCTCTCACATCGTCTGCTGTTATCGTGTCGCCATGGAGGCCCTTGGCGGCCAGCATTAGCTCATACAGCTGGACCACTTGATCGTCTTTGAGCATTTCCACTGACTGTGAGTCAAGTGGTTCTCCCAATTCCCCTTTGGGCTTGCCGCGCAGTCCCAGCTGTTTTGTGATCGTGGACGCGTAGCGCTACAAAAGAGAATCGAGGCAATCAAAAAACTCAAATCCGCTTACGTAAATCACTTACAGCCCATTCAGTCATGAAAAGTTGTGCCTCCATAGGATTGCATTTGAGGTGCCGCCTAAACTCATCCCGCACGTAATTATCGCCCAAGGCACGCAGCTCAGTGGGTAACCCTTCAATTTAAATATGGACCTGATATTAAGTCAAAAGTTGTTTGTTTATTGTTTGCTGTGGGTTGACTTACCTCGATGTAGCCTCAATATGGTTTTGTACAGCAAACGAACACGCTGTGGGTGTGTAAACTGGCTCATTATATTTATCGACATGGTGTGTCTTTTATAAATGTGCTTAACTATGTATACTTAAATATTTGTAGTAGTAAAATCAAAATCCTAAATTATAAAAACAACTGCCAGCGCCAGGCCAACCAAGCCACAGGGCTGGGAAAACTTTAAGAAATTATCGATATATCACGGACCCTCTTTTTCGATAATACCAATTTTGAAATATTGCTTTACAGATCGTTTAATAAAATACACAATACAGACTTAAATATTGCTTGAAAATTAGTATATTATATTCAAGCACTTTATATCTATTTCTTTTATCTTAACCAACTGCTTTTAAATTCTGGGATGTGTAAAATCAAGTTGGCAGGTCTGGCACAGCCAGCGATTTCGTGCGTTTGAATTTAACAGCAGTTTTAATTAGGTTGGCATGTCCACGCCGCGCGTCCCTTGCAAAAAGAATTCCTGTACAGAAAACCGGGCTGCTTGTGCGTATGAAAAATATATAATAGAGTGCGTAAAAACGTCTATTAAAGAGAAAAAGTATTCTATTATTGTTGTGCGTACATGTATGCCAGTGTTTGTGGTATTTCTATGCGCGCTACAAAAGTCTAGCTTCAGTTGTCGCTTGCGGCTTCCTTTTTTTCTCTCTCTGTCTTTTACTTCTGCACCAAGCGAAAGTTGCAGCCGCCGACGACGAGACTCACACCGCCGCCCACAAGCGTAGAGGTTTTTTAGCAGCTGCATTTGCAATTAATTGAATGCTAAATGTATAATGTCGCTGGATGGCGCGCAATTGAATCATGTGAATGCTGATGGCATTTCAGTGGCATACCCAGCCAAAGGACGTAAGTTCAATGTGGGCTCTTTTCTGGGCTCCGATTTGATGCTGCCCGATGCCGAGCGCATTCACTGCGAGATACAATGCGATGCCTTTGGCAGGGTGAGTACTGTGTTTGTGTGTATATGTGCGTGTAAATAAAATGCGCGCGTATCGATTTGGCATGGCATTTAATAAACAATATTAATAATTGCTATATCTAGGTAACCGTCTACAATTATTCAGTCAACGAGCCCATCCTGTTGAACGATCAGGTTGTTCCGGCGACCTGCAAGCGTCCATTGGTGCATGGCGCACGCCTTAAAATACTGAATGAATTGTATACATGGCATTTTCCCAAAGTGGAAGACGCGCCCAGCACACCGGACCGAGCGCCACCCGAACAAGCGGCCAACTCATCGCCAAGCTTGAAAGTAAGTATAACATGAGGCATTTAGATATACGCTTTACTAATTGGCTCTGGCCATTTTCACAGACTCATCGACCACGTCGTCAATTTGAGAATCGCTTCACCGTGCACAAGTAAGTAAACGCAAACACAGCATGAAGCATGCAAGGCAGGCAGCAAGCAACCCAGGTAGTCAAAAAGAAAAGGACAAGCACACACATTTAACCCCCAAACGAGCGGGCATATGCTCTGAAAATATATATATAGAAACCTCAAGACAGCAATCAAGAATTCAAGACAGACTCAAGAATTTAGGAAATACTGAGCAGTCAACAATTGAATTTACTTTGATATTACTGTAGTGGGAAAAAATATATAGCAGACGTTTTGTATACTGGGCGAAATATAAAGTTATGTCGTAAAATTAAATTATAATATTAACACAAGCATATATAAAAAAATGTCGTTTTATAATACAACATAATCACAAGATACGTGAAAACAAAAATAAAAATAATTAATTTTTAGCAAGATAATATATAATAATATACTTGCTAAACATTGCCAATCATTCAACTATTAATTTCATACGGACTTTGTTGATCAATATAAAGAAAATGTTGAAAAATAAGATAAAATGATATTACGAACGGGAGCCGAAAGAACCGTCGAAAGTTGACATATTTTCGCTATTATTATTATTTTCTAATTAAGTATATATTAACTTTGTTCATTATTATTAATGAATTCTGAACATGAAGAGAGTAATATAACAGGATATTTTAGTGCTGAGGCCATATTTGATATATTAATGAATATTGCTTTAATGATATAATGCTTGCAGCTTTCGATATTCCATCAATTCAGACGATGAGGGCAATACATCGATTGAATCGCCCCCATTGGAGACCAGCACGAGCAGCAATGCAGAAATAGATCCGACAGCTGAAGCAGGAGTAGAGCGCTGTGTTACCCCGTCCGTCCAAGAAGTGGACGAGTCGCTGCCCAAAGTCGATTTAGTGAAGGCAACGCAGAATAAGGAGAACACCAGGACGCCCTGCAACAAACTGCTTCTAGAGTTGTGTGACCGCTCCGATGTTGTCATCACATCGTTCTCACCACGTGAAACGGGCGTAAAAATTGAGAAATCCTTTACACGCGTCATCAAGCCCAGCACAGGACTCGGACCTGGATTGCTCTCCGCGTCAAATACGCCGAAGAGCGTTTACAGCACGCCGAAGAGTGTGCTGTCCGAACAGAACGATGACAGCTGCAGCCGCGACTTAATGGAGTTCAGTACGCCATCCACGTCGAAAAAGGCTCTGGCTGGCAAACGACAATCTTCCATGTATTTAATTGACCTAACAACGCCGCAACGATTGCGGCCCACATTGTCGGGGACGCCTAAGCAGACGCCTGCCAGTGCTGGCGTCATCAGTGTGACCTCCACTGATGAATCCTCTGACTCGCCGATGGTCATAGACATAACCAATTTGTCCACGCCGTCAACATCGTCAGCAACTACAACCAAGCAGGAGCAACAGTCCCGTCTGACAGCCAAAACGCCCAAGGAGCAGAAGCTGGTTGCCAGCTCTACGCCCAGGCGCACGCCACAGTCGCTAATGAAGCGTGCACTGCTCACCAGCGCCAAGAAGCAATTGCCTGAAGCAAGTAAGAGCAAGCACACGACGCCCGCTCGTCAGTCGCTGCTCGAAGCACGTCGTCAGTGCTTGACGGCGCCTCGACGCCTACCTTTCCATCCGCAGCCGCAATGGCGCACACCGGGTCGCCGCCAAATAGCCAACACTCCAGTCAAGGCTCCCTTGACATCGCCACGGAAACGCCAATCGTCCGTCAGCCTGAGCAGTCCGCGCGACAACAAAATCTCGCAGCTGCGCAAATCGCTGGCCGCCGCCGCCAAGGTGAGTCCAAGCGTCGGCATGAGCAACAAGCTGGTGGCTAAGGCGCGTCGCGCCCTCAACTCGCCCAAGCAAGATTCACCGCAACGCATCGAGTCGCCCAAAGTGAATACACCACATGAAGAGTCCAACGAGCCGGATCTTGGGCAGAATCTGTCCTCTGAGCTGAGCCGCACGTTCACCTTAGATGAGGACAATGGCAACGTATCCTCAGCAGCAGCTCTGGAGGCAATGGCTTCCCTAATAAATGATGAAGAAATGCCTGCCCTGGCACTCAGCAAACAGTTAAATTCATCTCTGAATGAGCTGAAACCCAATGACACGTCTCAAAAAGAACTGGATGAGAGCAACAATACATTTTCTCCCAATGACGATGCCAAAGTGGATGAGGCTGGTTCAACCCATGAAGGCAATCACAATCGAACCTTTGATGCGAATGTTTCTCAGGAGCTAAAGAATGAGAGCATTGCATCCTCGAAAGCATCGCCACAGCTAACGACTGCAAATGAGAGTTTAAAGACTCTTGAAGATGCAGCAACTGTTAAGAGTGTTGTACTGCGGGAAACAGCTTCCGAATTCTCAAAGGACTCACCTGCAGTTGATATCATTGAGGATAACATCTGCGAGGAGGTGACACCAATAACCACATATCAAGAAGGTAAATCCCTAGAAAATTGTATGAAATCAATTAATATTAATATTTGTAAATAATTCAAGCAGAAGCCGTTGCTAACTTAGCCGAGGACTCCATTTGCGAGGAGGTGTGCATTAGCCCGCAGGATAACTTAAAAGCTGAAGGTAAGAAATTGTAAAGAAAAACCAAAACAAAATACAGAAATGGAAAATTAGAGATCACAGTATATCTTAGACTTTTCTCAAATATTTAATTATGAAATGTCAAACCAATTTTTATTAGAATTCAATGCAGAATAGAGAAAAGAGAAAAAGCATTTCTAATAACTTGATGCAATTAATCAAAATAATTCATAAATTTTAGTACTTGAAGCTTCTCCAGAGGACGATGTGAATGAGTTAGCGGAGTCCAGCCCAGGTCCATTAACAAAGCTCGTCACACGACGCTCTTCAATGGAAGCTAAAGCAGTCGCAGTGACGCCCAGACGCAGTGTGCGCCGAGCATCCATTGAGGCCAGCAATAAGCTGGATGAGCAGTTAGCCAGGCCAAAGCGTCGTGCCTCATGCTCCTCGACCTTGGAGCACGAAGCCACCGCATTGGCCACGACCACGCCCAAACGCAAGCGACGCCTTACTGAAGAGCTGTCGACGCCAACACGCAAATCGGTACGCCGGATAAGCACCACACCAAAGGCAGTAGCGCAAGTAGATGAGTCCGTGGGCGATATGGGCGTCATAGTCGAAGAGGAGGATGCCGCGCAGCTGGAAGGTGAGCTTTATGCAAGCAATAACTTTATATACATATGTACTAAACCAATATTTCGCAGACAATAAATTGCCACCAGATGAGGATTATGGCAACGAGCTGCCAACTGATGCGATTGATGAACCAGACAGAATTGATTACCACGGCATGCGAGAGCTGCTGAAGACACCCAAAAGCTGCAGTACGCCGCGTTTCAAGGGATTGCGTGAGATGATGCGCACTCCCAAGGCACCAACCTCACCCGTGCTAGACCATATTGAGGAGCTGCTGGAGGGGGATTCAAATGATGCAAGTACTACGCCTAAGCGTCAAGTGACCGTGGGCCGTGTGAACCTGGAGCTGACCCGGCCAGAAACGCAGGACCTGTACTTTAAGACGCCGAGTGGTAAGGATCTAATGATACCAAATGATCCGGCTAGTGCAGTTCTCAAATCACGCGAGGCTTCATTGGCAGCCACTACAGAATACGATTTAAATGCAACAAATGCAACGCTACACTTGGACAAGATCTTTGATGATATGCTCACTGCGGAGACAACCAATCCAATCGAAGGTTCCGAGGTCGAGATAAATGTAACCACTGTAAGCACTGCCAGCGACGCTGTAGCTGATCCCTTGGCTTCTTCTTTGGGGCCAAGTGACACGGTCAACTCCGAGGCACTAATGACAATTGGCGATATGGATGAGAGTCATCGAGATCCTCTAACAAGCACTGCATTTAAACCTGGTGCTCAAGCTGATATTAATGAGCGTCATTTGGATACAGGAAAATCATCAAGCATTTGCGAAATGAGTGGAATACAGCTGCTCGATCAGACATCAGATTCTATGTTCTCGGAGCCACTGATTGTCACCGGCGTGGACTCAGCTGACGTCACATTGGAGGAAACAAAGGCAACAGGGATTTGCCAGCCATGTACACCAAGGAAGAGCATTCTGGAGGATTGCTCTGATACGGATTCGATGGTAGGCTTGGCAGAGCCTCTAGTAGTGAGTGACGATGAAGACGACATAGAAGTTGATCCAAAGAAGCCAAGTGTTCAACAAGAGAGAGAGACTTCTAATGTATCAGCCCCAGATATAGCTGAGAGCTCATCTGTCAAACTGCAAGAGCCAAGCGCAAGCACATCAATTACTTTGGATAATTCACAGAAAAAGGAGCAGGAACCTGAACCCTCAATTATCGAAGAATTGTCAATACAACTTGAAGTATCCAGCCAAACTATATCTCGGATTGACTTAGAGGCAACTAACGCCGAGTCAACTTTGGATATATCTATTGATAGTAGAAAATCTACAATTTATGCTCTTAATACTAGCGAAGTTCAAAAGAGTGAGAAGCTGACGACTGGTACAGAAACTGTTATGAACGATCTGAGTAAAGGGCAAGAGGAATCGACAACTGGAGATCCTGTAAGCCATGAAATAAGTGAAATTCCCGAAGAAGATGAAGTTTCCATGATTGAGCTAGAGTCTTCAAATGCTGCGGATAATACAACAGTCAAGGACAATGATAATGAAGTGGAAGCTGTCGCTTCTCCTGTAAGAGAATTACCAATCTTGACAAATGAAAATAAAGACGTTATCAACTGTGAGTTGCCCAGCGAAGAAAAGATCGAAAAGGACCAAAGTCCTGAAATAATATCAAACACAGACACAAAATGTTTAAGGACTGATCTTACGAATAAAGCTGAAATATCAGATAAAGAACAATTGCAAATGCCAGATGCGAATGTCAGCGTTCTGGAAGCTACAACTTCCCATCTGGATATTATGGACTCGAACGAAGCCAATTTAAATACTTCAGATAAGGAAAATCTCGAAGTAGAACTGAAGGAACTGACAGCAAAAAGTAAAGATGAAAAAGAAATTATGAAAATTAGAACACCGGAGGACGTGATGAGTCGGGAGAGTCATTTGGATGAGTCAGTAATTGGATTTGATGCCTCTGTGCTTGCAGAAAGTGTTGAACCAGAGAAACAACTTCCAGAAATCACTGAAAAAGAGAAAGAAACAACTACAACAACAGTAGACAAGGTTGAAAGTCTGAGCTCCAATGCAGACGCATCTATAGTAAAACTTGATGCCTCAGTGCTGGCAGAGATT
Source organism: Drosophila navojoa (assembly GCF_001654015.2). The sequence goes on from NW_022045911.1 coordinate 24,431, forward strand.
GACGTAGATCAGCAATTAGAGGAGCAATTACCTGAAATTATTAAAGCGAAAGTTGAAAGCCTGGACTCCAATGTAGACGATTCAATAATTGAACTTGATGCATCTGTGCTAACAGAAAATGATGTAGATCAGCAATTAGAGGAGCAACTTACGGAAATCGTAAAAACGACGGCTCCTGAAAGCGAGATCGAAGCAATAACAGGGGACATAGCTAGTGACCAGAATATTATTCTGGAAGAGTCTATAATTGAACTTGATACGTCTATGCTCGCAAACGATAATGATGTAAAAGACCTTCCTATCGAAACGAGTGCAACATCACATATTCTTAAGCCAGAAGCAAATGAAGTTCGGGCTGAGGATATCGTTGAAACGACATCAAAGGCTGAAACCATATCAACGGAAATTGTTGACGGGGATGAACCCGAATCTAACATAAGTGAATCTCTACTTAGTCAAGAAGCTTCTATCGAAAGGGCTCAACAACCATCGCTTGACCAAGATTTATGCGAGTCGGAAAATTACACAGAAGAACCAGCCCGTCAAGATATTCTTGAAGCTCCAAATCAGCGTGATGATAATCGAAATGAATTATATATTTCATCGGATGACATTCTGCCTAGATCTTCAGGAGAATCCTTAGCGGACACAAGTGCATCTCCTGCTGCCAATGCGAATAAGTCACTGATTGAAATCGACACATCAAATACAGCAACCGAAGAGGAAGACAGAAAGGAAGAGTCAGATGCCAATGCCCAGCCCGCCGTAACATCAGAATCATCAGAGGATGCGATATCATTAACTGATGCGTCTGTCGGCGTAAAAGATAAGATAGTTCAGCATTCAATTGAAAATACTTCTATATTAACATCACCTCAACCTCAAAATGAGGAGGAATTGAATGCTTCTCTTGTACCTGCAGTTGACAAAGCTTTGGAAGAAACGCAGATGGAACAGCCTAGTGATGTACCAAATAAGGAGACAGCTATCAAAGATTCGTCAGCCACAATCCAAGAAAAAGAAGACACTATGGATACCACAAAAGATGAAAATGCGACTCTTTCTAAATACGACGAAGAAATAACAGCTATCGCAGATTCTTCTGCCTCGACTCAAGACATAGAAGAAACCCTGGATACGACGAAAGATGAAAATGCAACAAACGTTAAATCGGATGATGTGCCGAAAGAGGAAACGCCAACTATCGCAGATTCTAAGACCCCAACCCAAATCGAGCAAGAAACCCGGCTTACGACGATAGATGAAATTGCGACTAATGGCAAATCAATTGATGTGTCGCAAAAGGAAACAGCTATCGATGATTCCTTAGACATAACACTAGACAAAGAAGAAACCTTGACTACGACGAAAGATGAAAATGCGATTAAGTCAAACTCAGATGATTTGCCGAAAGAGGAAATGCCAGCTACTGAAGTTTCCTCAGCTACAGCACTAGAAAAAGAAGAAGCTCTTGATACGCTTTTAGATGATTCAATAGCAAATCAGTCAGGTCGTCAAAGCCCAGATGTCGTTTCAAATGATGTATCTATGTATATATCTGAAAATGAAGATGGGAATGCAGTAGCAGTAGATACTCCATTAACAACCGAAGAAAGCGAAAAAGTGGACGCGAAATCAAGTCCTATCGCAGAATTGGCTAAGGTTCTATCGACACCGAATGATGTAACGATGGGAATTGTAGAAAAAGAAAAAGAGACCGTACTAAAAACCGACAAGGAAAATGCCAATATTGAACCCACAGCGCTTGAATCTACTGCTATGGAAGAAGAAGAAGAGCCAGCAAAAAATAATCAAATCCAAACTGATGTTGAAGCTACAAGCACTAAGAGCTCGGCTATGGAAGAGGAAGACCATAAAGTTTCAGCCAGAAAAGATACAGCCGAAGGATCCGCAAATCAAGTTGTTGAAATTATTGATTTGGATGCCAACTGCTTGGCTGAGGGTGAGACGAAACTTGTACCAAATAAAGATGGGCGGAATGAAGATGTAAGCGCCAATAAACTAGATGTTCAGGATGCGTCTCAAACTAATAAAATGGAAGACCAAGAAAAACCAACAGTGGAGCAATTAAAAACTAAAAAAACTATTGAAACTGAAGAGGCACAGGCGAATTCTAGTTCACCCCAAGACGAAAGTCATGCAATTGAAGACGAGAATGAACCTGAAAAAATACCTACAGAAAGTGCTCCAACTGAGATAGAGGGAGTAATTGAACTGGATGATTCTACAATTGACTCTAACTCTATAACTGATCCCAGCTCTTCTGAAATTCAATCTACTGAGGAAGCAGCTGTGATTGAACTAGACGATTCAACTGCAGACTCTAGCTCTATAGCTGAACCTAAATGTTCTATTGGAGATGATGGGGTAATTGAACTGAACGACTCCTCAACTGATTCCAACTCGATGGCACACCAACAGAGTGCATACAGAAATGCGGGAATACGAACGCCTAATCCACCACTAGAACAAGTATCAGTTGAAATCTCTGAAGAAAGCACCTCGACTTCAACCATGGAAAAGGGAAATGTTACGCCCACACACGAAACTGTCGATCAGCAATCAGTTTCTGAACTGAAGCCCGTGGAGACAGTGGCTGCTAAAGTGCAGCAAGTGGATATTGCTGAAAATTCAGAGAGTAAAATAGGGGAGCAGCTCAAGACGAATCAACCTCAAAGTGGCCCGTCACTGCATGTGGAAACCCAAACTGAACCTTCTGAGTTAGGAAACGCAACGCCTGCTTTGACTGAAAAGCAAACCAAGCAAAGCGAGCGTTTGTCCAAAGATTTGCTTGCTGATGTGGAAAATGAGCAGGTGGAGGCTGCTGTTGTTAATCAAGTAGCGATTACGGCAGAAACATTAAATGATAAGCCCCTGCGAACAGAATGCTTGGAAAAGCATTCGGAAGCTGTGGAAAATGAAAAACCACTGGACAAAGTGATCGAACTAGCAAATGAAAAGGTTAAAGAAGACGACACCAAAGAGCAGGGACGTACATCTTCGTTGGATATTACTGAAAGCTGTGAGCCTTTAGAAGAAAAACAGAATGATAAAGCAATCGTGGAAGCTATTGAAACTCATACAGAAAACAAATTGAAATTGCGTACAGAAACGGTTGCGAATATAGAAATTATGGTTGAGGAACCAAACAACCTTCAAAAACCAAAACGTCGAGGCAGGAAAGCAACAGTGGAAATCGATGAAAAGAAATTGGAAGACACAATTGCGAAAGAAACGATCACCCATGCAGAGATACCTGAGCAGCGGACAAAATCACATCGGCGTGGAAGAAAATCAACAGCCGAGACGGAAGAAAAAGAACCAGAGAGCACTGTACAGCCAATTGAGCACAAGTTGGTAGAATCAAGTCATCCCATTAGATCAACACGTCGTGGAAGAAAATCAGTTGATGCTGAGGAAAACAAACATCAGGACAAAATCGCAGATGCAACTATAAAACATACCGAAGTTAAATCTGATGAACAAAATGAAGCACACAAACCAAAGCGTCGGGTAAACAAAGAGACAGTAAAGACTATGGCGGTTGAAAAGAAGATGGAAGAGTCAACTCCGGAAGAAACTGTTGATGCTGAGGATAAGAAACCTAACATAGTCCCAGAGGAAGTTATTGAACATATAGAAACGAAGTCTGAGGAGCAGCCCGATCAACCTAAATCAAAGCGTCGACCAAGAAAAGCAACAGTAGAGCAAACTGAGTCGACAGAGAAGAAACTCGAGGAAACAGTTGATAAGGTTGCTGATAAGCCTAAATCAAAGCGCGGAAGAAAACCTACACAAGATGACAGTAAAGAACATGCAGAGGACAAATCGGAAGAGGAAAGTGCTGCGAATGCAAAAGATCTGCTTAAGCCTAGAACGAGACGCGGCCAAAAGCCAACGACAGCAGATCTTGAATCAAAGGAAACACCGGAACAAGAGAAACTTGTTGAAGAGACAACCGACTTGGACAGACCCATCGTACACGAAGAAAAACCCACAACGACTGCTGAAGAAATATCAGAGAATACGTCAACAGACACGGAGAAGCCTAAGCGGCGTGGACGTAAGCCATCCGCTGAAGTTGTTGCCGTCGAAGTGTTTGAGCCCGTGAAGCCCAAAGAAGAGCCTATCAAAGAGAAGCCCAAGCGGCGGGGGCGCAAAGCATCTGCAGAGGAAGCGCATGAACTGGCCGAGCGCAAAACGACGCGAACGACTCGGAAGGCTTCTGCGGAAACTGTGGAGCAACACGAGCCAGCCAAGGAAACCATGGACATCATTGAAGAAGCTGAGGAACCATTGACGAAGATTCTGCGCGTGGAAGAGCCAGTTGTATCGACTACGCCCATAATCAGAAGACGTGGTCGCCGCCAGTCTGTTAATGCGGAGGAGGCTCCGCCGCAAGACTTGGCTGTGGCAACCAGCTCGCGACGTGGACGCAAAGCCACAGCTGACACAGAGACACCAGCTGAGCCTGCTGAGGTGAAGCCAAAACGACGCGGTCGCAAGGCGTCTGCCGATGAAGCTCACACGGACGACGCGGAGCCAGCGAAGAAACTAGCTAAACGTGGTCGCAAACCCAGCGCTGAAGTGGAGCATCCTGACTCCGATGCAACGGAACCTGCAGTGGAGAAGAAGACGGCCACGCGACGAGTCCGCAAGGTTTCAGCTCAAATGGATACACCTACATTGGCGAAGAAAACAACTGGGCGACGTGGACGCAAAGCGTCAGTGGTTGAGGAACAACTTGAGGTGCCCAAGGACCTGCCGGAATCGTCTGCAGTTAATGTGGCTGCATCATCACCACGACCGCAGCCGCCAAGCTCAGAAGATGAACTGACCCCGCGCCGTCGTGAAGGGCGGAATTTGCCGCGCAAAAATTATGATGAAACATCGGATGAGGATAAGCGGGGCTCCACGTCCTCGCCGCGTCGTGCACGTAAACCAGCAGCTAGCAAAGCGGCCAGTAAAGCCGCTGGCGCCGTAACACCACCTGTTGCGAAGCCCACCACTCCAATCCCAAGGACCAAACAGGAGGCGGTTGTCGAGTCCACAGTGGAGCCTTTGGTACCTCATACGCCGATTGGGCCAGCTGTGGTACTGCCAGAGCCAACTAGCTCTCAGCGACGTGAAGGACGTAACGTGCCGCGCAAGAACTATAATGAGACCTCGGACGATGACAAGCCGGGCACCTCACGTGCTCGTCGGGTTCGACAGCCGACGGTCAAGGCGCTAGAGCTTCTAGTCGATACAGCAGCAGCTGCGCAACGTCCCGTAACGCCAAGGCGGCGCAAGGCCAAAGATGACGGCGATCAACCGCCAGAGAAGAAGCCCTTAGCAGACCAAGGAACGCCTGTTACGGCCACAAAATCGCGGGCTGGAGGTCGTCGCAAAGCTCCTGATCCAGCTGACGTAGCAGAGGTTGTCGCCGTTGCGATCTCAACTGGCAAACGCGTGGCACGCAGCCGCAAGGACAGTGCCGCCAGTAATCAGCATGAAGAACAGGTGGAACAGGAATTGGCGCCGGAGCCGGAGGCGGAGCCCAAGCAGGCAACTAAGCGCAATGCACGCGGCAAAGGTAAAGCTGCGGCAGCTGAAGAGGAGGCGTCAGATGAGCCGGCTACCAAGAAGGCGCGGGGCAAGACGCCGATCTTGGTCACGCATGTGGATGTGGTGCCAACAGAAGAGTCGACCGCCAAGCGAGCTCCAGCTTCGCGTGGCCGTGCCGCACGAACCGTAAAAGCTGTCGAGGATAATGTGGATGCGCCAGAGACGACAGCGCCAGCACGCGCCGGACGCGGCCGTAAGGTACACTTCGAGGCGACGGAGGAGGCAGCGACTGCAGCAAGCGCAACAGCGCAGACAGAGGCGCCCACACGTTCGACACGGTCTCGCCGCAAATAGATTCCATTACCTTAATATTTTAAAGTTTAAACTCTTTTTTTATGGTTATTGTTTATGCCTCCTGTGTACAAAAAATGTCTACAGCATGGTAATATATATGTAACTACGTATTGTTAATTTTTAAGTTAAAAACAAACAATTAAATAAAAAATCTGAAAGTTGACAGAGAGATGGGGAAGGAATATCGGAACTCAAGCATGCAGACATAATGAATACATACTTTAACAAACCTTAATTTCTAGATATACATAATTAAACAATGCATATGAATACTTATATAAATATATACATAAATAAATAGCCTAGCGTGTAAGAATTCTCACAAAAATAAAACAACTAATAAAGAAAATTAAAGTCTTAAATTTGATATGCTGAATGCAATATATTTAATGGCTTGGTACATACGATCAGTTGATCCATAGAATTTGTTATACAAACGGTGTGCTCTGGATAAATCCTCTGGAAACCCGTAACCTTAGATATCTTGTGTGAAAAGATTAAGATAATTTCAAAACATTCTAATTAATTAGCTTCAAAGATTAAGGCAAATAAATATATAGTTTCATTTGAGTTTATTTGATTTTTAAAAGTATTCTTCACGCAAATACATAATAGATCCATACAATAGTTCTGTTTTTTGGTATAATCGTATAACTAATTCGTTCAGACATCAAAGTTACTTTTTTCTTGTATCAATTAAGTATTTTTTCCAATACAACAGGTATAGCTATGATTCCTCTTTTTTTGGGATCTAAATAACAAGGGACTACAAAATATTAGTATAATTGAGTATAAAAGCTGCCCATAGTGGGTTATACATTTATTGCATAGTTAGTGCATACATCGTATAAATAAATCCTATGCTTGAGAACATTTCGTGGCAGAGTTTTTTGTTTTTACAAATGTTGATGTAATGTATGCCAGTTGAGAAAGCATGGGAAATGCGGGTATAATAGAATATAAAATGGTATAAAAGTATACATAACAAGAAATAGAGATAAATAAATATTACAGATAATAAAAATAATAAATTATAATAAAGGACGTGTGGAAATCTTATCGCAAATAGCATCTACGAACAGTAAGCTTAGCATAAATAATAATTGTATGTATGTATAAAAAACAGAGTACAAAATATAGCTTCAATTTCACTGGATAATACTTTAAACAATATTCAATCATTAAAAAATAAAACAAAAACAACTTCAGTTTGTAGATCGGCGCACTACAAATTAAGCAATTAATTTACAAATTGTGCATAGACTCTCTAAAAATAAACATAAATGCTAATGATTTGTGTGTGCTTTGTGCGCGCATGTTTTTTGCTCTCAACTTCAAATTTTGTTTGCTTCGTTCTTTATTTTTTAGGCTTTCATCAAGAGATGCGGCTCGGAGCGCAGAGAGTCCGTGAGGTATTGTGTTTTCATTGTCTTCTGGAAATAGCGCTTCTCGTTCGGCGAATTCACCATATAAACAATTGGACGTACGCCCACATTGCGCCACAGATCGCCTATGTGCCTGCAATAGATTTAAATTTTATATAGGTATGTAGGTAAACTGAATTCAATTTTGAGATTGCTCAAGGAATTTGTAATTTGTCACTGACCCATGCAGCAGGGCTGCCACCTAGTAACAAATACAATTTGAAGCTAAGGATGAACTTTGCTAAACTATCGTAGCTCAGTATTTGGGGCGTTGCCAAATTATTAAATTAACAAGGACAAATTGAATTAGTTTTCGTTTGAATAACTTACAAATTGAACTCTTCCTTGTTGAGAAATACAACACTGATGCCAATTACAGGCGCAATTATATTTCGCAAAATTGCTCCATATATTGAGGTAACAAGCGTTGACGATTTGAGTATGGACAGCGATAAATAGCTCTCATGCCACAGGCCACAAATGATTTCAGGCCTCAATTTACGCAGCTGTAAATATAATTTTAAAATATATATATATATTTTAATTTATTTTTATTACATACAAAAAAAAAATTAACTCTATTAAGCTAAGCATTCTCTGTGGTTTTCTTTTGCTCACCTGGTAAATGGCCAAGGGCGACCGACTAATCACAACGGTTCGCTGCGTAAACGTCTCATTCGCTGCCATAAACTTCTGCAGCTGATCAATCATCAGTGCGCTGGTGTCCTGCAGGTGCAGGAACAAAGTGGGCGGCATGTTCTGCTCTTCCAGAAAGTCCGCCAATTGCTTCAAAGTAGACACCGACTCCCGATCATACTGCGAGCTGAAATGAAATGGGAGTTTTAACATAGTTGAAACTTTAGTTATTCTTTAACATTTTACCCCATTGGATGGTGCTCCGTTATGCTCAGCTGTTGTAGTTCATGAAGCGTGTGATGCGAGAGGTTGCCCGTGAGGCCGGCACGCTCCAAAGTCAGGCGATTGGCTATTACTATTTCGCCGCAGGCCGTAATGCCGGCATCCAACAGGACATTTCGGTAGCCACGTGCCAGACACTGCGAAGGCAAATGGGGTTGGTTACTATTGATTTTTGACTACCGAACAACCACCATCTGATATCTGCTACTGTCGTCGATGACGTCACAAAACACACTCACTCACTCACCTTTTTGACAGCTGCCTGCGAATTCTCGGGTGCATCGTAGCCGGCGCCTCGGTTCGCGATGGGCCAGTAATTGGGCCAATCGTCCGGTGTATTTAGCAGGCTGAGCAAACGCTTCTCATTGGGGCTGCGCTGCAGCTTGACGAACTTGGATGCCACACAAATGGCCACCAGGGTCAGGGTGCACCAAGGAATGGCCAAATTGCAGAAGAACCACAGCACATTGAAGCAGAAGAAGACGAGACTGATTGTGCAGCAAAATAGTTTGTAGATCATTTTAAGGCACAGCCAGCACCAGCGCCACCACATTCACTACAAAATGCTGCTAAACGCACAAATTAGTGTTGTTTTGGTTTATTTATAAATGGCTTTTTTTTTTAGTTTTTTTGTTAGTTTACATTTACCCCAATAAGAAATGCGTGCCGCCAACCAACGTCCCACTTGCCACTCCCACTCTGCTTATTGTCGTTTGTGCCACTCGTAATCTTTCAAGAACTTTTTGTATTTTGTCTGCTCGACTCGTTGGTTTTAAAACCCTTTCTAATCGAAATTACTATATTTAATTAAATCTAAATTAAATCGTCGGTTAATCACAAACGCAGTCAAAACGATGTGTGCACGAATTTTCCAATAAGAAGTGGTCTTAGTGATGTGAGCGAAGCTAGCAAGTGGATCACGCAACTATCGATTGCAACGATAGAAGAGTGCGCGCACTTTAAAAGTGAGTACTTATGCTAAATTGAGAAAATCGTTGGATTTGTAAGCAATTTGATAAATCTGAACTATTAATTTATTTAATTAGCAGTCGAAATACATTTCAATTTACAATTTTGTTAACATTCGCACCCAGCCTCTGATCGAAGGATGTGACAGCCGTGTATAAACACCCGGATAAAACGGATCTAAATTAGAAATGTTGAATAATACGTGATATAGTAATACAAGTATACTAATTTAAGCACTCACCTGCGCAGCCGACGCCCCAAGACACAATGCCGATGAGCTTGCCTTGAGCTGTAAGTGGACCACCGCTGTCGCCTATTCCGAAACGAAGGCAGCAATGTTATCAGACATTTATTAAGGTAAAAATTTAATTACTTACCCTGACATGCATCCGTGTTACGTGCAGAGGCGCAGAACATGCTGCCGAAACAAGAAACACAATTCGTTATTAATTGGATATTGGCTGAATCAGATCTCTCTGTCTCACTATATAACTCTCTCTCTTTTTTCTAACATTCTCTCTCTCGCCTTACTTACGCATCAGTTACTCCGCCGTGATATTTCAAATCGTTGTGACATCTTTCCTGATTAACCGTCCGCACTGTAGTGTACTTCAGCGTAGAGGACAGAACCGATTCCGTGCTGCTCATGTAACCCCAGCCGGAAACAACGGCCAGCTGATTCTCCTCGATCACGGCCCCAGCCTCGGGCAGAGCAATGGGCGAGACATTGGGATCTTGGGTCAAGGCGCCCGGCTGTGTACGCAGCAGCGCCACATCGAAGTTCATGTCCTTGGCATCGTACGAGGGATGCTTATAGATCGTTCGAACACTCATCAGACTGCCGCCGCTGGAGCGCTTCACGCTGCCTAGGCGCAGGGTGAACTCCTGGGGGCTTTTCTCGTGGCCATCGATGCAATGGGCGGCGGTGATGGCCCAGCTGCCGTCCAAGACAGAGGCGCCACAGATGTGAACGGTGAGGCGCCGTAGCGATAGCTGATAAGGAAACTCGCCCTCATTTGCCTCCCTTCCGTTCACAATGCGTCCGTCGGGGCGACGCGGCGGCACTGAGGCCTCACAGATCTTCCAAGAGATCGCAAATATTAGAGTTAGAAGTGGAGCTAGGTTCCGCATGGCTTTGCTGACTCAACGAAACTGAATTGCCAGCTGTTTGCCAAGCAGAAAAAATACGTTGATCAAACCATTGCGGGGAGTTGCACTTTATCAATACTCTCTGTTATCTCAGCTCTTGTACTTTGTTTCAGCTAGACTATAATTAACAATTGTCAATAGGTCTTGTCTTGTTTAGGTTTTATTGCCTTACTCTGTCTTTTTCTCTGTTTTTTAGTGATTATTATTGGTGTTTGGTAACAACGGCAATGAACTTCCATCGCAGTTAGGCCGAAAATTCCCCCGCATTGGAAAATATCAATTGAATTACTAAGAAATATATTTACCTGAAAATTAAAATCTCAGTCATACATTTTCTTCCTTTAGACACCATACAATTTTGTAATATAACTATACCGACATTAAAAATTATTAAATTATTTGTATATTATCAATAATCATTAAAAATTTTAAGCTTAACCGTCAACATATTCGATTGCTTTCTGCTCAGCTGTTTCAAAGCATCGATATTACTGCGGAAAGTCGATTGTTTTCATATCTCTGACAAATAGGTTGCTCCTTTTGCAGATTTCATGATGCGGTCACACTGATCAGCAGTCTCGCGCTTAGTCTTGCCCAACAGTGACGCTTACGATGGGCACGCTGCGCGTCTTTTAATTGATTAAGCGTAATGTTTACATTTATAATAACATTAAATACACTAGTGAGACCGCGTCTATAACGGTCGTTTAACAAGATATAAACATTTAAAGATAATCATAAATCAGTAACTTTGGTTTTACGCTTGTGTTGGTGCAGGGATTACGCGACGCTCTGAGCACGTTCATATTTGCCAGTGTGTGTTTGAAATAATATAAAATGCAAAAGTTTATTAACAAAAAGTGACTGAAACAAGTGCAGGCCTATACAAAAAGGTTCGTACATTGGGCAGGTCTCAAGAATCAATAGTATTTTCTTCCCAACAACACAGACACATTAACATACACACACACATACACTCGCACGCACACATTCAAATTCAACCCTCTGTTTATAATCCGAACAAAAAAAAATATAAGAAACCGGATTCAAGTTTAGTTGAGCGGCAACACAAACTCACCAGACGAAAGACAACTAAATTTGTAAATTTTGCCTGACTTAAATCAAATTATTAGAATTGCTGCAAACACAACGCTGTGTATGTGTGTGTGTTTCTCTCGGCTATTGTGTGTACGGGTGTGTGCGTGTAATTGTACTTGCGTTCAATTACCGTTACAACGCACCTGACGCTGAGCGTCAAGGTTGTCTATCACTTTCTCTCCACCACCGCCACTATCAGCAATTTTGTGGAACCCGAAAAGAAATAAAGAAACCCAGACAGTCTGGCCACACCACAATATTTGCATCTCCTTTTTGCTGCTGCTGCTGCTCTTACAAATTGTTACAAAATTGCTGTGGCTTTAATTTATGCAGCAGCCACTGCCGCTGCCGCCGCGACAGCTCATCTTTATTTAGCTTTCTTGCTTACTCACTCGCATTCGCATTCACATTTATTCATTCAGTTTTCTTATGCCTTACTTCAGTTCTCAACAATTCTCTGCATGCATCTCGTATATTGCTTTATTGTATAATTCAATTTAAATTGATTTTCTGCTGTTGCCGTCTTTTATTTTTATAATCGTTCTTCTTTTTTTGTTTTCGCATCGCTTTGTACTTTCCCCTTTTGTCTTACTTGTTTCTACGCAGACAAATACATTCCCTTTCTTTGCTTTCTTTGACCCTTTTTCACACACTATTGGCGCTGCCGTCGCCGCTGACGTCGCCGTCGTCGATCTCCCAAGCGGCTCCATTAGCAACTACACAGTTATTTGTGCTCTTAAACCTTGTTGCCCATTTCTAGGCTTGCTTTAGGTCGGGTATTCTTGCTGTTGCTGTTGTTGCTCTTTGCTGTTTATTCTTTTGATGTTTTTGTAACTCAGATACAAATTGGTATATGTATATAAGCAAATGTATATAAACATGCATGTATGTATACATTCATTATGGATATAAGCTTTTGTATATAAATATATTTTGGTTCGCATTATTTGTTGTTTGGCAGAAAAAATGAGCGTTTACCTGCACAAACTAACGTGGGAATTACTTAAACTGTTATCAGCAAATGTTGTTGTAATTGCATTTTACTGTTTGGTCGTGCAACGTTTTTTTGTAATGAGCAAACTAATTGACATATACACATACACATACATATGTATATGCATTTAAACAAATTTATTTCCCCTAAGTGGTTGCCCAAGGCCAAAGATAGGCAAATGCAGACTGGGAAGGCAAAACTCTGGAATTATTATCAGCTTCTAAGAAATTTAAAGTTTCCGGACATAAGCGATACCCAGCGGCACAATTTGATTTGAAGTTAAAATTTGCATTTAATGCATATGACTACAACAAAACCACAAAACTATAATCAAATTGTTGTTCATTTAAATTGTCATTCATTGAAAACAATTAATTAAAACACATTCAATGGCGATTGCTGAGCTAGTGAATACCCTGTAATCACGATTACTCTGTATTCTTTCTGGTTTATAACTTACATTCTAAATGTACAACTAAAGTATTATATAATTTTTTAGTGAGTTAAGATATGAATCTGGTATACCTTCATGGCTTTGCGCTAAATAATTGAGCTTCATTGAACAACTTTTGCCAGTGACATGCTAAAAATGTTGTACAAAATAATTTTTTGTTGTTAGCGAATTGTGAGTTAACGATTTGGAACCAACATGTACCACATGCCAATACGCTAATCTGGTTTATAGTAATCATAGTTAAGCACGCAAGAAACGAACTTTAAGCATTTGTTACTGAAATGAAGATAAAATATATAAAAATAAACTTTTATAGAATATTTTTATATAGCGGCCGAATAATCATTTTAGAAAAAACTTTTTTTCTTAGTTCTTAAATATACTTTGTTTTTTATTTACTTTTCAGATTTGATGTTGATCTTTCTTTTATATATTTTCTTCACTTTTATATTCATTATCAGAAGACAAGTTGGGAGATAGCAAGATTTAGTATCTTCTTTGGGTTCTTTCGCATTAAGCTGAAGTCACGGTGACAAGAATTGAATTATAGCCAGATAAATACAAATAGATACGCTGAATAACGGAATGAAATGCATAACGAAAGAAAATATTAATTAATGTTTACTTTATTGCATCTATTATTACATTAATTTTGTATTTGAATGAATCAGCAGAAACGTAACAGAAAATCCCCTACAAGTGCTAAGTTTACAACAACAAAATGTTAATAAAAATCATTTTCCTTCTGCCAATTCAGTTTCGCTTTTGGGTGGCATTACATTCGTTCGTGAGTAGAATGAAGAAGAAAAAGCCAAACTTATTTAATGGATACAATGGAATGCGCACAAAAGTGCAACAGTTAAAATAACAATAAAAGGAACAACAACGATGACAATGACAACGACTGATGGGCAATGTCACAAACAGACGGAGGCGAAAGAATGACTATTAGCTGTAGCAGACCGAACATTTAATACCCTTACTTACTTAATTTAGATTAAATGCATAATGGTCTAGCTCATTCAAACAAATTTTCTATATAATATAATTCAATTTTAATTCATTAGGTGATTGGTGTGAATACGTTGGCCTTTAATTGCATTACAATTTGAACGATAATTTCATTGACGACATTTTCTGCATAAGTATATATTTAGATATATATGTAATACATTAGTTAATCGCCTATGCAATTTGATTCTCTTAATGAAATAATTGGCTTAATAAGGATTTCAAACTTTCTTAGACTAAATCTCAGCTCGCCTTTGAATTATATTAGCCAAAGCTAAGGGTATATAAACAATAACAAACCGCAAAAAAGCAACAACAACGACAACAAAGCAAATAAAACGAGATTTCAATGCAGGAATTTTCATTTCCATTACAAATGCTGTGGTCGCTGTTGTTGTTGTTGTTGTTGTTGTTGTTGTTGTTGTTGTTGGCTGCTTGGTTGGGTTTTGTCAACTGCTGGCGATGCGGCTACCGGTTGCGGCTATATTGGGGATTGGTGTGGGCCATGCGAAAGAGAGCGGCGGGAGCTTGTGGCCGTGTGGGGGGTGGGGGTTGGGGAATTCCCCTTGTTGGCTATGGGAACAGAAAGTGGCAAACGGTGCAATTTGACAAACGTTGCACGCACTTCGAGTGCTCACTGACGAACTGACAGTGGACAGACTGACGCTCGACTGACTGGCTCTTTTCTACCGTTACGTTTTAGTTGAGTGCAGCTCTGCTCTGCTCTGCTGGTACTTTTGCAACTGGCCCGAAGTGTATTGCCAACTGGGTACGAAAATGTGAACGTGAACGAGGACAGTGACCGACTGTCGACTGTCGACTCTCGACTCTCGATTGCCGACTGCAGTGCAATTGACCTGCAAGTCAAGTGAAATGTCCTGCCACAGTAAACTTGCCGATTATCATACCCTCTATAGACAAATTGACAAAGAATATATATTGGTTTTGTACACAGCCTCGCAGTGGCAATAGTTGACTGGAACGCAATTGAAAAACATTTTATTTCTATTCACCAAATGTCAATGGGCATATTGGCTAGGTGTAATACTGTTGAATTGACAGTTAACTTTGAAGTATCCTTTATATTTCTACCCCATGTAGTATGTGATATATGTATGTCTATGTCAACTTATTCGAAAATTTAAATTTATTAAGCTATACTCTAATTTGTTGTTATTTTGTTTTACTATTCACAATACATTGTAATATCAAAATAATCAATTCGTTCCGCTCAAATTCTAAGAGCCATCATGCAGTCGGTTATAGCCGACTGCAATTTTGTTACTTCTTTCACTTCTGATGTGTTTGTGGCACTTGGTTCAGTGCCTTTTGGTAGCCTTTGGTAACTTGGCTAAGCCGCCAGCTGTTCAAAATACATGTTTTTTGCATTGCACGTAGGGCTGCTACCAATAGCCGGGCATTGACGTGACCCATTTGTTGCACACCAAAGAGCCGCGTCATCAATTTATGTAAGGAGCTAACAAAGCAATGTTTGAACTTTTATATAAAAATACACATGTATATATGCTGGCCCAGATCCTCAAAAAGTATTTACATATTTGGAAAATTAAAGTCAATAGTCATATATAACGGTGTGACTGACTGCAGATTTGTTCCAAGGCAGATTATTTCCAAAGCCAATATTTTCTCATTTTCCATGGCACATTAGTTATAGTATAATAATTATATAAGTCTCAACTGATCTGTGCAGTTGATCACCTTATAATTTTTCGAAAACTGAGGCAGATATACGAGAAATCTATTTTCGAAGCCCTTCTCGTACGATACCGTCGTTTTCAGCTTTGCCATATCTTAAGTAGATACATTATTTTTTATTAATCTTAAAAGAGTATCAAAATGTAAAATTTAGAATATTTTATTCATCAATATATGAACATTATTATTACTACATACATATACATTTATTTGTTCATTTTTTTTTTAGCAAATCATATATGTATGTATATATACTATTTTTGGAAGGTTTAATAATGTAATATTAAAAAAAATAAAATATATAAATATTATATTACAATATAAGCTTCATAAATGCATTTAAATTTTGCGTTTAAAAGTCAGCTAGTTATTCATTTTTTGTAATTAATATTAAGTTATCTATTTATTTCTTCATGCGTGCATTTGTATGCTACCCTTATATCATAATCTATAGTGTATAGGGCGTTCGAGTGTGCGCCTTTTAGCCATCGCCTATTTTCGCCAGTTAATGCCACTTGCACTTGGTCGTCATCTTCAGGTCGCGTCGCATTTTGCGTGGGCTCAATGGATTTTTCAAGGGCCTGTGCCAATTCCTGGTTGCGGGCGCTTCTCTTGTTGTCTGTTTCGGTTTGTGCTTCTGCAGTTGCTGTTGCTTTTACTTTTGCTTTTACCATCGTCTGCGTCGTTCGCCTCGCCCGCGATCAATAAACGGCGACCTTCTCCACTTAAAAGTTACTTGATTCTTTGTTTCTTAAGCTATTTGCTTGTTTCTGCCTTTAGATCCACTCGAGCTCTCCCTCTCTTTTTCTCTCTGTCAATCTCACGTTCTCTGCCTACCTCTTGCCTCGACCTACGCCGCTTGCGGATTTTTACTTTCAGGTATTCCCTTACAGTTAATTGCAGCACTCAACAGAGCCCAGCTAAGCCCCCTCTTCAAGCGAACCCGGTGCACCCTTGAGCCTTGCCAATCTACCAGAAGGCATGCACTCACAGCGCCAAGCAGTTCGCAGATTAATGCCATGGTAAAGATTTCCACGTTGTTGCCGCACGAGTACTTTACCAAGTTAAATGGCTCATAGGCAACAAGGTTCAAGAACTTTACAACAGCTTTACTGTAGCTCAAATGGGGGGAACTTTCTCAAATTGATACAGTGGATCTTAGGTATAGACCAACATTAGGTATACATTTTGCAAGCACTTTTGAGCATAAATTAATATTGAATATCAAAAAACTAAAAGCAAATAGCATTGAGATTCGAACTCGAATCCTTGTTTGTGTGTGTGTGTGTGTGTGTGTAGACAACTAAACACTCCAAATCAAGACTTCAAAAATTACAGTTGGAAATGCACGAAGAAATGCACAAGCGAAACAAAGACAAGAATAACCAACGCATTGCTGCCGTTTAACCGAGGCGGGCGTACGCTGTCGCACCGCAAGCCGAAAGCCGAAAGCCGAAAGCAGAGCAGCTGTTGCTCTTGCTCTTCTTACTCTCGCTGCCGCTGCTGTGGTTGTTGTTGTTGTTGCTTTTGGGGCCGAGCCAATGAGTGAAGTTTCGAAGTCGCCGTCGTAATTGCTGAGGCTCGTACGTTTGTTCGGGCGCTGCGTTCAGTTGCGTTTCGCGCGGCATTGTTGACGGTTGTGCAGAGCTGAGGAGTTGCGGAATCGCGAAGCGTGGCTGAGCGCTGATTAGTCGTTTACGGCTGCTTGTTGGTGCCTTTATCTTAGCCCTTGGACAGGACGTACGCTACAGTTTAGACCGAAATTGTAAGCGAAATAAATGAGTTAACGTTTTGTGTAGCTGTGCTTTGTGCCGTGTTTTTAATTATTCGTCCAACAACAACAAATTCAGCGCGCAGTTGCTGGAGCATTAAGTAGCGCGAATCTGGTTCCTGGAAAAGCATTCACGGTGCCACATTGTTCTTTAATTCCTTATAGCAGACATTTACAGTGCAAGTGAGTGTATTTGTGTGCCTGTGTGTGTGTCTGGGTTAGTCTTGATTTATGTTTGTGTTTTTTTGCTGTCCTTGCCCAGGACTCGCTGGCACGGCATTAAAAGTTGCAGCACAACTTTTCTGATTTTTCTGTAAGTTGGCATTTATAACATGTGCATTTAAATCTGGCAAGAGGAGGTGTGTGTGTGTGTGCGCTTGCATGAGGGATGAGGTGTGAGGATGGCTGCCGTCCTCCAGGGAGAGCCCAGTGGTACATAAATTTTGATCTGCAAGCACGATATGATGTGCTATCCATTTAGCTGCTTCCGTTTCCTTCTCCCACGACTCTGTTTTCATTTGTTTATTTAATTTCCTTTGCACATTAATTTTTTCCTACTCTGTTAAATTCTTTCTCATTGCAACAGCTTCCTGTAATCCTTGGCACTTTATCACTGAGAGACTATTCTCTTTTCAGTTTCAGTTCCTTGCTTCCATAACATGTTGTACTTTATTTTTAAGCTTTTTATTCATGTGCCTTATTTTCCTTAAAATATGTTTATATCCATTCGAAGATTTAATTCCATATTATATTTTTTTGTAATATAATTAAATATGAGTGTATGAGTAATAATTTCTCTATCTGTCATTATAATCATCAGTTATTGAACAATTTCGTTTTACTATCTCTTTTATGTTGCCTGGCCCCAATGCCGGCCTATCGATTATCCGTATCACAATATTTACTTTAATCCCTTGATATTATCGTGCACATATTCATACACACACACTCACGCACACTCATGCTGCCGGCTAATAACTTGTGTCACTAAAATTAGTTGCTAGACTCCCCCACGAGGCTCTCTCGGTGCATGCTGTGTTCCATTTATTCCATTACTTCATACTACTTGGATTGCGGTGCCCCTTTCACAACTCCCCCGCGTGTTTGGATCGAATAGTTTTTTTTTTCCTTTTCTGTGTCGCTGTTGTTGTTGTTGTTGTTGGCGCGCTGTCAATTTTCCGCTGGCGTCTCATTTTTTATGTCACTAAGGTTGACATTAGAGATGGGTGCGTGCCGTGAGAGAAGTACGACACTTTTAAGGTTTCACAAGTGACCCTGATAGGCTTTACTTATGTATTTCACTTGCTTTCTCTTTTGTATTAGAAGTAAACAGAATGGTTTACTTACAGATAATATTGAAATGTCAATGATTTGTGTTATTACTCGATTTTTTTATTATTACTCGCCCATCTCTAATTGAAATATTGTCTTTTACTTGGGCATTGTCTGACGTCTGAGTTTCTGCGGCTGCGGCTGTGCCTGTGAGGCTCTTCAATAGACTTTATTATATGTCATGTCATCATGCAATCATATCGTTTTACCATATAAACGGGCCTTATAATCATTATATCAGCCGACAGCTTTGGTCACGCTCTCCCGATATATGTATGTACCATAGGTGCCTACGCATCGGCTATCCCCTGGCAGCGCAACTCTTTCAGCTAGTTTGCTAATGATGCGTAACACAGGGAAGGGTCTGTGCGAGCAATCATGAGTTGACCAAATAGATTTGGTACTCGTCTGCCAATCTGTTGTTTGTTTATTTTTTTAATGCTTGTTACGGTTTCGTGCTACAGTTAATACACATACTATGTACACCTATTCCCACCAGTGCAGAACCACAGACCTCGTTTTGCAATTGATGTCATGAATTCGTTCCCCTTAGTCACTGATTAATGAGCGTCCATTGATTTACCCAGTTGTCAAGAAACTTTTTAAATACTCCGAATGCTTCCAGATATGGGATCTCATTGATATAGCCATGAATGAATCTACATTGAGACGCTGCTAAGCCAAGTGGCTTTGAGTGTGCTTGGAGCACTTTAATCTTTAAATTAAATCAAACACTCAGCGTAATTAGATACCAAAAAATAATAATGAGACAACTATCTGAAATAAGTCAAGTATTTTCCAGTTCCCACAGAGTTGCGTTAGGTTATCACACGCACACACACACACACACACACACGCACACACGCGTGTTTGTGTATATAATTACATGATAGGTAACTGTAAACCTGTTATACATATTTGTACATATGTGTAGAACAACATTGTGTGTGTAATTTCCCAGAGTTTAAACTGCATGAAATGGGGAAAATATAATAATAATAATAATAATAAAACGAAAAATTTCATAATCAATGCAATAAACGGCTCTATTGTTTGCGCTCGGCGCTGGCAGGTCTTTTGTTTTTGTTTGAACGCCGCCAGGAAAAGCGGAAAATTACAGAATTTAATTGAATACAGTTAGTGGAATAGAAGATACCCTTACCCACTTAATATACCTATATATATATATAGCTATGGACACAGAAATCAAGAAATAATAAAGCCATATTATGAGTAAATATAAGTGTATCAACTTTTCTTATCAGTTGAGCTTCATTCGATTGCGTCATATCGCCGGCAAGGGTATATATCCATCTATATGATAAAAAAAAACAGGAATAAATTTTCTTTAGCCAAGCCTCTGCGTATGTTTTTTCCACAGAATGAAGTGAGCAAGAGAAGAGGAAAAATTCTTCACGCCCCTTCGTGAAGTGGTCCACAATGTAAAACTCTCACGTTTCAAATATTATGACCAGGCACTTTTGTGCTTTATCAGCGCTTTGCAGCACTGGTTGGCTCGCTGGCCGGCTTTAAAGCCAGCAGTTCGACATTTCTGGTCAAATGCACGAATGCCAGAAGCACTTTGAGTGAGTCGACAGCATCTGGAATTCACTTTGTTGCTGTTTATTTGCTGGCTAATTCGTGAAGCACTAATTGTTACCAGTTAAGAGCTGCGAATTTACAAGAAATGAGTTCGTCTATTTGCATAGAATGCAGAGCCAGAGTCGTCGGCTCTTAAATGGCTGCCAGTGTTGCAAAGTGTCATTATGCAAATGAATGAAAAGTAGTTTAAGTAGCTGAAGTAGGACTTTAGTTTTCTTCGCTTCAAACAGTTCAAGTTGCCTTGAGTTGGCCATAAATTAACATAAAAGTAGGAGGCTGTAAATTATGCCCAGTTTATTAATTCGAAAACTTTGTATAATTTATAGAAATCGTTTCATAGTTATCAATTGGCTTTCTTGCTCTAGCAACTTAATGTCTTAATTGTGTTTCAATCATCGAATTCAATTTCAATATCACCTCTGGCAATCATGCTCTTTAAAGAGCCGTTAACTTTCCACTTAATCAATTGCTTTCTTTGCATATAATAATGTGAATAATTAATTTATAGATTCGCTGTTTACCGAGGAAGTCTTTATGCAAATGTTTTCCAGCCACTTTCACGGCCATTTTACAGCCATTAGCAAATGTCAGTGGACAGAAGCGGGTTATGGCCGCAATGAGTTGAGACCGCATCGATTTAATGGCTCTGAAAACTAAAGAAAAACAAGACAAGCGCCATTAGGTAATCGTTTGGCCACCCAACACCCAGCGCCCAGCCCCAGCCCTTTGACTTTCTTTCGAAAGTGGGCTTGCGCCATCAAATGCCAAAATGACAGAATGAAAGGCTAAAGAAAAACTCAAATTCATTCTGTGAATTTTTGTCGAGAAACTTGATATGCTAATATGGCAAGAACATCACTTATTCACGGCTCTCTTGCTTTGCTAATATTATATTCTCACATATGTATATGCTTGTTATCTTATCCGCAAACAAATCTCTGCTGCATTCTATGCCAAGAACTCTCAAATTATGTCAACAACTTCGCACTTGAATCATTTGGGATTTGTGCATTTTATTTCCTTGGGTACAATTTAGCGCTGCTATACAGTTGCATAAATGTTTCAGTGCAGCACTTTACAGCTTACATATGAGCAAATTGAAAATCATATGCACAAGTTTCAATTAAGAGAACAGCTATAAACAAAAACTGCCAAGTCCCCAAGACAAGGCAAAAACTTGTCACGTGAAGCTGGCAATGCATGATACTCTTATAAATATATATGAACGAAGCACAGATCAGCAGTTCCCCAGGCTAAGGCAGCTGCAACAGATCCCATGAAGCAAGATTTACAACAGCTCTTTACAAAGGAATTTGCAGCTGGCCTCTGATTGCATGAAGGAAGCTAAGAGAAGACAAATAGACACATTTCAATAAAATATTTAGCTGGTCGTAGGTTGATTTTCAGATTCCCCTACGTTGCGGGAACTACTTCTACGCTGCTTTTAACAATGTTGTATACTTAAATTGATTTTTTGATACGAGTGTATGACAAATATATATATTTTTTTTTAACTTTGTTCAGTTGTTGGAGACTCTACTTACTAAATCTAAAGTTTGTAGCCCTAGAAGACATTACTGGATGATTTATAGAATTTTGTATATAATATATTTTAATATATATTAAAATATTATTTATATATACTATGCATAAATATATATGTATATTTTCAATTTCAATATTTTTTTCACAGGGTGAAATTTATGTGAACAATGCCCAATTTATGGGTAGTAATGGAAAGTGACGAAAACCTTTATATATTGATAATATATTTCCCAATTTAACCAGCAACAGATATACAGTATGCTGTATTTTACACTTACTATATTATTACCATTTATTTCATCAATTCTGTTTCAATCAAGCACTTATTTTGAATGGGCGTTACTTCCTATTGCATGTCGCATACATATGCACACCCGTCTTAAACTCATTTAGACCTTTTTCCCATGGGTTTAATTGAATGAAACACCTGTAAAGCTGTCAGGTTAAACACAAAATTCAATCACAGATTCCGGTTAAACTTTTTTTCTCGCTGTGTATAAGTTTTGGCGGTGCGGTTGGTGACCCTTTTAAACGTTGTTGTTGTTGTCGTTTATGTGTCAGAAGGCCACGCTGTAAAAATGACTAACTGTTCTGCTGGTCTGTTGTGACTTTATGTTGTCCAATGTCTGTTATTGCTGCGTACATACATGCATGCATATGTAAGTGTGTATGTATGTATCTGTGTGCTCGTATCTGTTGGCTATAGCTGTAGCTGTGCTTGTGCACATCTAACGGCTTTTGGGGTCCCTTGCCAATGTTCGTTTAAGCTGCTTTTGGCTCAATTGCAACTGACATCGACATAAAGCAATTTGTGTGTTAAAGTTGTTGTTGTTGTTGTTGTTTCCCAGTTAAATGACGGCAGTGGGCGGACGCCTAAAGAGTTGGCCGAGATTATCTTTAATAACCGGCATACATCATATAGAGTATGCAAGCAAAAGGGCTCTCATATGCCGAAAATATAAGAAACTCTTTAAATCAAATACTTTTATGTTTATATTCTAGCTACACATAATTATAATTGTACATATGCATAAGACACATGCATATATATGTAAATACATATGTATGTGTGTATATGTACCTTAATTCTAGCTCGTGTTGTATTTTTTTACCTTGTTTGTTGGGTCGTTGACTATGCTAATGGGTCTTTTCGGTTATGTTATGTTTTTTTTTGGCGCACATGTCGTGCCCACACGCTTAGTCGCTGCCCGCTAGCTTAGCCCCTTTGATAGTTGGGAGCGGAAGATAGAGACTGAACTATCTAAAGCGCTATTACCGGTTCCGCTATGTCTAGTCTCTGTCGATTTTCAGTGCTTGGCTGCTTTGTTTAATTAAAATCTTCAACTTTCCGCCAGGCTCCAGATTGCTTTTGTGCTGATGTCAACAGCAGAGCCCTTCACGCACACCCACCCACACACACACACACACAGATGGCGAGATTTTGAAGCTTTCGCTGCTAGATTTTCCGGCGGAAACTTTTGGGAAATTCGCAATTTGGCTTTCAAGTGCAGTTGCAATTGATTAATCGCAAATTGCTGTTATTGTTTACGAAAATTTCTGCTTTTACTAAGTTTCGCTTCAGTCAAACTTGCTTTTGCTTTGAGACTTTGCCATTTGCCATTTATTTATATTATAAAAGTTGCGATTAAAGTGGAACGCAACTCTCCAATATATCAGAGAATAACTCACTGTATCCGAAATATGTATATACGTACAAACTTTATCCGGCTAAGATCGCGCTTCGTTAGCGCCACAGCCAAACGGCGATTACTTGAACTAGTTTAAATATTGTTTGCTTATTTTATTTTATTTATTTATTTATTTATCTTTCAAATTCAGTTTAGTTTTCCCCTATATGTATGCATAGTCTGCCAGAGCAATAGCCCATCGCTCTCAATTCATGTTAGCTAACTCTTTCCATTTCCTGCTGGCCCTTTCAATTCAAAATTATTATCAAAAAATTTACAAAACAACGAACAACAAGAACAATTTGGAGTGCGTAACAAACATTGAACTCTGATAAACAGAGTTAAAAATTGAATTCGAGAGCTCTCACAAAACTTCGGGTAAACCCACAAAAAAACAAGTAAGAAAGCTCTAGTCGAGACTGCTCGACTACGAGATCCCCT
>NW_022045911.1:52460-127182 GCF_001654015.2 Drosophila navojoa
TGTGTGTGCGTGTGTTTGTTTGTATGCGTGTGTGTGTGTGTGTGCGTGTGTGTTTGCTAATTATCATTGAAATATCAGTTGCTTGTAGGGTTCAGGGGATCTCGTAGTCGAGCTGTCTCGACTAGAGCTTTCTTTCTTGTTTTATTTTTAATTTAGTAGGTTATTTAGTCTTCTAAAATATATTGACTTGATGCCGGTTTTTAATGGAGATGTCTTCAAAAACACAATGTTATTTAATTTTTAAATGTATTTTAAGACAATTGGAACATAAATTATTTTTTGTTTATTTGCTTTATATTATATATATTTATTTTATTATACCTCAAAAACATTATGAGATGTGAATGTTTTCATAAACACATACAATTCAGTTCAAGTCCAAATGGCAAATAAATAAATAAATCTAGACGAGTCGAGCTGAGGCTAAGTGAACCGTTAAGCTTAGCTTTTGCTTAAAAATTGCATTGCCTTAGCCTGAAATTTCTACAGAAACCAAAGATTTAATGAATGCGAACTCTGAATACTCTCTCAAGCAGCACGCAGAAACTCATTTCGTTATTGCGAATAAAATTTAATTGCAGCTCAACTCGGCTCGGGTTCCCCTTTCCGCCATTCCCTCCGTCCATTGATAGTGCAAATGTTATTAGCATATTTGATTAAATGTAATTTCCAATAATGCAACAATTACTCGCATTTACACACGAATTATTTTTAGTTTATTAAACCTTAATTGCGTTTAGCATTTCGAATTTATTTATGCCTGAAATGCGCAGGTCCGCAGGTCCTGTAAAGCGTCCTTTCAAGCACTATATATACGTATAAATATAAGTAAATATTTGTCTATTGTATATATATTCGTTGTATATATATGTATATTCATCGCAGACATGCGAAACATATTTGGGATGTGCCTTAATTAAATTTTCGCAAGGCGCCTCCGACGTCTCGAAGCGGCTCCTTCGCCTCGGCCAGCATGAAATATTCAATGGGATGTGAAATATTACAGCACTTGCTCTCGAATTGAGGCAAAGTGGTCTCGATGGCTGGAAGAAGTGGGCTCATCTTAAATTTATGAGCAACAGCAACTGAGATCGAGACGTTGGCTTTGTTCCCGTCAGGGATTACGCAATGATTTCATTGTACTTCAACTGCACTACAACGACAAATACCCTGTCTGTGCACTGACTGACTAACTGACTTCCTATACAGATTATATTCACATACAATTTATTACATTTATATCAAATATTTAAGTACAGAGTATTTGTTGGCCTATGCAACTCGTCAGCTTGCCTGTCATCAGCAAATTTCTGTTGAGATTCCCATTTAAATCGTGTTGCTTTCCTTGGCCATTTGACGAATGATAATGACGATGCTAATGACGTTCACCCTTGTTATTATTATTCTCATTGTTGTTATTTGCCATTGCAGATGCTCTGAGATAACAATCGGGCACAAGAACACAAAAGCAGAGCCGAGCAACACAAAGCGACTGCAACGACAACTGGGATAATCTGAACGCCAGATCCCCTTGCGCAAGATGACTTTCAAGCCCTTTCGCCGTGGCTCGGCGCGCTGCATTGGCCTCCTGTCGGCGTTTGTGACCATTCTGCTGTTCCTCTACTACTTCTCCATTGGGCAGCCGAGCCCGGCGCACATCGCAGATGCCAATACGGCGGGCATGAATCGTGCCCAGGCGGCGGCGCTTAACAGCTTTAGCGTGGAGCAGCATCAACAGCTGAAGCAGCAGCAGCAGGAGCAGCAGCAGCAACAACTGGAACAGCAACAACAACAACAACAACAAGCCAAAAAAATATATCCCAGCACGCAGCGGCACGAAGTTGTGGACGAGGAGTCGCTGCGGAACGAGCACTGGGGCGACAAGTGCTACGTGCTGCTCCAGAGCAGAACAAACATTACCGCCTCGGAGGAGCACAGCCGATTTGACTTCCAGGTAAGACTGCACTGCTTGCCCTCATATTAAATTAGCGTACATTATCCGGCTCTGCACGGCTCAATTGGTTTACTCCTTGCACACACATACCCTGGCACTCAGCAGGAAGCAGAAGTAGAGCAGCTCTTACATTCTCCTTTCTGTCAATTGACTCTCCGCACTTACAAAATAATTACCCTCTGTCCCTTTTCAGTAAAATGTGAATGATAAGGTTTTTCTTTCCCTAGTTCATTTACTTAATTGCCTACTACTGGGTCGACAATCTACTTGGGTAACTGTCTGTTACTCTTCAAATGAATGTTACATTTCGAGTCATATATGTCATTTGGATTTTAGAATTACGAGTAGTTTGGTTTACGATAACAAAAATGAACTTTGCGATATTGACAAGCAGTGTAATTAGTCGACAAAGAGTGATTTAAGGTTGTTTTCTATATCTTTCCATTAGGAGACTGACGTGTTGAGGGATACTCCAAGAGATTACTATTTACTTTCAGTCGCGAACATGAAATGATTATATTGATTATCTGCACTGTCCGTCAGTACGCTTAGAGAAAAACTATTTTCCCACTCTTCCAGCTAGAAACTTGAAATTTGGTATATATGTATACTAGTGTATAGACCTGCCCTTTATATATATACGCCCTTTATAGGATATCGGAAAATGTATTTTCCGCAACCCATCTGTGATTTGCAAGAGAGTTGCAATGATATGACGGATATATCTATGTCAATATGGAACGTCGCAATCCTAACAACTTTTGTAATGATACGAGCACTAAAGATTGCTTAGAGAATAAAAGAGATAGAGCACAGATTATTAATTATATCAAAAAGTTCCGGTTATGTTTAGGTCAGAATATTATGACCGCTATGGGAATTGAATCGAGTTGAGTAAAGACCCAGAGTAGTAGAAGGATCGATGCATATTCATTAAATTAACATAAATATGTAAAATTAAAGACACCTTAGCTTAAATAAAACTCGAATTGTAATTTTTGCAATCGTTCTCTGTTCACAGCCCGAATGGATGCGTTCCAAGGAGTATTGGGATCGCGGTTTCGAGGAGCGCTACGAGGCGCAGAAGAAGGATAAACAACGCCCACCTCTGAAGGTCATCGTTGTGCCGCATTCCCACAACGATCCCGGCTGGCTGAAGACCTTCTACAACTACTTCCAGTCGGACTCGCGCCAGATACTCAACCTGCTGGTGACCAAGATGCAGGAGTATAAGGACATGACCTTCATCTGGTCAGAGATCAGCTTTCTGCAGCTATGGTGGGACCAGGCCCATCCCACCAAGCAGCGCGCCCTCAAGCGCCTGGTCAGCTCGGGGCGCATTGAAATCACCACCGGCGGTTGGGTCATGACGGATGAGGCCAACGTGCACATCTATCCCATGCTCGACCAGCTCATCGAGGGCCATCAGTGGCTGAAGAACAATTTGAATGTGACGCCCAAGGTGGGCTGGTCCATTGATCCCTTCGGGCACGGCAGCACGGTGCCCTATCTGCTGTCCGGCGCCCAGTTCGAGGGCGCGATCATTCAGCGCATCCATTATGCATGGAAGGAGTGGTTCGCTCGCCAGCAGAGTGGAGACTTCATCTGGACGCCCTACTGGCGCACGGCCAATGGGCACGGCAAGCTGCTGACCCACAACATGCCCTTCGACATATACTCCATAAAGGGCTCCTGCGGACCGCATCCCTCCATCTGCCTGAACTTTGACTTTCGCAAGATACCCGGAGAGTACACGGAGTACTCGCTGAAGGCGCAATACATCACGGACGAGAACCTGGAGGAAAAGGCAGAGCTACTGCTGGAGCAGTACGCACGCACCGCCTCCCTGTTCCCGCACAATGTGGCCTTGATACCCGTGGGAGATGACTTCCGCTACAACAAGGAGCGCGAGGTGGACCAGCAGTATCGCAACTACAAGAAGCTCATCAGCCACATCATGGCTAACAAGCGGCTGTACAACGTGGACATTAAGTTTGGCACGCCCAGCGACTACTTTGCGGCCATACGAGAGCGCATGAGCTCGGAGAGGGCGTTCCCCAGCTTCAAGGGTGATTTCTTTGTCTACTCGGATATCTTCTCGGAGGGCAGACCCGCCTACTGGTCGGGCTACTTCACGACCCGGCCCTACTACAAGCTCTTGAGCGCCGAGCTGGAGCACAATTTGCGCGCAGCGGAGATTCTGTTCACGATTGCTTACAATACGGCGCGGCAATCGCACCACGATGACGCCATCAAGATCTACGAGAAGAACTATGAGCAAATTATACACGCGAGGCGCAATCTGGGCCTGTTCCAGCACCACGACGCCATCACGGGCACCTCCAAGGCGGCGGTGATGCGTGACTATGCGATGCGGCTGTTCGACAGCACCCAGAACATGGTCAAGATGCAGGAGGCGTGTGTGGAGCTGCTGCTCCAGAACAGCAGCTCGCACCAGCACGGTTTCCTGATCAGTGAATTCGAGCGGGACAACTTTAGCAAATTGCCCAGAAAGATGCCCATCCAGCTGATGTATCCGAGTGCCACGGGCAGCGACGAGGCCGGCAGCAGCGGCACCACCAACACGGGCAACGACCTGGACGACGCCGAGGGGGAATCACCTGTGCCGCTGGCCAAGAATGCCGAGGCCAGCTTTGTGGTCTTCAATGCGCTCACGCAGCGGCGCATCGAGATCGTCACGTTGCGAGTGCAGCAGCCCAACGTGCGGATCTACAATGAGCGCGGCGCGGAGCTGAAGCACATCCAGATCAATCCCGTGTGGAACATCACGGATGCCTACGAACAGCAGGGCTTCAACGCGATGCCCCAGTCGAGCGCCGGCGCTCGCATACGCACCTCCAGGCGGCAGTACGAGGTGATGTTTGTGGCCGAGCTGGAGCCGCTCTCGCTGACTACCTACCGCGTCCAGGTGGACGAGTTCAACTACAAGCGCAACATCGCCACCATCTACTGCGACGACTGCACCGAGAAGGCGACTGTCAACGAGGCTGCCAATACAACGCCCGGCAAGCCCAGTCCTGTGGAGTTCGAGGCAAAGGCAAAGCCAGCCGGTAAGCCAGCAGATCAATATTATGATTTAGTTTCACTAATAGCATTCATTTCTTCATCCTCCACATCGTCAGGTGACATCCAGCTGGAGAATGGCCACATGCGTTTGCTGTTCGATGAGAAGAGCGGCTTCCTCAAGACCATCACCCGGAAAAACAAGCTGCAGCAGTTGCTGCATCCGATGCAGTGCGCCATCAAATTCGCGGCCTATCGCAGCGCGCAGTTCCATTCGGGCGCATATCTGTTCAAAACGGATCCCGAGCAGAGCGAGGCCGAGAAGGATGTGCTGGACCAGTACGAGGACGTGCGCATCATAATCACCTCCGGGCCCATCGCCAGCGACGTGACGGTCATCTATGGGCCATTCATGGCGCATACTGTGCGGATTTTCAACACGCACACTCACCTGGATGCCGCCATATATATCGAGAATGACATCGACTTTGAGCCGCCTCCCAAGAATCGGGAAACAGAGCTCTTCATGCGTCTGGTCACGAACATAGACAACATTGCGCCAGCGCCAGTGCAGCGCGATCCGCTCAAGGATCCAACAGAGACCAGCATACCCGAACTGCCAGTATTTTACACTGATCAGAATGGGTTCCAGTTTCATCAGTAAGTACTCTCATTTGCATTTGCGATTAGTCAGATGGTAATCTGTGCTTGCTCAACAGGCGGATCAAGGTGCCCGCGATTGGCATCGAGGGCAACTACTTCCCCATTACGTCGGCGGCATTTATGCAGGATGCGCACCTGCGGCTCACGTTGCTCACCACGCATGCGCAGGGCGCCGCCAGCTATGAGCCCGGCCAGCTGGAGGTGATGCTGGATCGTCGCACACTCTACGATGATTATCGCGGCATGGGCGAGGGCGTGGTCGACAGTCGGCTGACGCGGCACAAGTTCTGGCTGCTGGTGGAAGACATCCCGGCTAGCCAGCATGTGGACAACCCGCCCAGCTACAAGGTGCTCAGCTTGCAGGCCCAACAGTTGGCCAACGGCCTGCGCTATCCACCAAATCTCTACTTTTTGAGCAACTTCGAGCAGCCCCAAGCGGCGCTGCAGCCACTCGTCCGTCTTCTGCCACACGGAGCGCTGCCCTGCGATGTCCATTTGACGACACTGCGCACTCTCTCGGAGCCACAGCTGCAACTGTTTCCGTCCGCCTCGGCTCTGATGGTGCTGCATCGCCAGGGCTACGACTGCAGCGTCAGCTCGCAGCACCTGGACATGAGCAGCTTGTGCCCGCTGACTGGCAACGGACTGGGCGCCGTTCGCTTCGGGGATCTGCATCTGCAAAGCATCGAGGCGACCAGCCTGACGGGCTTGGCCAAGAATACGCAGCCGCAAAGCTTACGCTCGCTGGCACAGATCACGCTTGAGCCTATGGAGCTGCGCACCTATAATCTAACCTTTCGCGGAGCACTGTAAGCTCCAACAGAAACCCAGACAACGGCCGCATCTAGCGAAGCCTCTATGATTTATCTCATGTGTAACAGAATCGAAAATATTTATTGTATTTATTTGATGTTTAGTTAAGGCATGGATTTATTTACTCTTAAGTAGGGACAAGTGCATGTCATTAAGCTTTATTTATGCAGCGTACACTCTTCTCCGCGTCTCACAGATTGCAAAGTACAAAGCCCAGAGCATAGTTATCGTATACCAAAACTACCTATGTGAATCTATATCCAATAGACCATTTCACTGCCCGCGAGCATTCCGTTGAAGCAATTGTAAGCTCCATAGAATTCTAAACTGTACGGTCCACACTTTGTGCAATATGTTTAACTTGTTATCAAAAATTCAAGCAGTTGATGATTCGTAAGGATATGTATTCTTTAAATTGACGTGTCTAGCAAAAGACAAGCAGATAATATCTTATACTATTTTAACTGTGCTTATCATTTATCTAATTTATGATTAACAGGCAATATCTAAATTTATTTCAATTCGAAACTTATATACATTGATTTCCTTCATTAATGTATTGCCTGTTTAATCCTAGGTAAAATTAGTAGAGCTTAATCATAATAATTCTAGCATATATATATTATATGTATGTATATCTCTGTAGCAAAAAATATTTAGCCCGCAATTAGTGTCAATTTGTTCCGTTTTAGCCACAAATACTGAATTTTTGTTGCCTTCTATTTAATTTATTTAGACTGATTAGCTTAAAATATACGCAAAATGACAAAATGAAGATCAAAAACCCATACTAATCTATGCTTAATTAGCAAATCGAAGGTATTAAGCCTTATGTCACATATATCTCAATTAAAGGAAGACACTTGGAATTAGCATAAGATTTTAACGGATGTTGGATAGCGAATGAAAAACAGTTATGCCAAATATTGAAGTACGTTTATACCCTATATTTATCATAAGGCGCCTGTTCGCTCGTTGATTTGTTTATCATTTTCTTGTATATAGTTCTAAAAGGCACGGTAAACGATAGATCTAATATTAAAACGAAACTAATCCATTTAGGCTAAGCCCAATTACCTGTAGTGCTGTACTTTATAAACGAAAACGAATCTTTGATATAAAATGCATACAAATTATATACCATAGTTACTAATCAAATAAACTAATTGTAAGGCCTCACGATTACCGAAACACGATGCAAAAACAAAAATTAGAACTGGAAAATACGTAGAATACAAACTACTCTGACGAAGAACAGAAGGAGCATTCTCAGTTGGATTTTTAGCATATATTATATTTGATATATTTGATTCAATGTAATTTTATGAATACAACGTGAATAAAGTATTAATTGAAACCAACGCTTCGTTCAAATTATAATAAACACGCTAAAATAGATATTTCCGTCGTTTCGTCCCATTCAAGCCTTTAATATTTGAATATATGGATATGATTTGTATTAATGTATGCGTAAATAACATTTACAGATCGTAAACTTAGCGCAAAAGTATGCAAGTTTTTGTTTGTGCTCAGAGCATATGCTACTCGCCGCTAGGTGGCGTAGACAAAAAATATTTAAACATGGCATTGTGAGTTCTTGAAGATTTTTGTTTTAACTTAACATTAATTAACATCTTAGAGTTAAAATAGGGCATTTTAACACACTGTCAAAAAAGTAAATGTAGTTTGATAGAATACTATGGAATGAATCATCAAAAGGTCAACAAAAATCAAAAACGTTTATTAGCCAACGAAAGATTTGGTAAACATTTCAGTTGAGCGCCGTTAGAAGGAAATAGGAAACTAATAGGAAACTAATCAACATTGTATTTTAGCCAAACAGCTTATAGACTCGGCAAAACTCAAAGCTAATTACATAAATACATTAGTTTCCCAGCAAACACTGTTAAGATATTTACCTAGACATTTCGATTAGTCGGGCACCACTTCGTACATGTTTACGCCCTTCTTGAGCAAATAGCCGCCCAAGTTGGCGAGCTCCACCAGATTAGAGATGCCCGTCATAATGCCCGCTCGCGTGCCCATCTCCTTCAGCTCCTCGAACTCGAAGATGGAGCGACCCAGCGCAGCCGATCGCATCTGCATCATGCGCACAAAACTCTGTAACTGTGATTTTTTGCTGGAGCTGCTTGGTGCCGCTGATGCCTGGCCAGAGGCGGCGCCGAGGCGGGTCTGAGCCATGCTCTCTGTCACCACGGCGATCACATCTCGCACGTGCAGCGGCGTCACAGTGCTGGCCAGATCCAGGCGGGCCCGTGCCTGCGAGAGGCCAATCAAGCCGAGCAGCTGCCTGCAAAGAGGTCAAATGAAGAAACCTTTAAAAGAGAGAACAAAAATTCTTCGCTTGTGCTCCAGGCGCTTGCTTTGCCCACTGTTCTTGCCCTTTCCTTCTTTGTAATTTTAATTATGATTAATGGTGACTCCCGGAATTTCGCCACCCCAAAACCGTTGTCAGTTACTACGACTAAAATGTGACATAAAAACCAGTTTAGGACTGGGTACTTGTTATCACTATTAGCATATTTGGCAACTTGTAGATATTATTTCTGCCTCTTATTTGGTTATAGAGCCTCTGATCTATTCTATATACGTCAAATGAATGGGCATCAAACTCGTTTCAATAAAGCTGTCCGCATGCCCTTTAAATCAGCTGCATGTGGGCGCGCATCGAGCATGTTCCAAAGCAATTTAACGGAAAACTTTTATCAAAGCATCATCTGCTACAGATGGAACAGGTGGTCAACTGGTTGGCTGGCTGGCTGGCTGGCTAGCTGGCTGGCTGGCTGGCCGGCTGGCTGTTTGGGAGCTGGGGAGCTTCGGTGCTCTGACTGACAGCACGCACCTTTCATTTGAATGGATTAATTTCGTTGTATTTCATTCTCGGCTCGCACGTTGGCGCGCACGGTTCGGTACAGCGCGACTTTCAATTTCGAGTTCCGAATATAAGTTGCGTGGAAAAGCGCATCGAATGCAGCTGCTAACGGAGGCGTAGCGCAATTTCCTAACAGTTGGCATTGAAGCGGCTTTTGTTTAATGTCTAGGTTTTCGTTGATGAAATTTTAGTTGGCCAGCGGCGAGAGATTTTTTCGCTTTCGGCCGAGTGTCGCAAGAGTCTCAATACAAAAAAAAAAAAAAAGAAAACAAACCCGAAAATATTCAAAAGTGCAGCAAATACAATTAAGTAGGTGTCGTTGTCGTTGTTGTATTATTATTATTATCTTTATTTTTATTACTGAGTGCATTGTGGCTTAGAGAGGGAGAGGGAGAGAGAGACGAACATGTGGCTGCTAAGCATTGTCATCGCCTCTTGCGTGCTCCTGCCAGCCGCGCGATGCTTCGAGATGAACAGTAAGTAATCCGTAACATCGAATTAAGTGTCAATGCCTAATATTATAATGGGGATTTTTATGGGTTTTCAGTTTTGTCTTGAGTCCGAGTCCGTAAATAAAACCCGTTCGCACGCAATGTTTTGACGGGGCGTTGTCATCGCATTAGAAACAATTCTTATTATTATGGGATGGCCGACAGTGTTTGTGTAATGCCTAGAAATTGCTCACATTATATGTGATATAATGTGTTTAAGATGTCAAGTCTCCATGCAAATCCATTTGTCTTTGCAATTATTTCCTTAACGGAATTGAATACAAAATCCCATACGAACTTAAGCACCTTATGGAGACATCTATACTATAGGTATTTTAAATGCCTCAAAAATCGAAAATCAATTTCTAAGCAATTTCTGCCCACATCATCAATTGTAAATTTCATCCTGTGATCAATCAGGTTATACAGAAATGCAATTAAAATAGCAATATAATTGTTAAATATTCCCCAAGATGCACAATTGAAACTCATCTTCAAGGCCTCACATTCTAAACGCATAATTTATAAACAGTGACAATGGAAGATTTCGCTCAGATACGTCGAGTTTTTTATCAACGTCAGATGATTTGACAGATTTTCACCAGATATGAAATCAATTTGCGATCTTAATTACTGTAAGGCGTCAAAATAATTTTCTCAAATGATTCCATCTAAATTTGTTACGTTCATCAAATGTTCCATGTCAACTGTTTGAGCTGTATTCTTGCTCTGCCCAAAATGAAATTGGCAAGTTCCCCCACACATCATCAGAACATAACACGAATTCGTATTCGTTTACGTTCAATAAAAAGCTTTTAGCGTAGATCAAAATACTTCTTTGTACGAATTTTTAGAATATTTAGATAGTATTGAAATAATTCAATTAATTAATCACAATAGAAATTCAACTTGGCCATAAATCGTTCAGCCTCAATCTTGATTTTTAATTAGATTATAACGAATAATGCATCCAATTTATATTTACTTATCCCATTTTTTACGAGCTAAAAGCTGCGAAAAAAAAAAAAATAATTTGAATAATTTGTTTGCTTAGCTTGTCAACACAAAGCAAGCATCAGATGATTTACTCTTTTAATAAATATATGCAACTTTTTGCACTCGGCGTGAAAGCCGGCAAAAGTCAAGGACCTCAGATGTGAACTCAAGCTTTTATCTTAGACGTTGGCGTTCTAAGCATGAGATTTGGCATTACTGCATGATTGAGCACAATTAGAGTAGAGTCTCTGGAGCATGAAAAATAAGTTCGTGTGCTAAGTCTTTTGAGCTGGGAATATATTTAAAATTAATCTCCATAAAAATAAACTGTAAAATAAATACTGGCTTTTAGCTCATAATTGATGTTAAGGTTTTATGGGTCGAAGAGACAAATTCTTTAAAACAAAAAAAAACAAAAAAACAAAAAAAAAATTTATCATACTTGTTTTAAATAATATTTAATTAAAACACCTTTTAATTCAATCAATTCAATCTCATGTTACAGTATTGACATCTCCAGATGAAGCAATACAAATTCAGGTTCGTGTTCTAAGTCATTCGTACTGAGTGGAGGTTTTGAACAACATCAGGTTCTAGAAATTTCATTTCTGCCAAGGTGAAACACCTTTACATTCAAGTTCAAGTTCAAGCCTGAGTCCTAAGACATTTCGACTTGGAGGCAGGAAAACGAGTTTCCTTTTACTTCACTGATCGCAGAGGAAGATTAGGCTAGTCGAGGCTACCTTGTTCTTGGGATTTTTGTGGCATTCATTATATGTATTGCATGGAAACTAGTTTTGCACCGCTGACTCATGCAACTCAGTTCCTTAACGGTTACTAATTGGCACTGCTTTCACAGTGACGCAGTACTACGAAATGCCGCAGCTATACGACTTTGATGACTACGATCGCTGCCTGCAGGAGTATGGAGACGGGACCTATTGCTTTGTGCGCGCTGAGGTGCAGCCGAATAGCACAGCGGCCGCCTGGCGCGCCATCCAGGAGATCTCGAAATATGACAGACATCACTTTGACCATCGCCAGCTCTACTTTGGGCTCTGCCTGCACAAATGCGAAGCGCAGCTGGCTGAACTCGATGCCAATGCCAGGCAGAAGTTGGAGGCGGGCCTTCTGACGGACAATGCCAAGGTGAATACCAACATATACGCATATAGTTATATCCATATTAGATCAGACAGAGAAAAACCAAAGCAACCAATGTGGTTTGACTTGAATCGTAATAAATATTAATGAATTAGCAACTTGGACGACTAATATTCTAACAGCCCAATCTTGGCTCAAATTAACACAGCCATATGAAAACGGAGCCTTTAAACTGCATTTCAATGAATGAAAGACATAACATCATTTAATTTAATTAAACACCCTAGGCCAAAACAAAGAAAAAGAAAAATCAAGATCAAGAAAAGACAATAAAACCTAAAGCCAGCCAAAACGAGACGAAATCAAAATGTTGAATGAAACCTATCAATTTTTTAACAATCAAAATTAAACGCCAGCGAATGCAAAACAAACTAAGACAGTTTATTTAATAGGCGATACACTTTAGTAGGTAGTTGTGATTATTGCTTGAAACACCGTTTTAATATCTCAATTTTCGTTACCAGTTATTCATTTTGCTTTACTCAATATTCGTTAGGGTTGATAAACTGATTTAAAAAATCCATGGACTCTTTAGTTTGGAGTCTACTGATAAGCAAATAAAATTTTTATTAGTTTATTCAATTCAAATGTCGGCCTAACACAGTGGCTATTGGATCAAGAGATGTGAGAAAATTTAATGGGAAATGTATTAAGTAGATAAATTAAGATTTGAACATATTCTAGACATTATTGAAACAAGAATTTAACGTGTAAAAAGAACTCGAGTATTTTAAGGATGAAAGAAAGACCAAATATTGAAATGTTAAAGAAGTTTTTAAGAAGATAATGACAAAAACTAAATTGAATATATAAAGTATAAATAAATTTAAAAAAATAGAATACAATTCCAAAAGTCATGCCCTTTTTATGTTGTAGAGGAAGCTATAATTTATACAGATCATCCATCTCAATATCCATTTTACGTCAAATAAATCAGTGAAGTTTCTTGTCGGGCATCATTTAGGTGCGTCTGCTGCATAATTAGGCAAAGCTAGAAATTCCAAGCTTTATGGATTGACTGAATGTCACTTGCTGCATATGCCAATAAAATGCAGCTTTACAATTTATTGGCTACACACAAAAACGCGTGGTTCCCAATCTAATGTGGACCAGTTGCATTTTGTTCAGGGCCAAGGCTGTGACATTCAATGTCCGATTTGATGACATTCGATGGGGTCTCACGTCTTTTGTTTACCTCTGATCTCTTGGTTTCTTGCGCTGCAGGTGAACGTATATGTGCGGCTTTTTGACATGGAGGCGAGCAATCGGGCGCGTTACAACAATCTGACCAACGCCTGCCTCAACTGGCGCCTTCAACAGCGACAATACGAAGTCCAGGCCCGGAGTGTTGTGGAATATTGTGATACGGGCGCAACAGCTGGCAAAGTAAACAATGAAGGTAGGTGCTACAGGGAACCAGGTTGCCTTTCCTTTGATTGGATATCTCTCAAACAGAGAAGAAGAACCTATATACCAAATGAGTTCCGTCCGACTAGTCTTGCTCTACTCTTACACCTTTCTTCCTTTCCTCCTTCATAGATGACCTGTGGAACGTGAGCTTCTATGTGCTGGTCTTTGTTCTAATTCTGCTGGCCTGCCTGAGCAGCCTCGTCGACTTGCATCTGAAGCGTCGGCGTCATGACAAAATGTTGAAGGAGCGCGACCATTACAAGACGCCGCCACGCAGCCTGGTCACGCGCCTGCTGCTCACTTGCTCCATAGCCAGGAATTGGTATCGCCTGAACCAGGAACCGAATGGCAAGATCGGACGCGAATTGCGTTTTCTCGATTGCTTCAAGTTCTTCGCCATGTTCCTGGTGATCTTTGCGCACACCAATTGGGTGATCTACGAGGGCGCCATCAGCAATCCCCAAGACCCAGAGCGCCTGCTGCACACAGCTGCCGGCACGCTCCTCATCTCCGGCTCCCTAATCACCGTCACGTTCTTTGTGATTGGCGGCCTGTTGCTGACCATCAACTGGCTGGCGGTGACTCGCGCCTTGGCGGATGACAAGCTTGGCACATGGAGCTTCGGCAAGTATGCCGCGCTCTTTGTCAAGTTCAATGTCTTTCGCTATATCCGACTAACGGTGCCCTATGGCTTTGTGGTTCTGCTGAGTGGGGTTTACTTTGAGAATGCCGGCGGCCCGCTCTGGCGGCACATTTACCAACGCGAGCAGCTCGCCTGTCGCAAGAACTGGTGGACCAATTTGCTCTTCATCAACAATTATGTGGGCACCGATGAGCGGGTGAGTCAAAATCTTGGAAACTATATATAGAAACAATCTATTTACAATGTGAGAGAGTAAGTTTCGTAGTTCTCTCTCCCAGCTCTAGATCATTTGATATCCTTTGATCTCTCCTCGAATTTTTCGTATTTGCAGTGCCTGCTGCAAGGCTGGTATCTGGCCTCGGACACGCAATCCTTTGCCTTGAGCCTGGTGGTGCTGATGCTGGGCCATCGCTTTAGTCGCTGGAGCAAGCAGATCTATGGCATTGTCCTGGGCATCTTTATGGTGCTGCCAGGTGTGCTGACCTACATCCTGGACTATTATCCCGTTTTCCTTCCAACTCCTCAGTAAGCAATGAAAATGCGCTTCGATTAAATCACATTTTAAATTGGTCTTTCGACTTTGCAGAACGCAGAAGGACTCGTTTATTGGCAACAGTCAGTTTACTGAATTCTATACGTCATTCCAAATGAATTTCGGCTCCTACTTCTGTGGCGTCCTGGCGGCCATTGCTTACGATCAGCTCTCCGCGAGGCAGTACAAACTGCGCGAGCTGCGCAGCTTCCAATTCATGTGGTTCTCGCTGATTCCAATTGCTGTTCTCTGGCTCTTTATGGCGCATCCCATCTACCAGCACTACTATGCAGAGACGCCACGCCTTTGGGGCGCCCTCTTTGCGACCGTG
The DNA here is from genome assembly GCF_001654015.2 of Drosophila navojoa. The sequence continues at coordinate 67,375 of NW_022045911.1, forward strand.
CAGCGCAACCTTTGGGGCTTTGGCCTGGGCATATTCGTCGTGGGCATGGCCGCCAAAGTGGGATGTAAGTACAGACACCAGGCATAAGTATTGCAATTGTAATTGCAATTAAATGTGATGATTTGCAAATTACGTTTAATTATGCGTAATTATTTTTAATTTTTATTGATTAATTTATTTCTTTGATAGTTTTATTTGTATGATCAATTGCAATTGCATGAAAATTGGGAGTCTGATATAGTTCAATTCCATTTATTAGGCAAAAATTACTTTAAAATACTTACAGTATTTTGATCAATGAGCAATGAATCAATTATAATTGTAAGAGCTGTAGTTAAGAAAACCTTTCCAATAATTTATATCACGTCTGCAATTATAAAACTATATTTCTTTCCAAGGGATCATACGCAAATTTGCCTGCCTGCCAATCTTTCGGATTTTGGGACGGCTCACATATGGCGCCTTCATAGTGCATCTCTTGGTGGCGCGAGTGGCCCTCGCCACGGTGCGTGAGCCCATTTACTTTGGCACCGGGACTATGGTAACTATTATATGTTATTTATTGATATTTATATCCATTTGTTACTCAAATCTTTCATATTGTCCTTTCAGTTTGCATATATATTTTACGTACTATGCGGCTCTTATTTGGGTTCACTTGTATTGGCCATATTTTTGGAGTTACCCGTATCGTCATGTCTCAAACTCATGCGCTAGTCAAGGATGAAAATTGAATTTGTGATGGCGCTTGCTTAAAGCTTAAAGTGAACTTAATCAAGCTCAGCTTAAAAGTTTTTAAACAATTGTGTAATTTGCAGCTTGGTAAATTATTAATTTGATGACGCTTCAAGCTAAATATATTGTGTATGTAATATTGGAGCTTTCAGCAAGTGTCAACATTACTTACACTTTATTTTTATTTATACTAAAGATTTTACTTTTAATGAAACCTAGTCTTAAGTAACTTAGCCTTAATAAAGTCGATTAGCATAACACAAAAATCCATTTGACCGTATCCCGCTATCAAATCGACAATTATCGAATCTAATCGATAATACAAAACTACTAAACTTACCCCATTCCAATTTGGCTCTGCTCATGCTCCACTTCGCTGCGGCGGCACAGCTCCAGGAAATGTCGCCTAATGGCTTTGGTAGCTGCATCGCTGAGCAGTGGCTTGACATTATGGCGGGCGTAAGAAAGGAATTTCTTAATTAATATCGGCGGCAACAGATCCAGTTCGCCATGCTCTTGGATGCTATGATCCAATCGCTTATCCAAATCATAATCCTGCTGCAGAATACTGTCGTCATCATCGTCTTCGTCAGCTTTCGGCTGAGCAGCGGGAACATCATTCAAATTAATCTCACACATGGAATCGCTTTTCTTGGGCTTTAGTACGAAGCGTGCAGCGATCTGGGAACGCTTTTTGGAGCCCGCGTGCAGAGCTCGCACATGCTCTGTGAGGGATATATCACGCGTCTTTGACGGCCTGTCCAACAGCACGTAGACCAAATGAAACTCTTTTAGCAGCGCAGGAGCAATCCGTATATTTTGCAACAGATAGCGGGACTGATCGTACTGGCCACGTTGAGGATTCGCACAGGCTATGATCGCTGGTTGCGCGTCGTAGGAGGCAAACGCACCAGGCAGTACCACATTTAGCTGACCCGCCTGCATAGACTGCAGGAGCAACGTTTGCTTGGAGGCCAACTTATCCACGCCATCCACCATGCAATGTCCAGCCGTGCTGGCCGTGAGCAGTGCGCCTGCATCCATTGCCCGCTTGCTGCGTCCGCTGAAGCTAGTTCCCAATTGATTACCCGCCTGGCTGCCACGCTTACCACTTACGAAGCCGCCTCGTTCGGAAATCTGTGCGCAATTCTGTAGCAGCTTGGATTTACCAATGCCCGGGTCGCCCACAAGCAGCACATTGATTTTTTCGCCGAGCAACGACAACAGGCAGGCTGCTTTGGCCATTTCGTGACCGTGCAGCTCCGGAGCCAGGGATTGCACCAGCAGCTTAAAGTTATTGGGCTCCGAGTTGATCATGGAAATGACTTTCAGATCACGTTCGCTAAACTCCGGCTTAATATGAGATGCCTGCTGCACGCTACAGGCTCGCAGATATGCTTGAGTATCCCCGCTCGCTGCGGCCGCAGATGTCGATGGCTGCTCACTGTTGTCACACAGCTCTCGCAGCTTTAGGACGCCCGTGACGATAATCTCCTGCCCCACTTGCACAGAATCCACCAGATCGTGGCGCAGCTCGATGTCCAGTTCACCAGCAAGTGTATTATCATAGTCTGTCAGCAGTGAGATGCTCGTCTCCTCCAGCCGTATGATCTGGCGCACTGAAAGTCTCGTATAGGGTGAGTTGCGCAGCGCCAGAAAGTTGTCCTTGGCACTGCAGAGAGGTTTCATGCAGTGATATGGACGCGGTGAGTAGGTTCCACGCTGGCGCAGCGACTGTTCTGTCTGGCAGCGTGTGCACCGGAAGGCTTGCCAGGCCTGCCCACAGGTGGGTTCGCCAACACTGCTTACAATACCTCGCACTGCGAACATGCTGTCCACACGAGCGTGGCTTATGCTGCTGATCAGCTCCACTGGCACAAAGTCTTCGGGACGTACGTAAATCTTGCGTGTGCGTCCACGCCGTGGTACATACGTATCCTTGGTGGTTACCATGGGCAATATGCTGTCCGCCGCTTCATCGGCAGCTACGTCGAGGCCATTGTTGACGACAACTGTATGCATGGCCATGGCCACTGCAGACAGTGTGCGCAGTGGCTTTTTCTGCAAATCCTCTTTCAGTGTTGGCCACACTAGCTTTAGCTGCTCGTCATTGAGGATTACCGGCGCTGAAAGCAGGAAGTATCCACTTTGACGTATGCGTGCTACATTATATATTAAGGGATTACGCTGATAGTGCGCTTCGACAGCTACGATACGCTTAGCCATCTCGCTATCTGCGACGTACTCCTCTCGCATAAAATACAAACGCCAACCAGGACACGCGCGAGGATTGTCCACAAGAAGACTGCGCACCTGTAGTGCATCTTCTGGAGCAACATAGTTTTCCGGGCGCAAGTAACTGCAATCAAGTGACGCATTAGTGGCACGTTTACGACCAGCACCGATCTCGGACCGAGCACGATTCCAGCCTCGTGGCTGTGCAGTGTCTCTGCTAGCAGAATCTTGATCTGGTCCCGCCTGGCGATTCCCACCAGCAGGAATGACGCGACCATTTCGTCGAAAGTAGAAATAAGGGCGATAGCCACCACCACCACGTGCTTTTCCACGAACAAATCTGGAAGCTCCACGGCTTGTGGGTGGACTCATTTCTATATAAAACCAATGTAAATTTTAAATCTATTTTGACACAAGTTTCGCGCTTTGCTTCTTCTTCTCACTGATATAGTTCGCCACGAATGCATATCAAGGAAATTCTAATCAAACTATCGATGTTTTATTTTAAATTGAATGCATGTATCGATATAAATAATATTTAAAAAATTATAATGAATATTTAAATTACTGCTTCGTATTGTCATCTGATTGAAGTATCTTCATATCACGTTCCATCATATCTACCTGTGAGGGTAAATAGTGCTTAAAAACAATTTTAATCTTAGTTTTTAATTCCAAAAATGTTTCCAGCAACAGTTTTTCTTCCTCCTCATTTTGGGCATGAAACCCCTGCAACTCATGAAAAAAATTAAGGCATCCGTCAAGTAATTTAACTTGCTTAATTTGGAGTTCAGCCAACTGTTTCTGTACAGCACTGATCATTATTATATGGTCGTCAAGACGCGTTGATATTGTGGCAATAGAATCCAACTGCATCTTATGTGGATGAATATTATCTGATGATTCCGCACGTACTGAGCTTATTTCGTTTAGATTATTTACATCGATACCCGTATCATTAACACATTTCTTCTTCCTGGACTTCGGATCAGATGTAACGGTATTATGTTTTGATTGCTGTTTTTGCTCCTTCGCTTGCTTCTTAAGCGCAGCCTCGTCAGCTAGCTATAACCATAAACACTTGCTTAGAATGTAAGATCGTTATACTATAATTACATTTTTGTCACCTTCTTTTTAGCAGCTTTCGATTTATTTTTCTTTGCCATTTTAGAAAACGCCAAAAACTGAGAATGAATTCTTATCGTTCTAACATATGAAAGTTATATTATTTACGAATGCAAATATAAATGACATTAAATGCCCAGCCCGCCGTCTATTTCATTTCTATCGATGGACTGCACAAAAGTTTGCTTCAGACAATGAGCGCGCTATTTTAAAGGAAATATAACATATAAATATATCGTAAAGTATATCGATAGGTTGACAATTTTATTCATGGGCATCTCTTGGTATTTCGGGATTTTTAAAATTCGGTTACACTCTTAATAATTTGCAGTGGGTGTTTGCTCAAATAATTTATAGAAACCCGAAAACTTTAGTTAAAAGCCGCAAATTATTTTATCTTAACAATGCCGGTGAGTACATGGGTTGAATGCCATACTCACTAAATGAACTTAATTAGAATCATTGATAAAAGCGAGCTTTTGTCGAACATCTGGACCACACACAGAGATGGCTACATATAAAATTCGTATCCATTGTTTACATATTTTCTAGGCATACCACTCGCAAATTAAGGACTTTCGTCAACAGGTAGGCAACATGGCCATTCTACCATTGCGTACCCAGGTGCGTGGACCAGCCCCATCTACGAATACGGAAAATGATATTATTGATGAGTCACTTTATTTCTTCAAAGCAAATGTATTCTTCCGGACATACGAAGTGAAGGTGTGTATTGGACTACAGATTAATAAAAATGCAACACTAATATATTTAATATATTGCTTGTAGTCGGAGGTGGATCGAGTTCTAATCTATGTTACGTTATATATAACCGAATGTCTTAAGCGGCTGACACGTTGCACTAGCAAGGCCCAGGGTCAACAAGAAATGTATAGCCTAGCTATTTCTAAGTTCGATATACCCGGCGAATCAGGTTTTCCACTAAATTCGGTCTATGCCAAGCCTCAAAGCTCACAGGATGCCGATCTTATGCGACAGTATATTTTACAGCTGCGCCATGAAACAGGCAATCGTGTGTTAGAGAAGGTATTTAACACCGAGGATGGCAAGCCAAACAAATGGTGGACTTGCTTTGCGAAGAAGAAGTTCATGGAGAAGAGTTTGGCCGGTCCAGGACAATAAATCGAAATGTATTTTATTCCAATGTCGAATTGTATTATTTAGTATCGATTTTTTATGCGAATACAATAACCACATAAATGTGTCTATGTTATCAGTGTTACCCGAAGTTCTTTAATTGGAAAAACATTTCTAAACAAAAATCTAATATGTACAGAGAAGAATTAGCGGTACAGATGATCGGCTTGTAAGTTGGATGCAATCTCTGATTCCCATTTATCGCCATTGCACAAGAGCTTTTCCTTGTTGTATAGCAATTCCTCGTGCGTCTCCGTCGAGAACTCAAAATTTGGACCCTCAACAATCGCATCGACTGGACAGGCCTCCTATTAATTAAAGAATTATTAACCACAATCAAAATGTAATCTATATGTATAAATTACCTGACAGAAACCGCAATATATGCACTTGGTCATGTCAATATCGTATCGAGTCGTGCGCCTGCTGCCGTCAGCACGCTCCTCGGCCTCAATAGTGATAGCCTGGGCGGGGCAAATGGCCTCACAAAGCTTGCAGGCAATACAGCGCTCCTCGCCGCTTGGATACCGACGAAGTGCATGCTCGCCACGGAAACGTGGGCTCAGTGGCCCTTTCTCGAACGGGTAGTTAATCGTTGCCGGCTCTTTGAAAATGTGTGCCAGTGTTACAGCAAAGCCACGGAACAGCTCGCCAAAAAACATTGAGGTGGCAGCACGATCTGTGATAGCATCCAAATCCATGCTCAGTTCCTTGTTGTTAACGTAAACATAGCCCTTGGGCACAGGCACTATGTCCTTGGCTTCCTTTTGGGCGGCAAACAGGCGTGCGCCGTTGGTGCCAAACATGCGCTGACCTGATTAGAAATCATTATATTATTTTATTCAAATACTAAACTTGAATTTATTGAAGATTTGTTTTCTCTATGACATAAGGTTACATAACCTCATTCGATTAAATGAACCATAATTGTGTTTATTATATTGTATTAATGATTACCACTGTGCTTTTACTAACCATTACGCGAGAGTGTAAAAATTCGTACTGTTAGCGACATGTTTGCGGCGCACAAATTATTTGTCGGAAAACAAAATTACAATTGTTTTGTTGTGGTATTTTTGGCCGATAGACAACTGCTCTACCAGGGATGAAGCGACTCTGCAGACTTTTTCGATAAGTAATAAAATGTCAAATGGATATCGAATGTGCTTGTCAGTCCGATTAGTATTTGTTTAAAAGGCAAAACAGTCAGTCAGTCAGTCTTGCTAAGCCGAAGCGTCCTTTTGTTCGAAAACTCTTGAATATTCTTCTAATGAAAACTTAGTGTAATAATTACAAGTACTGCGTATATATGCCAATTACAAGTACTGCTTATATATAATAATAATATAATATTAATAAGTTCTTTTGTGCCGAACTGAAGGTCAATTACATTCGCATTCCAAAAGGTGACGACATCACTATTTTTGTTTACAATTTCACAAGCAGACGTAAGCATGTCGGATCTTTCCTATCTCGAAACGATTTCCAACAAAGAGCTGCACGCTAAATGCCTGGAACATGGACTACCAAATATACCGGTCACCGATACTAGTCGCAAAGTAATTTTGCGTCGTTTGCGCAACACTATTTTAGGCACGCAAAGCAACAAAACTGCTGCCACAAAGACGCCAAGACGTGAAACCGTGCACAGCAGTAAGACGACACCGGCAGATGCCACAAAAGCGAATAAGTCGCGATCGGCAGATAAAATTCCGAGGCACAACAATATCATTAACAACACTCGGCGAACTATTGCAGCCACGCCTCAGGAATATTATCCGCTAGAAAGTTCGTCTGTGCGTTCTGTAGAAACAACAACAACCGTGTCCGATGTGGGCTCATCAGAAGATGATGATTACTACTACCAAACAAATACACCAACAAGCCTTAAGCCCCAGCGAGATGATTCTCGTCAGCGTCGTTCTGTCTCGCTAAGCAAATCCGGCGTATTAACCACGTCATACACACGCGAAGTGGAGAAGCCACATTACGAGGAAGAACCCGACGAACAGCTAGAAGAGCCACAAAGCTATACCTACCAGCGACCTGAGGCGACTACTACAGCACCTGCATTCAAGCTACCCGTATATGAGCAGCACGTTGAACGCAGCTATCGCCCAGAGCTGTCCCGGCAAAATTTGACCCAAACACAGTTGAACTCAACCAGCTATGAAGCACCTAATCAATTCAATGAGATTCGCATGCAGCAGGCGTTTCGCAATACTTACAGTGGCTCGGCGGCGCCTTTCAATATGGCTAATGCAACAACATCAGGAATACGACAGCGTCCAAGCCATGTAGAAACCGGATCTGCCAGAGGACGCTTGCCCACGTACAATGTGAACACATTGTATCCCCAGCTAAATGATTTCTATGATCAGCACAACGACTCTGTTGAACCGATGGACACAGATACGGATAGTGAATCCGAGCCGGAGATTCAACGCCAACCCCAGCAGCAGCAGTACCTGCATCAACAGCAGCGTTCTTCTGGCGAATCGCCCTACTTGAGTCATTTTTCGCGCCAGCTGGATACAAGGAAGAGGTCCTCACCGTTGGCCAGGCCACAAATACGTACAACGATTCGCCAAGAGGATCCAAATGCTACCAGGCAGAAATTTCGAGAGCTGATGGAATCCCTAGATCGTCAATATAATCTCAAGTTTTATTTCTGTCTAACAGTGGCAGTCATATTAGCCACGTTAATATATGTGATAGTCACTCCCGCTGTCTGAAGCAACACGAGAACATATCTATATATGATTATACATGAATATTAATATATAAAAACACTGTATGTAAAATTATTATATACAGAACATTTTTACATATTCCATATGAATTATTTCTGGAAACTTCTCGACTTTTGGTCATGGTTTTACTTAAAATATTCTCGTGTACAGGCAGTGTATTAAAATTGTTATAAATGCATATTAGATAAATAACGAACAAACAATTGATAACTGATTCTAAATAATAATTTCTGACTGACATGATGAAATCTGAAGCATCTCAAGAGATGATCCCAAATATATTTGATTTTTGATGTAACTTACTAACTTAATATTCTCTTCCCATGTTTCTCGATTAGAGCATTTTTCTTCTTTTTGGTTATCTATAATAATATAATTGTAGCACTGAATTTGGTATTTTATTGCTGCTATTAAACTGTTAAATAAAACCAAAAATAAAAAATAAAAATAATTGACTTGCTGTCAGCATTTTTTTAGGCTGGGAAACCAGAATACATTTTTAGTTTCAGAAATAATGTTGATATAATTTTAAAACAAACTGCAGCCTTTTGGTTATTGACGATATTTTGCTTCTTTTCCTATTGAAAACTGGATTTTTTGTTTATTTTTTCCTAAATATTACATACATTACTGTGAAAGATAAATTTGTTCCAATGAAAGATCGAAAATTTATCGTTAGCCTTGCCTTTTTTAAACGATGTTTTTCATTAATAATCGTTTGCATTTTGTTTTTTATATTTATATATATATATAATTAGAAAAATGTACTACATTACAATTATTTTATTAAATAAACTAGTTAAATGTAAATCCTTTTGTTTTTCAGTATCTTTGTTTTCTTGTGTGTGTTTCAGTTATCGGATTTAGTCTTTATGCTAATATTTACAGGCTATTTTAGAGTTGCAACACAAACAAGTGTAAAATCGTAAAGCTTGAAGGGGACGTGGATTAAAAGGAAAATGCAGCGTGGCGGATCTAGGCACGCTGGAGCGATATGAAGGATATCAATATGACTGCATTAAGAGGTGAAGGAAAAAAACACAAATAATCCCTGGCTCAACAATGGCTCTATTTAAGCTCTGTTTAATTGAAATGGAACTTAAATTGGAACGGCGAACCGTGCTGGAAGTGTGCAAATGGATCTGCGCCTCGGAAACCATGTTGATTGCTCTCCGGGTCCAGGGGGTCTTCGCCGTTGTCGAACTGACGCCGCTTCTCTGGATCTGTGAGTACTTCCTTGGCCGCTGCAATATCAATGAACTTCTTCTCTGCCAGCTTCTTCTCCTCATCCTTGAAGTTGTCCGGATGCCATTTCTGTGCCGCCTTACGATAAGCCTTTACAATCTCCTGTTTGCTGGCATTGCGTTTCACGCCAAGTATTTTGTAATAATCTCGACGTTCCGCCTGCTTTTGCAGTTTCTTGGCCTTCTGGATGCCCTCCTTGGCCCGTGAATTATTCTCATCCATTTCCAACGCCGACTGAAAGTCGTGTATGGCATCATCATACATCTCACTGCCCATCAGCGCCTCGGCCCGATCACAATACAGCTGTGCATCTTTCATAATGTCCAGCGCATGCTTGCAGTGAGACAACGCTTTGCCGTACTGCTCGTCTGTGGTGTAGCAGGAGCAGAGCAGCTTGTGCGCTTCATACCGTATCATAGTCTCCTCGGGCTCGTGCTTGAGAACCGCTTCGGCAGCAACTATGCATTCGGGTGCCCGTTTTTCCTCTCGTGCCGTCTCTGCTGTCACTAGCTGTTTCTCCACTTTGCGCAGTTTCTTGTAGAATGGAAAGCATAGTTTGTGCTCGGGATCGAACTTGAGGCATTCGCGAATCTCCTTCAGCGCATTAGTAGCATGTCCAATATTATATAACAGCTGTGCTATATTATAATGTCCCTCTGTGCTGTCCTGCGACAATCGATTCACCTGTCGCAAATCCGCAATAGCCGAGAGTGGATCATTTGTCTTTAAATAGGCGTCAGAGCGGGCCTGTCTAAAGGTCACTGACCAGGGTGAGACCTCTAGCAATTGTGTTATCATGCCTATTGCATTCTGTTCATCATTATTGTTTAGCAGGCGCTGCACGAGTTCCCACTGCTCCTTGGCTGGCCGCACTCTTGCATAGTGTTCGAGGACGAGACTATTTTGCGGCTCCTCCCGCAGTACAAGCTCAAAGTCCTGCAGTGCATGATCATAGTCTCCGCTCTTCATGTGCACAATACCACGCTGACTACGCGCTGCTGTAAAGTCGGGTTTAAGCTCCAGCACTCGGCTGAAGTCCTGAATGGCAAACCGGGTCTTGCCCAAGGCAAGGTAAACGGTGCCACGCTTGAAGAGCGTCAAATAATTGTTGGGATCACCCTCTGTAAATTAATACGTGTTCTAATTTCAAGCGTAATAATGCAATAATGCCCTATACTTACCTACAGCTGCATGATAATGCGTCAATGCATCCGAAAGTTGTCCGCGTGCCAGAAAGTCTTTGCCTAGCTCCAGATGGTTGTCGATGTCTGCCTGACTCGCCGATGCCGCATCAGCGCCTGCATTGAATGACGTGTATCGTAGCCGTTATTTTGTTATTTGTTATCAATGTATGAAAAATGCGATTAAAGATTAATTTAGAGATGGACTCGTGCCGTTATTGTTAAAAGGTATCAAATTTGTTGACTCGTGGTATTATAGGGGACATTCAGTGGCATCTCTGGAAAAACTGCAACTTACCTTCCATGAAAAGCTCCACAAGCAGCAGCAGGACGCAGGCAGCCAATTTCTTTTCACTGCTGCCAAGCAGCAGCAGATCGCTCAATGGCAAAGCCATTATGCGTGTATGTGTAAGTGGGTGTGTTTGTAGGCGCCTTAACCAGTTCTTACTAAGCGTCTTGGCCAATTATTTTTATATAAATGCGTTACACACGTCACACGTTATAGCGTGGCAGCCAGCGTCTAGCTCTTCTTCCGATTGTCTATGTATCACAGCTGCTAATCTTTACCGTTGCACCTGCTTACTAGGTGCTTTGTTTGTTGTTGTCGCACTTTCTGAATAGTTTTATCCGTTTTTGGGAACAAAAGAATGTTATAAACTTAATCGTTTATTTGTTGAAGAATCATATAAATAGTACTATGCAATTTGTTGCTTTATGTACATTTCGATCGGTAACCGACTCGCTATTACACTTTAGCAAATACGTTTGCCTAAATTTTGGTAGAACTTGCTGCTTAAAAACCTAAACACTGACGTGTTATGCGAGCTACAACAGCCCAAAAAACAGTGCTGCCAGACATCTTAGCGGCATCTGATTTTAGCAGCTTCTGGCAGCTCTCTGAAGAACAGGGCTGTTATTAATACGTGGTTCACCGAACCACTTGCGATAGTTATCGCTCCCATATTTTAAATCAAACGTTAAGTAAACATATTAAAAACTTCTATATAACGAACTCGAATTCAGTAAATGTACATATATTGCACTACCACACTAATATACATGATGTTATTGATATAGCTTAATATATGTTTCTTCTCATAATTGTAAATGTAAATATGTGTGTTTAATTATCTTCTTTTTTTTTTAAATAAATGCAATATCTTTTTTGAGCATTATATTAAATACATTTTTATAACATTTTTCTATCACTAAAATGGTCATGTATTGTGCATTATGTGAGAGACATAGACATATGTATGTTTGTAGGTATTGTAGATTAAAGAAATGGATGGACAAAATACTTATCATGTGAGCTTAAATGCGGCTTTTAAGGAAAATAGATTTAGTTTGATGAAATTTGCCTACAGAGCATAAAGCTTTCATACAACCGTACCCTGTGCATGATGCATATTGAAATGTGTATAGCTAAATATATGAGAGTAGTCTTATGATAGGATTTAATGGAGGGTCTACGATTTAAAAATTCTTTGTTGGGCGTGACTTTTTAAAAGCGGTTTCACCCTTAGAGTATCATAGTGTTTCTTTTGATGCTTTGCTAATGGAATAATTGTATAGTATTCTTTCTGCTGTTCCACTTGGATTCTATATCATTGGTACAATTTAGTTAATCACAATATTGATCAAATCATCCAGCGTATCCTTTGAATGCGACTGGTCGCCATCATGTGCCTTCTTCATGTGAGCTGAAATACAATAACAATACAGTTTATATACAAAAAACATTTAGTTGATTTCCATGCCGAGAAAATTTACTTTTAAATTTGATATGAGTGACAAATCGCTCTTGGCACAGATCGCATTTATAATAGGTATTGCCTGTGTGTACACGTTGATGCAACCGTAATGACTTCTCGAACAAATACGCCCGTCCACAGGTCTCACACTTGAAATTCTTCTCAAGAACTACAAGTATATAAATATTATATGCTATATATTAAAAAGGTAATTCCATTTCGGATTTGTATCCCAAGTTAAGACATCAAATTTTACTCACCTTCATGACTTCGCATATGCTGAGTCAAGACATATTTCAAGGCAAAAGCTTTGCCGCATACATCGCACACATTAGGCTTTACATTGGCATGGGTCTTCATATGCCACTTAAGATCCTGAGCACGCTTATAGCGCTTGGAGCAGTGCGAGCAGGCATGCAGCCGATCCGTTGAGTGGACAGCCATGTGACGCTCCAAGGCGGACTTCATGTTGAAACGTTGAGTGCAGCTGCTGCACTGAAAGAGTCCCGTATATTGTCGTTCCCGTTTGCACTGGATCACTCGCTTATTGTTGGCAATGATCGGAGCTGAGGAACTCTCACGCTGAGCATGCTCCGTGGTCATGTGTTGGATGAGCTCCTGCTCCGTATCAAACTCCTGGCGACAGGACTGAAACATACACTCGCTACGCTCCTGATGCGTCAGATTTTCGGTGTGCATCTCAAGCATATGAATGCGCTTCTCCACATAGGAGGCAAACACTTTGTGGACGAAATTCAAGAGATAGTCAAAGTTAAAGTAAACATCGGGAATCTGTGGAGCATAGCATTAGTTTATGGGGGTGTTATGTAACAACAACTGGGTATTAGTGGCTTGCATGCGGCGCTTCAGGGCTGTGGAAATCTTATACTCGTTCACAAAGTGGTCAAGATGGCATATGGGTATATGGGTAATATATAGATGCGAAGTCGAATGGTATACAATTTGACAAGATATGATAAAAATTTTGACATTATGAATTGAAAGTATTAATTTTCATACATAATTGTCGAATACGGATTAAAGATTACTTTCAAACATACATTTTTAAACGGTGAACGAGTATTAGGCAGTCAGTTGGATACGATTGCTGCATTATTACATTTTTTTTTATTATGCAAGATTTTCGTGATATTTAAAATATTCTAAGGCTAGGAATTAATAAAACTTGGACAAGATATTGTTTTATATATTATAGTATGTATGAACTTTTATTGACATGCTTCATTTTTTTAAGTTTTCTAATAGGAGTATTAAAAAATAGCTAAGCCATGTTTACCCTTAACTTGACTAACACAGAACAAAAAGCAGCAGATAGACTCCTTCAAAGTTTTTGGGTTCATATATCTTTAAAGCGTTTGCGATGAGTGTTTTGATGATGCGACAGATGTTTTATTTTGAATTAATAATGAACACTTATATTTGGAAAGTCAACTTTCCTTTGTGAGCTGTGATTTAAAGCTCACAAAATGAAAAATCTTGACTTTAGCCTAAGCACTTTAAAGTATTTAGAGATCTCTTTAATAATTTTCATATATGGGCATTTCCAAACAGAGCAGATTAAAGATTGGATTACAGATCGAAGTAAAAAATAAAACAAGAATATAAAAATCTTAAATTTATGATTGCGCCTGGAACTGCCCATTATTATATTAACACAAATTTTATGAGAACTCCCAATTGATATTCTAAATATGTTTATAGTGCTTTTTTATTTCCAGATTCAACTTACCCTCAGTACAGATGGCACATTTGAAAGGCTTCTCTCCGCCATGCTGTCGATAGATATGCCAACGAAGGGTTTTTACATGTATGAATGCTGTGGAAAATATGTGTATTTGACTATGTGAATATATATGTGGGTTACTGTGTCTGCATTATGTCAAATCTTATCTAGATTTCGGTGTGTAATTATGTGAGAATGTATGTATGTATAGGTATGTTTATGTATGCCTCTATTCATTTATTTAAATATAAATTTAATTTAAAGGCAAGTTTTGTAAGTTTTTCGACCAAGCCAAAACTTTTTTCTTACTCGCTATTTAAGCATATTTCTTACATTCTGTTTTCTTATTTCGCTGGCAACTTCTTTTATTGTTGAACAAAGTTAAAAAGAATACTTTCTGTTGCGTAATGTTTGTGTGCGTCTATATGTATATGCATATATTTATTTATATTTATAAATAGGCGACCCACCTTTACCACAAAAGCCACAATACTCGCTCTTACGGGAGCCCTTTGTGTGGGTGGCCTCGTGACATATGAGATGTCGTTGATTGATGAACAGCCGGTCACAGCCGTTGTGACGACATCGGAGCTGACGCTCCGGCTTGTGCCAGTTCATGTGGTAGTGGAGGCTTTTGCGCGTAAAAAATCGCTTCTCGCACATGCTGCACTCGAAGTCCGTGTCCGAGTGGTACTTCTCGATGTGATGGTCGAGATTGTGGCGGTCTCCGTACTTTTTACCGCAAACTTCACAGGCATAGTGCTTGACTACATGAACGCTCTTCATGTGGACGGTACGCGATGCTGTGTCTTGAAAACATTCAGTGCACTCCGGGCAGTTGTAGGGTTGATCTGGATCGTGGCAGACGCTGATGTGCTCTAGTAACAAATGCTGTAGCTCGTAGCTTTCTTGCGGCTTGTAACAGAACTTGCAAGCATAGCTTATATTCAATAAATTACAATCTGAGCCTAAGTTGGCTTCTTTATCTTCTGCCTGCAAGGATTCGCTTTCGTTAATACTAATGGTTTCCACAAAGATTTCAATGGGCGCGGGCGATTTGTCCGCATTAATGGCAGTGGTCTCTGTTGTTGTCGTTGTTGCTGTTTCTGCTACTGTATATATTTTCGTTGTTGCTTCTGAATCATGAGCTTCAACTTCAATGCTTTCTTCATGTCTATCATATAGTAAGTTAGCATCGATTTTATCAAAAATATTCGAAAGCTTTAATTGTGCGTCCTGGCAAGCAATGCGAAACGTGTAAACGGAACAGAACTTTGTAAAGCAATCGCTACAAATTTTTTGTGGGAGTCCATCGTTTGGAGAGATCTAGACAATATTAAATCGATTCACAACAATAATTTCAGTGAAAGGTATATAAAGTCATGGTAAACGTACTTATACAACGTTAATAACATTTGCTATTCTCAAAATTCCGTTACCAAATTAGTTATCGCTATAGCCAAATTGCGTACTTCGATCAACACACACAGATCACTGAATGTCGATAAATTGATGGTCTTATCGATATTCCATACGCACCGTTGCACGATCAAAAGCTTACTTAAAATGCAGTGCACAAACTTTCACAAAGTAAACTGCACTTTGTTTGATTTGATTTCCGACTCTTTAGCATGGTCTCACCTGTAATTTCCAGTTAACAAACTCTGCGCGAATTTGCGCCATTTCACTCTGCCAGCGCGTTGGATGAAACATATCCAGCCAATAATTGTTGCCATTTTCGAAATCGCACCTTGCACAGGTGCGACACGTTTCCATGGCTGCAGTGGTAAACAAACTGAGCAGTCAACATCAAACCTCAACGCCCAGCTCCGAATTGCAACAGTCAGCAGACATACAAACATGCACACTATTTGGGCTTGCATGTACATATGTAAGTGTGTATGTGTGTCAGCATTTACATATGTATGTATATTTATGGCTTTGTTTTCGTGTCCATGTAAAGTTATGCAACTTTAGGAATAACTCTAAACACACAACCGCACACATAAAGCTTATGTTTTTGGCCACAGCTGGAATTGGCTATCAACATCTGTTCCATTTGCAAGCTTAAGCATTTGGATGCTGCGAGTCTGGACCACTTCACAAATATATGTTTGTGTTCCTGGATAACTATTGATGGGAGCAGTAAATAACGGGATGATTTTGCTACATCTTTACTCAAAAGCGAGATGTTTTCTGTGCCACACTCCCGCCTGAACTGACCTTTGCTGTGTGTGCTTAAGCGAGTCTGTGTAGAGATTGAATTCCCACACATACACCCACATGCCATCACACGCACACAGAATTGCAACGGGCGCATGTGTCGGTGTTAGCCCACCCCAGCTTTTGGCTCCGCTCAGCTGATTTGCTTTGTTTGTGTACTTGCGCAAAACTTAGATGGCCAATACGCCAAAGCTTCGCAAATTGAAAAACAAGCTTGGAGGGAGCTTCTCTTGAAGGGGAAATATAAAGATTTTTCACATATATGTATAAAAGTTTAACTTTGGGGCTGAACAAAATTTATTTGTAGTTATTTAATTATTTTAAATTTTATTTAATTTATTGTTATTGTAGTTGTTTTTACAATTCAACTATTCTAATTCCCTGTTCTTAATTCTATTTGCTTTGAGTGTAACGCTCGATAATTTAATTCGAATTCGATAGATTGGTTCACAATAGACTACTAACAATGCATATGATATGGGAGCTTTTCTTGAGTTCAAAAATGTATTGCTACAAACAACTTGTTTTCCTAATTAACATTTATTCTTAATTATATACAGAAGCATATACATAAATTTATATAGATATATATAATCCTAGCTATACAATTACAATAGAGTCACCTATAATCAGATGCTCGTCTCTTTACTAACTGGGCGGCAGTATACCCAAAGCTCGTAAACACAACTTGGCCGCATTCAGTTTGGCCTCCTTTTTGTTGTTACAGCCCTGGGCAGGCGTATAGGTCTGCCCATTGATCTCCACGGAGAAGAGGAACATGCGGCTGTGCGAGGGCCCCGAATCGTCCTTCAGTGTATACTGCGGTGGCGTCCATTTGTTTTTCGATGTCAGCTCATTGAGCACACAAACCGGATGCTTGTCCTGAGCAGTGAGCGCAGCTTGTGCAATATTCGTGGCACTTGTGTTTTTCGGGGGTCGTGTGCCCTGTGGGCGGGCCGGCGGCTGTTTGATATCTTCGCGTGAGACGAGGCCTCTTTTGTCCAGCTTGACCGTGAGCTGTAGTGGCTGCAGGGAACCGGTCTTTGTGCGACCCAAGCCTTCGCCCGGCTTCCAGCCCATCTTCTGAAGTAGAGCCATGCCCATGCCGCCCGTAACGGGTTTGTTAGAGGTCAACTGATCGCGACGTGCCCACAATTGCGGACCGCTGTTCAGTTCATGCACCTTCATGATCTGAGCACCAGTGCTGCCCGTAAACTGGCCAGGCAGAAATTTCGAATTGGCCCAGGAAGACATGTCCCGCTGCGCATTGTACATCATTTTCAATGCCTCCGAATCGGCAGGATTATCCTATTAAAACTTATCATTTTCATTTCCTCATATTATAATTGTTTATATTTGGATTACTTACCTGCAGACGCCTTATTGCACTGAGACGTTGAGTAATAATGCTAGAGACATCCATGCTTGGCTCCGTGGCCTGAGGAAATATTGAAGTACTTGGTGCAGGCGCTGCTGTCGATGGTATGGGCACTTCTGGTACAAAACGCGTGGGCGTAAAAGTAGGAGCGTTTGAAGGAGGAGGAACAGGCCCAGGTGCAGGAGCAGGAATAAGAGTATGAGCAGGAGCAGGCACAGGCACAGATACTAATGGAGCTACAGGTAGGGACGGCTGGCCAGGGCAACCTTCGTTTGGATTCTTAGCAGGCTTGAAGGCGGGCTCCTGCTGCTCTTGCTGGGGAATCGTCTTAGCGAAGACATTTCGTTGCACATCCTTGAACATATTTGTGGCCTGCTTGGCCGGTGGTAGAGCAGGCAGTGGCGTCAGCGACTCTTTTGGATCTACTGGCACCCAGGCCTCTGACATGCGATGAACCTGACCAGAGGAGACCGGGAACTGCATGGTTATAGCCTTCGTCTGCTCATCGCGGCGCGTGGACGGCGGCACTATGGGTGTGGAGTTTCGTATGTGCATAACAATCGGTTCGCGCTCCTTGAGCTGAAATGGATGATGGAATGCCTTGGCATTGCCATTCTTGTCCACATCCGAGTCCTCATCTGAACTAAAATCAGACAGAATTTCCCCGTTGGAGATCTTCTTGCAAAAGTCCGTGAGATCCTGTACGCTGCGCCCACCGTAACGCATTTTAAGTAGCACCTTATCCTTCACCTCCGGCGTCATCTGGGCCACACCGGCCATGTTGCCTCGCTTAAACATATTGATTGCATTACGGCGCGCAATCTCCAGCAAACGCTTCTTATCAATGCCTAGGTCTCTTGAACGGGAACGGGTTCGGGAGCGAGAGCGAGTGCGTGTACGCTGCCTGGTGCTTGTGCTGCTCTGGTGTCGTGGATGGCGTTTATTATCGGTAGATTCGGCCTTAAAAGCTCCGTAGAAACGACGTCGTCCATTATTGGCCTTTTCGCGCAAATATGTCTCCTCGTCAGACAGCGAAAGCTCGTCGGATTGGCGGCGCTCCGTTTTAATCTTTACGGATTTCCCATTGTTGGCCTTGTTGCGTGCTTGCTTGTCCTCCTGTTTATCTTGGTAGCCATTGTAGAAGCTATTATGAACACGTTCACGATCACGGTCACGCTCCCTTTCCCGCTCCCGCTCCCGCTCTCGCTCACGTTCGCGCTCACGCTCTCTTTCTTTCTCTCGCTCCCGCTCACGTGTCCGCTCTCTTTCCCGTTGAATGCTATGTTCGTGATCTATTGCTTCCTTCTTGGCCGGCACATCTATTGCGTCTTCTGTAGCGGGTCTCTTACGACTGTCCGTTCTTTCCTCCTGTACCTTGGCTGTAGTCGCGTTTGTCCTCTCTTTGGATTTTTCACGATCCTTGTCCTTGTTCTTATCTTTGCTATCCTTGTGCTTGTGTTTATGTTTCTTTCGCTTGTGCTTATGCTTGGACTTGCCTTCAGCAGACGCAATATCAGTGTCACTGCACTCACCATCGGACTTGATTTCTTTGTTGCGCGATCTTTTTTTCTTTTCCTTTTTTGATCTTTTATGCTTTTTTAGCAGATTTTTGTCGTCCAACAACTCAACGGGTGGCGCTGCATTAAAGACACCAAATAGTTCGGCAAGTATTTCATTAGAGGATTTAACGGGAGCAATTTGCTTTTTGTCGTCTTGTGACGAATCATTGCTGTTGCTCCCATCACTGTCCGAGCCCGATGCCGTTGGGGGAGTGGTACTCTCAGTTTTGACCGTCGCATTCAATGCACCAAGCTTTGCTTCGATCTCTACATCAATCTTCTCACGTTTCACGTTGAGGACCAGTGGAGCATCTGATGTGGTCTGTGAATTCCGTGGTTGGTGTTCAAGTGTGCTGGTACTCTCCGTCTTTTCAGTCATTTCCGCACTAGCGTCATATGGCAGCGCACAGTAATATCTATTCGCATCGAGTTGGATTTTATTTTTAATGTGTAAATATACATATATACACAAATGGTTCAGTTTTTGCACGCCTAAATCATATCAATCGATAGATTTTCTGGCCAAAATATTACCAAAAAACATTTTGCACATACCTAATAGTGATGTCACAATACCGATATTTTTATTTGCAGCGATGTTTTTAATTTTACAGCCCTGATCAATTGAAGCGCAGCCAACTTTAGTCACGTCGCTGTCACGAATTGCAATTTTTATATCAAAAAAAAAAGGTTTAATCACTATATCAAAGGCCTGTACGGTGTCAAAACGTAAAAGTAAGTGCCAAATTTAAAACATATTTATTCATTAGTAAATCAAACAGTTGGTTACACGTAGCAAACATTTCTTAACGCCATTTCTTTTTTCATAAATTTTCATCGCCTGGTGGCTCTGCCCTTCTTCCCCTCTTTCCTTTGAACGACTATCATTGTCATCGTGCTGCTGCTCTGCCGTGCAATTGTGTTGGTTCTCTCGATGTCGATTTTGTCGGAACTAACGAACGGACGTCTGTCTACACTGCTCTCTGCTATACCCCGCACGATGGCCTTTTGTTTGTGTCGGTATTTGTGTATATGCGGTTAAATTTTCATTCCGCGTATAATTGAAATAACTACAGAAGTGGACAACGAAAAAAAAAAGAAATAATTAAAAAAAAAAAAAACCGAAACCTAAAAGCCACGACCTTATTTGGAAATATAAAAGCATAGGTATTTCAGTTTGGATTGGCGCTGTTATATATACAGACATATTTTCCACGTACATATATATATTTACCAACACACACATTGAAACAGTAAAATGACATCGCTGGATCAAAATCGTTTGCAAAACTTTAAAAACAAAGGAAAAGATCAAGATGTAAGTTTTGCTTAAATTGTTTAAACTTTAAATTAATTTGAACCATTCAATCAACAGGAGATGCGCCGTCGGCGAAATGAGGTTACCGTAGAACTGCGCAAAAGTAAACGCGATGAAACAATTCTGAAGCGTCGTAATGTGCCTAACCTCGACTCGAACACAGATGAGGATGAGCAGTTACCCAATTCAATCAACTTGAAGAAACTTGGCCAGGCCGCATCCGATCCATCAAAACCGGAGCAACAGTTGGCTGCTGTTCAAGCGGCACGCAAATTGCTGTCATCGGACAAAAATCCACCCATTGATGATCTGATTAACAGCGATATATTGCCAATTCTAGTTGAATGCTTGAAGCAACATAATCACACAATGCTCCAATTCGAGGCCGCATGGGCATTGACCAACATCGCCTCAGGAACTTCTGATCAAACCAATCAGGTGAGTGCTGTTCATATTACTGTACCACGAAAGTCAACAAATGCTCTTGCAGTCCTATATCAGACATTAGGCATATATGAGATATAGATGGCGAATTTAAAGCTAAGACATAGAAGAGAAACGTGCATAGAAATAGACTGGCGAGTAAAAGCCATATTAGCGCAGCAATTGATACTGACTTGAGTATATTATATACATATGCATATAAGTATAGTGCACATGTAATTTATGGGGTCAAAGATGTCACTTTCTGTTTGTTGTATATTCCGTAATGGGTGCAAACACAATTAAGCCTAATAATGCCATTGGAACTTTGTTAAATGATTTCTACATATATTGCTGATGCATGGCTGATTAATCACAGATCATATATTTGATATATTCTTCATTTTGTTTCTTCCCTTCTTGGCCTGTAGGTGGTTGCTGCCGGTGCCGTGCCGCTCTTCCTTCAACTGCTTAACTCACCCGCTCCAAATGTTTGCGAACAAGCCGTTTGGGCGCTAGGCAATATCATTGGCGATGGTCCGTTGCTTCGAGACTTTGTTATTAAGCATGGCGTTGTGCAGCCGCTGCTGTCGTTCATTAAGCCAGATATACCCATATCGTTTTTGCGTAATGTCACCTGGGTGATTGTGAATTTATGTCGAAACAAGGATCCGCCACCACCAGCTGCCACAATTCATGAAATCCTGCCCGCACTCAATGTGCTGATTCATCACACGGACACAAACATCCTGGTCGATACGGTCTGGGCCATTAGCTATTTGACCGATGGCGGCAACGATCAAATCCAAATGGTTATTGATAGCGGTGTAGTGCCAAAGCTGATACCGCTTCTGGGCAACAATGAAGTGAAGGTGCAGACAGCTGCTTTGCGTGCGGTGGGAAATATTGTAACCGGATCGGATGAACAGACACAAGTGGTGCTCAATTACGATGCTTTATCGTATTTCCCTGCGCTACTGTCGCATCCAAAGGAAAAGATACGCAAAGAAGCTGTCTGGTTTCTATCAAACATCACCGCCGGCAACGAATCCCAGGTACAGGCTGTCATCAATGTTGGCCTGCTCCCGAAAATTATTGACAACCTGAGCAAGGGCGAATTCCAGACACAGAAAGAGGCAGCCTGGGCCATCAGTAATCTTACTATTAGCGGCAGACCCGAGCAGGTGTTTACATTAATACAAGAAGGGGTCATACCGCCATTCTGCGATCTGCTCTCATGCCAGGACACTCAAGTGATCAATGTAAGATCTCGCAACTCTCACAACTATAGATTGTTTAGAAACATTATTTTTTATTTTTAAAGGTCGTGCTCGATGGTCTCAATAATATGCTCAAAGTGGCCGCATCACACGTTGAGGAGGTTGCTAATTTGATTGAGGAGTGCGAAGGCCTCGCTAAAATCGAACGTCTGCAAAACCATGAGAACGTTGAGATCTACAAGTTGGCTTACGAAATTATTGAGAAATACTTTACTGAGGTAGACGCTTTATTCATTCTCAAAACCATTGATTATATGTATATTAATTCATTTCCATCAATTGACACTTACAGGGCGAACAATCTAATCTGGCACCGGCCTCTGATGGCACAGAATACAGCTTCGATCCCAATACAGACAAAGTACCAATGAATCCCTTCAACTTTTAATAGCGTAAACAGAGATAACACACATCTAAATTGATGTATACCCCATTGGTATATATAGAGCATATAGCAATTCAATTTCGAACGATACTCTGTGCCCACTTACCATCTACACCAACAAACTCTGACAGCAAAAAAAAAAAAAAAAAAAAAAAAAAAAAAAAACAAACAAAAAAAAAAAGAATTAATGCACATTCTATATGACAGCTTGGTTACACACAGACATAAAGCCTGAAATCGTTTGCGCAAAATAATATTTTATAAATTCTTTGTTTTGCAATATACATATTTTATTAAAGAAAAGTATAAAGTAAAGCGGTGGAGAATTTCTTAAAGTTTGTCTGATGCATGTTGCGGTAACTAAATCCTTTTAAGATTATTTATGATTTCATTGAATTGATTAAGTTAAAATTTAAAACGTCACTTCCAAATAAATAAATTAATTTTTGAAAAACAGCTGCAAAGGCGCAAACGAAATATTGCATCTGCAAAATATGTGCTAAATAATAAGCAAACACCAGAATAACATCAAATAAAATCAACAACAAAACACAGGAATGATAAAAATCGTAGAACTATTTGATTTGTAATGAATAATTTTAATGACATGTACGCCTTTGATTTGTAATTGAAATTACATATACATTTCTAACATGAAAAACGATACAACAAAAATCACGTACATATTCTCTAGTTTTATTTACAGTTTCAGGAAAAATGCAAACACCCTACATATGAGTACGTTCTGGAAAAAAGGAAACACTTGTGTTTACTTGTCTGCAGCTCAAAGCTGGGCAAAAAAACTAATCAGGTTACAGCTGAGGCATATGTATATGTATATAAGTACACACATACATACGATATGAGTGCTGCGCAATAGACGCTCAAAAATGTAAATGTTTTTGCATTTTGCCCCACTGTGCTGAGAGTTGATTGCCTGAGCTGTATGTATTGTGAATCACACGATATGTATGTATGCGTATTTAAATTTGATAGAGGCTGTGCGACACATACATACATACATTCCATTAGAGTGAACCAGAGGGTCACTAGCAGTGTTGGATAATTGATGATACAGTCGATTTGCTATCGATTGAAACCGTTTTCTCATTGCCTTCATTTTTCAGGTGCTGAATTTTAATATTTGATTGCACGGTGGAAATGACTCTTTTTTCTATTTTCTATTTTTTCTGTATAAAAATTTAATAATAATACCTTATATAAAATTCGACTGCAATCATAGTTTGTAAAATAAAAATATATTTTATATTCAAGAATATTACATGCATGTGATCTTAAACAGACAAACATATGTGTGCATTGCAATTGTCGCGTGATACACTCAGAGCAAGAAACGATATAACCTACATCTGTATTCCTATATTTAGCATCTTGTAAATTTGTATTTGTAGTTGTCTTGCGACTGCATTCGATTGCACTTTTAGATGCTTCCGTCAACATTACGCTGCGGAAATTGGCGGCACCATTTAACGATTGTCAAGGCCAAGGACATTGCGTTTTCATATGCGTTGAGAGTAGACGGGCAATGTGAGAGAGAATTGGAGAGAATGAAAAAATCTAAAAGTGGATAGTAAAACCTGTTCGTTTTTGTTTTTCATGTAATTTGATTTTTAGAAAGTCTAAATTTTCACATAATAGCCCTCTCAGCTGAGATTCGTGTGTTGAGTATAAGTAGGTCTGCGCTCTCGCACCCCCTCACGTTCTCACAAGCATACATACAACGTAGAGAGAGAGAGAGAGAGCGTCAAGGTATGTTATGTATTTTAATGAAGTCTACGCTTTTGTTATTCACGAACGCTGAATCAATTTAGTACGGTTGAAACTGTCTGTCCGTACACTAGTCAAAGCTCGCGGCTGCATCGGTTTCTTTGGATTTTGATTCTGCTTGCTTATTCGCCGTTTATTTCGTACAAACGAAATGTCATCGACAGCAGCTCCCGCACCCGCACCGCCACCACCTCCACCAGCTGCTGCTGCGGCCGCTGGAAAGGGCATTCACACAAAGATATACAATGGCATGATTGGCGTCTGCGACAAATTTGTGCCAGCTAAAATGCGCCCACTTTGGATGCATCCTGCAGGTGAGAATATACAAACAGAAATATAAATTTTTTTGCCACCATATGTTTATGAAACTTTCCACGTGTCGAATTTGTATTTACATTTAACTATTTGACAGGTCCAAAAACCGTTTTCTTCTGGGCACCGATTTTTAAATGGGTAAGCAAACTATATTAGACAGATTGACAGACAGCCTGTTACATAATACAGACTGCATGACCTTCGCTATTTTTCATTATCTCTGTCTGCTGCTGATATAGCAAATCTGAATGACATTAATACACAAATATCTCCGAGAGTGCGCGAATTAATTTTGATGAATATTTGTTTATACTGCCAGAGCAAAACTTGTTGAGTGTAATGTGTTTGTTGTTCCACGCAGCTGGTCGTTTGAAGAGGCAACACGCGATAAGTGTGCATTAGTGTGCTTGCGTGCGAATTATTATTGGGTTTCAAGTATTTATTTATATTACAGTTGCAAATTCACATGCTAGAAAAACGATAACAGTAGCTAACACTGTAATCGTAATGTCTAATGTTAATTAACATACATATATACGTTTATATTATTATTATTTTATTACTAGACTATTTCGTATATATTATACATAGAGAGTTGCACACGCTTTAATAATGATAACGCTCTAATCACAACATGAAATCTAAATGAACATAAATATTCTTGCGTTTTAATTATAATTATCAACATTTTTATAGGGCCTTGTCATTGCTGGGTTAAGTGACTTGACTCGTCCGGCGGACACAATTTCCGTAGCAGCTTGCGGTGCACTGGCTGCCACAGGCATTATCTGGTCACGTTATTCGCTGGTGATTATACCCAAAAATTACAGTTTGTTTGCTGTCAATTTGTTTGTGGGACTGACGCAGTTGGTACAGCTGGGACGCGCCTACAACTACCAAATAGAGCAGGAAAAACTGAACAAGGAGAAGGAGGAGAAGCCAATTGTTGCTCAGTAAACCATAGTACACATTTGAAAACTCCTAATGATGTGAACACGCACAACGTACATATGTCGCATATCGCACCATTGCGTTTTATATTAAGTTGTGCTTTAGTTTAAGCGACTGACCATTTTTTTATTAGTCAGATATTGTTGCCTTAAAAAACGTGATTCTTGCTGCTTAAGTTTGTAAATGTTTGAGGCTCCAAGTATATTTTTAATTACATGTAATAGTTTAATAGAATTGTTGTGATTTTTGTCATAAACACAAGAGAAAATAAATATAAATGTATACATTCTCAAGACTGTTATAAGCATCATAATGTAAATAATTATTTGAATGGACTCAAGCGCGCTTTTGTGGATCGATAAGTATCGATAACAAATGAGTACTTTTATTGGGGTGGGTGGCGAACATTCTTCACATCGCTGCCAACAGCTGTTTACACAAATTAAATATTTTCCACTTTATTGGCAAAGTAAAAAATTAGTTTTAACAATGAATTTAATAAGTGGTATTAAATTGTATATTGAAAAGATGTGTACAGAGTCTGGACCAGGCATGAAAATCATATTGTTAGACAAAGAAACGGTATGTAATAGCTCGGAAGGCTTGTTAAAGTTCTCACTGTTAACATTTACTTCATTTTTAGACAAGCATTATTTCAATGGCCTTTAGCCAATCTGATATGCTGCAGCGTGAGGTGTATCTCTTTGAACGGTTGGATTCTGGCCGTTCGAACGAACGCTTAAAGTACCTGAAATGCATTGTTTTCATACGCCCCACAAAGCAAAATATCCAACTGCTGGCCAACGAGCTACGCAATCCCAAGTATAGCGCCTACTTTATATGTAAGTGTAACAGATGGTAGAAACATTTAAAAAGAATTCACACTAATTGGTTTATTCAGATTTTAGCAATATCATACCGCGCACTGATATTAAATATCTGGCTGAATGCGATGAGTCAGAATCTGTGCGTGAGGTAAAGGAATTGTATGCGGACTACTTGTGCGTTAATCCCAATTTATTCTCCCTGAACCTACCCAATTGTATGGTAAATCTTAACTGGCTGCCCGATTCATTGACACGCAGCGTGCAGGGCATTACGGCTGTTCTACTGTCGCTCAAATTGAATCCGGTCATACGATATCGTGCCGGCTCACAAGTGGCACAGCTGCTAGCCAAATTGATCTACGATCAGACGACCAAGGAATCATCTCTATTCGATTTCCGCGGCAATGTAGATGGGGCTGCGCCACCGTTGCTCCTGTTGCTGGACCGCAGAGATGACCCGGTGACACCATTGCTGCATCAATGGTCCTATCAAGCCATGGTACACGAGCTGCTGAATATACGCAACAATCGCGTTGACTTGTCTGAACGCCCTAATGTGCCCAAGGAGTTCAAGGAGCTGGTGCTCTCTGGTGACCAGGATGAGTTTTATGGCAGCAATATGTATGCAAATTACGGTGAGATTGGCTCTACCATTAAACAGCTTATGGAGGAGTTTCAGCGCAAGGCGAATGATCACAAGAAAGTCGAGAGCATTAATGATATGAAGAACTTCATTGAATCCTATCCGCAGTTCAAGAAAATGTCTGGCACCGTACAAAAGCATTTATGCATCATGGGAGAACTGTCAAGCATTTCGAATAAGCGTAATCTCTTCGAAGTATCGGAGCTGGAGCAAGAGATAGCCTGCAAGGCCGAACATTCAGCACAGCTGCAACGCATAAAAAAATTAATTTCCGACGAACGAATCCACATCGATGATGCTGTCAAGCTGGTGGCATTGTATGCGTTGCGTTACGAACGCCATGCAAATTGCGATACTTCTGGATTGCTGCAGATCATCAAGACACGTGGCGGCAATACACAGATTGTGCCCGCTTTGATTGAGTATGCGGGCACGCATGTGCGACAGGGCGATCTATTTAATATGGTGCGCATCACAGATGCCGTGAAGTTAACAAGAATTCTGATCAAGGGTCTCAAAGGCGTGGAGAATGTGTTCACACAGCACACTCCACTGCTGAAGGAAACGCTGGAGGATGTGTTCAAAGGCCGTGAACTAGATCCCATGTATCCAGCTATCAATTCAGAGCTGGTGCCATTTCGACGACCACCACAGGAGGTAGTGGTTTTTATCATTGGCGGTGCCACGTACGAAGAGGCCTTTGCCGTACATCAGCTGAACAAGGCTGGCTATCGGGTGATCCTTGGCGGCACCACCGTACACAATTCACAAAGCTTCATCAGCGAAGTGCTTTCGGCCACGAGTGGCGCACAATTCAAACATACCAAATCCATGCTAAAGTATTGCTCCCCAGATAATCTTTAAGGTACCCGACTTCAGCTTATTCCATATGCATCATAATACTTGCTATTGTTAACTATTTATGTGTAATTTAAACAATCTATTATATTGTTATGTAAAATATCTATGTGTACCATAATTTATTCATAAAGCGATTAATATAAATATACATATATCTTCTTTACGTCTCTTGACTACACTAATAGAAATATTTCAAGGACTTTAAATATGTAGGAGAAGGTTGCAATGTTTTAGGCAATATATAGCAATATATACATTTAAATAGGAAACCAGTTATGAATGCTAAACCGTGGATGAAATAGCACTGCTTAGATAAGGGCTGTTTAGCGCTAAACTTTTGTACTAGAAAATGGTTGAAAAACCTCCATGACAACCGTTACACCGGTTACCCAATTCGTTTGCAGCAAAAAATAATAGCTCTTTTGAAATTAATTTCGGTATGTCTAGCCACTATTTCAACGAGATCTGGCATCAGGCACAGCATGACTGCGAACAATTGGCCATCCTCGACTATGAGCGCCAGCATCAGAATGTGGATACAACAGTGGCTACCATCAGTGGAGTCACGGGCATTGTGTCCAGCTCTGTGGCAGCTGCAGCCGAATCCAAGAGCCTGCTCCAGGCGAGCATCTACGAATTCTATTTGCGATACATTTGCCTGTGCAATAGATTAGAGGAGGTCTACGACAATGTCAGTATCAGTAAATGCAGGACATCAAAATATAGATCATTTCTACTTCTATAACACCTTTTGTCTTCCTCACAGATGATTCAACCACAAAAACGTGAGCTAGTGCGCAAGCTGCTGGACGCCTGCTTGGGACGTGTGGTGGAGCTGAAGCATGATCTGGTGAACATTGACCTTATGGAGTTCAGTTACAACGATGAGGTTGTGGAGCGTCTGCGTCTGACGCCTATAGAAACAGAGCTGCGTATTCCACGTTACTTTCTGCGCGAGCGTGAGGAAGAGCTGGAGCAGCGTAAGCGTACGATGCACGAGTTACAGATTAAACTGGGCTGGCTAGAGGAGCATCCACTGGAGGAGCAGCTTACCGAGATCGAGGCCATAAGGCTGCTGCAGATGCACGAACGTGCACGTCAGGGTCGTCTCCGAGCACACTTCATGAAGGAAATTAGAAAGGAAAAGGGCAAATCGGAGGATCGCACCGATAGGGAACGCACCGACTCCGGCTTAATGGCTGCCATGAAGATACAGAAAATGTGGCGCGGTCATACGGCTCGCCGCATCACGCGACGTCGCAAGATGGACGAGATGATATTAATTGGCATGGTGCCGCCACCGGCTTCGGTGCTCAAAGAACGTGCCGAAAAGTATGAACGGAACATCGAGACGGACGTTCGGCGAAGGTATGAGGCGCAACGAGCATATGCAGCGCAGTTTGAAGCACGCCAGTTGGCCATACAGGAGGAGATTAAGCAGAAGCATGGTGCCACTATGAGGGAGGACATTGCCGATGAGATTCGGGCCTGGATCAAGGATTGCTATGACAAAACGGGCAAGTTGCCAGATTTTCCTTCCGAGGATCAAGGTGGCTCGCTGCACATCTTCAGTCGTCCGGGCACCGAAAGCGAACATAGTCGTTCCTCCGCGCGCTCCTCCAAAGAATCGCGCAAGACCAAGGATAAGTCCAAGTCGCCAGCACGCAGCGGAGATTTGAATGTTAACGATAATCAGGAAGAGGATGTCAACTTCCAACCGGCTGCCTCAGCGTGCCTTCCCGATATACGTGCGGAAATTGAATAGTATGTGCTCCCAAGTTTCCAGGATTATCTGATTTATTGATTGACCGTTCCTTCGCAGCTTCAATGATACCTGGCGAGACAAGGATGAGACTGGAGTACTCAGCCAGGCAGCCTACGAGGACATGATTTATGCGGAGAAATATCAGGAGGTGGAGCTGGGATTCCGACGTGCCGTAGATGATGTAATGCGCCAGGAGCTTGAGCTTCTTCAGACGATGGTAGGAAAAAAGGTGAAGAAGAGTAATAAAAAGACACGACGTTCTGGCAAAAAGAGCAAAAAGAAGAAGGAGAAGGATCTGACGCCAGATCGCACTATCGAATCCCTCTACGAAGAGTTGGTTACCAATGGCATCATACGCAAATATCCAGAAATAAGATTAAAGCAATTTCTGGGCGACAAGGCGCTGACCGCACGCAACGGAACTAATCCCTCGCCTGGTGATATCCGTCAGGTGCTCACCGAATATTGCATTCTGCCACTCGGCTCAGAGGCTATACACAATTGCACGCCACTCATACGCTCCGTACTGCTGGCCGGTCCGCGCGGATCGGGCAAGAAGGCGCTGCTGCATGCCATTTGCACGGAAGTTGGCGCAGTTCTCTTTGATCTTACGCCAGCCAACATTGTTGGCAAGTATCCAGGTAAATCGGGTCTAATCATGTTGATACATCTGGTACTCAAGGTGTCCAGGTTGCTGCAACCAGCTGTCATTTATATGGGCGATGCAGAGCGTCCGTTTATGAAAAAAATACCTAAAACGGATCGCACCGATCCCAAGCGCTTGAAAAAGGATTTACCAAAGATGATCAAGAATATTGCACCCGAGGATCGGGTCATATTTGTGGGCACCACAAGTTTGCCATGGGAGGCAGATCAGAAACTGCTGCAATCGGTCTATAATCGTTTCATCTACATTCCACGTCCCGATTATGGCGCCATGTCTCATGCCTGGAAAACGCTTTTACAGTAACTCATCCCCTTGATCTACTCTATTTTTGCAGTTTCTTAATCCAAGTGTTTTTCAGTGAGTATTCTGGAGGCATCTCCACTTTAGATACGAGCGCCATGGCAAAAATCTCGGATGGCTATACCATCGGGGCGATTGATGCCTGCCTACGTGAGGTGATGAGCTGCAAGCGCAAGCTACAGCTACGATCGCAACCTCTAACAAATGCAGAGCTCATTAATGTTCTTTGGCGAGTATTTATAAATATATAGATCTGATTACCCTATATTAATGTATATATATTCATTTCAGTTCTCGTGATCCAGTCTATCGCGAGGAAGAGGAGGCGTTCGAATCGTGGTGGTCGAAAACCCCATTGGGTCGACGTCGTCAACGCTTTTTGGAGCTCGAGGAAGAACGCCTGATGGAGGAACAGGCGCAGCAGGCCAAACAAGGCAACGGCAACAAAAAGAAAGGCCTGAGTTAAGCCTTCAAATGACAATTTGAGTTTCCATTACTATTTGAGCTTAAAAATAAAATCCTTATTCCCGCATTTGCAGCGTAGCTCATGTACTGCCAGTTTAAGTGTTTCATGATCATCGAGCAGTTGCTGCAGTTCCTGCAGTCTTTCTTGCAACATCGCCTTTTGATCGCCCAAACACCAAAGCAAACTCACATGAAATGAGGGATTCTTATAAAATTTCTCCAGGCGATAATCTCGCATAACCGAATCCACGCAATGCAACAGCCCCGACATTTTCGTCGCATATGCGGCATCCAGCTGCACGGCCAGAAATGTTCTGGTGCGCTCCTCATTTGTGTAGACTTCCAGCTGGAATTTAAGACGTTATATATTACAAAATCAATCAAATACAGCTAGACTTTTACAAACCGAATTCAGCGTGCTGTTAAACCTGCAGAAAAATAAATATAAACTTATCGTTATAAAAAAAAAATATAAAAAATATTAAACACGTACCCAACACAGCTGTGGAGTGCATGCTGCAGCGATCGCTGAAACTCATCAATTTGATGGTATTGTAGCACCACAGTTTTGCTTAAACTTAAATGCAGTGATTCGTTGGGCTGTAGCCCAAGATGTGGTGCTAGCCTTTTAATAGCTTCTAGTTGAAAATCTTCCAGCTGTTCAGCACAGGCAAAAGCGGGTACATAAACAAATGTTGCCCAATTGCCGCGCTCGTGCTTAAAGCTACGTATGCGTCCGCCATGTAACGTCGGATTGTCAAAATCATCCTGTTCATCATCGCTGGAAGGTTTCGCTATCTTGGCGCCCAACAAGGAGGCAGCTGTGGGTAAAGCTGATCTAATGGATTTTAAATATATATACAGCATGGTATAAACTATTGGTGACATTACCTCTTCAAGTTAACAGATCCATGAGCTATCGTCTCTGGTTCCTCGTTTTCAGAGCTGGAACTGCTACCATAATCTACTAGAGCCATATTAACAATAATAATATATTCGCTACATTTCCATTAAAATAATGGTGTGACCATTTAATGAACAAAACAATCGATTATTTTTACAAAACACGCACGATACCTGTTGAGAAACTTAATTCAAGCTTTTATAGACTTTAAATGATTTTATTTTTAAATACCTCCTGCATATATGCACTAAATCTTTATAATTTGAATTTCAAAATTCTTGCATTGTGATGGTATTTTTATGTCAAAATTGGGTATTCTCAACATTTTGTAAGCACGTTCACACCGGCGCAGAGTGTGTCAATCAAAAGTCTCTCTACAATTCGTCCGGCACATTTCGACACATCTATTTATTTTTGATTAATATTCCTGAACAATGCAATTGCAGGCGAATCGCTGAATAAACGATAACAAAGTTAAAACAACAATAAAAATAACAAATACAACACAAAATGCAGTTGGGCTCCAAGCTACACGTTTACAAAGGCGAATGGGGGCTGCCGTCCATAGATTTCGAATGTCTGCGTGCTTTGGTAAGTTCCGTTGCATCATAATCAGCAAGCAACTCCTCGCTATCGGCCATATCAATACATACTATGTGTAAATAAGTATTAAAATGTTGATTTTTTATATAATATATTAATCTATAAATTAATCAATTGTCATTTTGGTAAAAATGTTTAGTGTTTACTCCGTTTCACCCGCTGCCCCATGGAAATTGAAACAAACGCGAATCCTTTGCGTTCGGGTACTGGAAAATTACCATATCTTCAAATTGGCAATGATAAATTTCATGGCTATAAAGATATCAAACGAATACTGGATATTGAGGTAAAGGAATATATCTATATATATATAAATAAGCCGGGTCAATAAACCAGTTGGCTATTTATAGCACATGTGATTGCTTGGTATGTACGCCAAATGAGCGCGAAATTAATGTATGTTTTGGTCTTTCAGGGTTATCCGGTCGATGCGCATTTAAATACGAAACAAAAACATCTCTCCATTACATACTCGAACTGGGTTTTCACACAACTGCATGCCTACTATCATTATTACTTGTACGGTGAGCCGAACAACTATGATACGACTACTCGTGGCCTTTACGCAAAGCGGACACCATTCCCATTCAATTTCTACTACCCTTCAACGTATCAGCGGGAGGCGTGCGATGTGGTGCAGGTGCTGGGAGGCTTTGATATAAATGATAAGCTG
The DNA here is from genome assembly GCF_001654015.2 of Drosophila navojoa. The sequence goes on from NW_022045911.1 coordinate 100,633, forward strand.
GAAAAGCATGAGGGTGACTATGTAAGTGAATACTGTCATATATATATATATATATATATATATATAAATTAATAACCGGTTGCTTTGTTGACTGCGTTTTCATAAATTCTTTTACTTGTTGCGTCATATGAATTTATATTCAACAAGTATCTGTGTTGCTCATGTACTTAAAGCGATCTCTAAGTACTATCTCATTTATACGTGATTATTACTTCATGTTTTAAACATCATAGAACTATTAAAAAGTTATTCTTTCAGACTTCATATTAGCTAGGATATCCTTTTTATATTCTTCAACTCTCTAATCTATAAATTTCTTCTTTACAGCTTGCAGCTAATGCCAAAAAATGTGTGAATTTACTTTCTCGTAAATTGGGACGAAAAGTTTGGTTCTTTGGAGATACGTACAGTGAATTGGATGCCATTGTCTATAGTTATTTAGCTATTATCTACCATATAACACTGCCCAATAATCCACTACAAAATCACATAAAAGGCTGTCAAAATTTAGTGAATTTCATTAAGCGCATCACCAAGGATATATTCCGGAATGAATGCTATAGTTCCATCAAAATGACAAAAGCACCCAGCCAATCAGATACAATGCTAACACCTTCAGAGCGAAAATTAATGGAGACGGATCTCAATACAAAGATAATCGCTGGCGTTGGCGCCGTATTGGCAATGGGTGCCTTTGCAGCATGGCGAGGCATTTACACGCAGGTAAGAAGGATTTCTAACAGATTTCTACTCATTATTTTATCATAAGGAAGGTAACTTGGCTTGTAAACAAAGGAATAATCAAAAAATAAATAGATCAAAATTAAATAATTTAATTGCCGAAGGAATTCTAAAGTAACTTAAAACAAATTAAAAAATTTGCTTGACCTTCAAACGTAGGATCAATCAAAATATAAATATGTACAACAAAATTACAATAAAATTCTTTAAGGTAATTTTAAGTATTGTTTGGAAATTTTTTACTTTAATTGTTGATTGGCCTTTTCGTTTTGATTGCAGTTAACACGCTCGTCAACGGACTACGACGGCATCGACTACGAGGACGACGATATAGATGAGGTTTTGGATTAGTTACAGTTCTGTACAGATATAGTTCTAGCAATCGATGTATATTTATATTAATAACATAGGAAGAAGAGTGAAATCTAAAAGCACAGCAGTAATTTTTCCATAAGCAAATCCTTTAAAAAAGATTTAAGAAAACAAAAATACAGAAAAACCTTCATATTTATGTACATACGATTCGAAGCTACATATATAAATTATTAATGAGCCGTAAACTTTTTGTCATTGTTTTTAAAACTATTTACCTATATGAAATTGTATGTTAAAAAAGAAACAACACAAGCAGCAACCAAAGCGTAATAAAACGTGCAACTGATGCTGAAAAATTTTAATTCAATTGTTATTTTGATGTAGTATATACGAGTATATAGAAATTAACTCCCATTTGATATGTGTGTTTTTGCTTGACTACACGAATGTTTTATTAAAAAACTAAACTTACTATTAATATAGTTTTAATATTGAAAAAAAAACAGATGTTTTTCAGAAGATATCAATTTAGACAGAAATCAAACAATTGGTGAAAATAATATATATATATATATAGCTATTATCGTATATGAGCCATAATGGAATATCTCTAAATGAATGGTCCCGCTCTATTGGCGTATTCATGTCTTGAGCGCTTCCTGGAGTTTTTTTCGTGCCACTCCCACGCGATCCTCCTGCTTGCGAATATCGTCTTCGGAGATGATTACCGCATGCATTAGAGGCTGTTCGGGATTCATGAATGCCATGGCATTCTTCGTTAGATCAGCCTTTGTCGAACTCTGACCATGTACGCCGGCATTGAGCATGTGCAAGGCGGTGGCCACCGACTGCAATACGGTCTGTTCGTTGACATTAGGGCCAACGGTGCGAATTGTTTTTGGCAGTGATATATCGTCAAGCTCTTCACCGTTGTCATGACAGGCACGCAAGCGCTCCAAACGCTTCTCCCAGAACAATTGTTTTGGCTTCTCCTGACCGCCGTGCTTAACATCGTGCTTCACTTTGCTCGGCTCATGATTGCGGATAACCGTCACCGGTTGTTTGAAAATTGAAGCTGTCTGTCGTATAGGTGGCACCAGGGAGACATCTGTGCGCAAATTGCGGCTGCAAAAAGGGAGACCATTAGATTATATATGGCTTTATAAATGGCATAAAGAAAGTAATGTGAAAGTACATGCAGAATATTACAGAATTGTAGAGCAATTAACTATGAAGAAATTTACAAAATTAGGGCTATTATTAATTACAAATTGGCCAATCGATTGAATTGCACTATATAGAATGGTTAGTGGCGAAAAATTGATGTAGGCAGGCGCATGCAAGAGCTCGCTTAGCCAAGGACAATCAACTTGGCTCTACCTGAAATCAAGTTGTTGTTGTTGTTGCTGTTGTTGTTGCTGCTGTTGCTGTTGCTGCTGCTGGCGTAAATTAGTTGCCGTCGCTGCGGTTATCGATGGCACTGCTGTTATCGATGCTGCAATTCCCCCACTGTTGATGTTGTTGGATGCGGAGCCTTGCGTTTGAGCTCGGCTGTATTTACGCTTTAGAGCATTAGCAGGGTTTACGCCTGGGCCAGCATTGCCGATAATGGCGCCCGCTGCATTGCAACGATACAACGATATGGATGGCGAGGGCATTTGTCGTTGTGTTTGCATTTTGCCAGTTTGAAAATCAAAGTTACTGATGTCAAACATTTCGGTATTCAATTGGCGTGCTAATTGTGGTTTACTCTCGATTCGTTTGCCTGTCGGGCTGTACACATCCAAAAGATGAACGTTTCAGGAACGCAAAGTATGAGGGTGGGAAATTTCATATTATGTATATGTATGTGTATATGTTTTTATGTGCGCGTGTGTGTGTGGGAGAGTAATAATGTAATAACAAAAAAAAAGAGTGGTGAGAGTGAGTTAAACGTATTCGTTATCGCACGTGCAGTCACTTTGTTTTTTGTGTTTATATTACAGTTTACGTTAGTTGCCAGGCTCCACCTTCACCGTGTACCTGCTTAAATAGCAGCCAAGTAAAGTGCTTGGTTACCTGTAGTAGAACACATCAACGCCCGTGTTGCAACCAGATTTCTTATGCACTTCTTCGCGCTGCCAGCCCTTTGGTAATGCGTTGCAATCAACGCGTTTTCTTTCAATTGTAATGTTCGGATTCATTTGCATGCTCCAAAATATTTTCCTTTTTGTTTATTTTTCTTACATTTGTTGAAAGCAGCGTCTCATTCGATACTTTAGCAAAACGATATATTTAAGTACTCGCACGAAAAATGCGTGATAGAAGATGAACTACTTACAATAAGTTATGCCTATGACGTCACATTTGTACATTTGTTTTGTACGCAAAGATGATTGAGACCAGTAAATATTTTACATTTATTTTAAAAATAATACGATGTCGAGTTTTATAAAATAGTTTTTGTTGAAAAATAAATAAATGTAGTTTTTTCAACAGCGTAAACAAGATACATATATACTCTTATACGTATTTTTAAAACATGAGTGTTGGATAACACTTTAATAACATTGACAATGCGAATTACCGAAAGAAGAAGAAGCACGAGTCGACGACGTAAGTAATTTTCGTGTGACTAAACTTTAATTCCAGTGGCGAGGTTGAACGATAATTACACATTTATTATTCGAACAATGTAATATTAAACTGTATGAAATGGTTGCAAGCTATTCCAATAATTCGTTAATATCTTTGCAGGCTCACAAACAGAAAAGATTGACAGTCACCGTTTTCGCTTTTGGGACAACAAGAACAAGTGGCAGCTGGAAGCTGTTGGCCAATAAACTAAAACCGGGAAAATAAATACGAAGGAAAATGTCTTCATCAGCCATATTTGTGCTGGACGTGAAGGGGAAGGTGTTAATATCCCGCAATTATCGCGGCGACAACATTGACATGGCTGTAATCGATAAGTTCATGCCGCTGCTCATGGAACGTGAAGAAGAAGGTCTCGTCACACCCATTCTGCAGACCTCCGAGACCACCTTTGCCTATATTAAGACAAATAACTTATATATTGTGTCCACGACGCCGCGCAATAAGAATGTAAATATTGCGCTCGTTTTCGTATTCCTGCACAAAATCGCACAGGTGTTTGTGGAGTATTTTAAAGAGTTGGAGGAGGAGTCCATCCGCGATAATTTCGTTATAATATACGAGCTGCTTGACGAACTCATTGATTTCGGCTATCCCCAGACAACGGATTCGAAAATACTGCAGGAATATATCACGCAAGAGGGTCACAAGTTGGAATTGCAACCGCGTATACCCGTTGCCGTAACGAATGCAGTGTCCTGGCGCTCTGAGGGTATCAAATATCGCAAGAATGAGGTATTTCTGGATGTCATCGAGTCAGTCAATTTGCTCGCAAATGCCAATGGCAATGTACTGCGTAGCGAAATTGTGGGGGCCATCAAAATGCGCGTTTATTTATCTGGCATGCCGGAACTTCGTTTGGGCCTCAACGACAAGGTTCTCTTCGAGAGCACCGGACGTGGCAAATCCAAGTCAGTTGAGCTGGAGGATGTTAAGTTCCATCAGTGTGTGCGTCTGTCCCGCTTCGAAAACGATCGCACAATCTCGTTCATACCACCGGATGGCGAATTTGAGCTGATGTCATATCGCCTCAACACGCATGTGAGTGGAATAAATTATCCTAATCTTACAGAACCTTTATATATAATGTATTCTTACACACCAGGTCAAGCCACTGATATGGATAGAATCGGTTATTGAGCGACACGCCCATTCGCGTGTGGAGTATATGATTAAGGCAAAATCGCAATTCAAGCGCCGCTCGACGGCCAACAATGTGGAAATTGTAATACCCGTGCCCGCTGATGCGGATTCGCCCAAGTTTAAGACCACCATTGGCAGCTGCAAATACGCCCCGGAGCAGAATGCCATCATATGGACAATTAAATCGTTCCCAGGCGGCAAGGAGTATCTAATGCGTGCCCACTTTGGCCTGCCCAGCGTGGAGAGCGAGGACAACACTGAGGGTAAACCGCCCATACAGGTGCGCTTCGAAATTCCCTACTTTACTACGTCAGGCATACAGGTGCGTTACCTGAAGATCATTGAGAAGAGCGGCTACCAGGCGTTGCCCTGGGTCCGTTATATCACCCAGAACGGTGACTATCAGCTGCGCACCAACTAAGACACGCCCACACCCACACGCGCGCGCATTCCAGCCAAGCTTAAGCGAACATCTCTCTTGTTGCGTCTTATATTTTAGTAAGGAGTATGTTAGTTAGCTGCCTCACCTTCACACTGTGCGTTAAGTCGAAAGTATATATATATATATAAATTGAAAATGGTATTCCCGCAAAAGGAAAATCAATTGTAGATCATATTTAAGCTTTAAATTAATTTAAATCCTAGTCGGCCTAAGGCGTGGCTACAAAATTCTACACAAATTATATTACATATTGGAACTTCAAAATCTGTAATGCAGTCATATTCTAATTGATTTACCACAGTAATCGCTCAGCGAAATTTAAAGAACTTCAATATTTAACATTTTCTAAGTGTTGCGCATTGTTTAAAATCTTGAGATAATCCATCTTAGCTAATTTCTGCACAGCACTAATTCGCATCCAATAAACTTCAGCTTGGGCCTTTGCAGGAATACCCGTAACTATAATGTATTGTTTTACTTCTGCGTATTGTATTGTATTTTTTATGTAAATCAAACTAATAAATTTTTAAAAACATTTTCAAATGTAACGACACTCGACTTAATGTTTTTAATTTCTGTTGGTCCCTTAATAACCCCAATTATTTAAGTTTCGTCTACGTATTTAGCAACAAATTTCAGATGGTTTGGAACCATTCAAAACAAAACACAATATTGCTTAAACTTAATAAATGCACTTTTCGATTAGTCTCTCCGTTTAAGATTTGTAGGATTTCAGTTTCTTTTTTTCTGTTGATTAGCCCTCTATTGCTTGAAGCTTTTCAAGGGATAGTGTTGCTTATGGGCCTCCACATGCTGCTCCAGCTCGCGCTGTTGCTCCAGCAGATGCTTGGGCATGTCGGCATATACGCCCTCGAACATCTCACGCCAATTGGGCTTTAGTTTCTTTTCGGAAATGGCGATCTGCTTGAGCACCTGCTTGCGTACTCCGCTTACAAATTCCGTTTCTTCTTTCTCATTGAACCAGCCCTTGTGCACCATATAGCTTTTCAGCTTGGAGATGGGATGCTCTAGAGTGTTCCACATTTCAATCTCTTCCGCCGAGCGATACGCCGTGCTGTCATCCGACGTCGAATGATGACTAACGCGGTAGGCCAGGGCCTCGAGCACAACTGGTTTATTTTCTCGTAGAACATATTCCCGAGCTCGCTTCATCGCATTGTAGACGGCAAACACATCGGTACCATCCACACGAACTGTAGCTATTCCATAGCCCATGGGACCACGTCCAGCAATACCATCGCCTCGGTATTGTTCATTCGACGGAGTGGAGATGGCGAAGCCATTGTTGCGACTGCAACAAAAAATAATAATAATTGATAATAATAATAATTGAAAATAATAATTGAAAATAATATTCCAATTAATCATAGCTTGGAGTATACTCCTCTGCTTCATACCAAAAGAATATCACTGGACACTCTAGGGTTGCAGCGAAATTAAATGCTGCATGGGCATCACCCTCGGATGCAGCTCCTTCGCCAAAGTAGCAAACGACGCAGGCGTCGTTGTTCGGCTTACGTTTTAGAGCATAGGCAGCGCCTACAGCTTGCGGTATTTGTGTGGCTATGTTAAGAACAGAAAAAAATTAGTACGTGGATCACATTTATAATGCAAACCTCTTACACAATGGACTGGAGATGGTCACAAAATTAAGCTCTTTGGAGCCATAATGAACGGGCATCTGCTTGCCGCGACCCAGATCATCATCGTTGCCATAGCACTGATCGACGAACTGATCAATGCGAAAGCCGCGCCAGACCAGGACACCCGCCTCTCGGTACTGGCCATATATCACGTCACGCATTTCTAGGGCGGCAGCGCTTCCGATGTGTGAGGCCTCCTCGCCAAAATTGGTCATATAGAACGAAATGCGCCCTTGTCGCTGTGATTCATATAATATTTTGTCCATGGTGGATAGCAGCAGCATATCACGGAACATTTTTTCAACTACCTCCTGGCTCAGTTGAGGATCCTCCTGTTCGTTGAGTACGTAGCCATCGCGATCCATGACTCGATAGATTGGTATGGGTGCATAATCTTCGGGCATTGTCAGTTTCAAACTGTTTACAAATGATGCATCGCGTGCACCTGGAAAGGCATAACGATCGTCCACTCTTTTAACACCAGCACTGTAGCTGCGTTGTACGCCCGAAAGCTGACAATGAAAACAGTTAATTTCACTCTAATGGGAACTTCAGGAACACTAACCATTCTAGTATTTAGCTTTGCAACATTGAAAAGTTGAACGGATTTGCGGAGGAGTGACATATTTACAAATGCACAGCGGAAAGGATAAATACAATAGGACAAGGTAGAAGTTCAATTCACTTATTTATATTTGGTTCCGCTGTGTTCTGGCTGCCTTGTGCTCCAAATCAGCTGCGTTACGCAACAGGTATGTAGCTGAGCCATGTACGCAGCGCATAACCCTTGATCGATAAAATTCTGTAAGCAAAATATTTAATAATTCAATGTAATCTATTAATTCGCGATTATTGAATATAATTATTTATTTTATTATTATATTTTTTTTTTATTTTTAGATAATCAATTTAAAAAAATGAATATTTAAAATTTACCCCCTTTTAAAATTTTGCTATATTTATTTCAGGCTGTATTAGCATACTAGTCTGTCAGTGTGGGCTAACGCTTAAAAATGGCCGCTGCGCATCTTAACGAGAAGCAATTCTGGCAGTCCATAGCTATATTAATAAGAAACTATCATGCCTTGAATAAAAAAATATTCGAAGTGCTAATAACGGAAGTGCAAAAACTGCAGCTAGAAAAACTCTATGAGTCCAATGAGGCCGAGCTGGAACAACAGCTGTTGCAAAGCAATGACAATGCGAGAACATGCGAAGGTTTTAGGATTACCTATAAAATGTTGACCAAAAAGTTATCTTCAAATATTTTGGCCAATGGAATTGTGAGTATGTAAGCTTAAAATTAATATCCCATCATATAATTGATAATTCGTTTTAACTATAGATTTTAGCAAGCAAAGCTATGAATGCCATTTCGTAGCGGACTCGGAATTCGATGACTTTGTCGTGCAATTAATCGATGGCCAACTGAAAGCAGAGCCGCTGCTAAAGCAACCAGGCGATGACTCTGAGCAAGCCGCACGCTGGGCGCGGTTTGTGCTGAAGCCAAAGCTGTTCAGCTGGGCACAGAGCCGGCCAGACAAAAATGTGCAGAAATCGCTAAGACTATTGGATGTGGAAATGTACTGCGAGCTCTACAAGAAGTTGAAACAGAAGCATGCGCAATGTCTGCTACAATACTGGCAAACGGCGAATGAATCGACGGATCCGTTAAAGTTCATTTACGAGGATTTGGCTATTGCTGCTTACCTAATCACGCTCTGGCACTGCACGTTATCGCAGCCGACAGCATTCGCTGACCTCGGCTGTGGGAATGGGCTACTGGTCCATGTGCTCAATGCGGAAGGTTATAAAGGCTACGGTTACGATGTGCGGCGGCGTAAACTGTGGGCCCTCTATCCGGAGCCAACGAGATCGCATCTAATTGAACAAACTGTGGAGCCGAACAGTTTTCGGCCAACTTATCCAGACATTGACTGGCTAATTGGCAACCATTCCGACGAACTGTCTCCATGGCTACCCGTCTTGGCGTCTCGACTGAAAACCAGTTTTTTCTTACTGCCCTGCTGTCCGTTTGAGCTATCCGGTGCCAAGTTTCAGCGGCGGAACACTAGCATCAGCGCGTATCAGGATTTTATGCTCTACGCACACCAATTGTCCGACCTGTGTGGCTTTGAAACTCAGCAGGATCGCCTTAAAATCCCAAGCACCAAGCGGTTATCGTTGATTGGCCTGAAGCAGACGGCGAAGCCCGTCCTGGAGTTGGAATTCTTAGTGCAGCAAGAGCTACAAAATCATAGAGCGGGAAGCTTAGATAATTCTGTGAAGCTTCGAGAGAAAGCGGAGAGTGTGAAGAACTGCACACAGGTGGAAAAGAGCATAATCGAGTCATTAGTACAGAAAATTTTCAACATGTTGTTATCCAATACTAAGACAAATAATGGCAATGATGTGGGTAACAAATGGCTGCTTGGACAGCAGCTGACAATGCGCGATATAGCACAAGGGCTGACCAAATCAGAGTTAACCGGTATCAAGTCCGAATGCGGCGGCATTAAAACGCTACTCCGGAATAAGCACGAAGTTTTTGAGTTTTGCGGCGATGATCGCATCGGCATACGAAAACCCAAAGCAGTTGCGGACAAGACTGGAAAATTGCTGACAATCAAAAAACGACCCTGCTTCTTTAAGCTCCACCATCCACAAGGTTGCCCACTGGAGGATGAAGAGTGCTCTTTTATACATTAGTTGTATAAGCATAGATCGACATATAATTTGTGATTAATACAAAGAAATAAAATTTATTTTGGATCTTTTGTTGAAATTAATTTAGACAATTCTTTATTATTGACAAAGCATCATATAAGAAATTAGTTGCATTTAGTGTGCTTTTTTAATTTATTTCATGTCTACATTTAAATAATTGTTTCGGCGTATGAATAATTTTAATTTATGGGCATTAGTTGTTCTTCCCTGCTGATGGTTTTCTCAATTAATCTCAATTCTATTTAACGGGAACTATCGGAACTATTGCTACGACGACGGCGGCGAATGGGTGAACGGGAACGACGACGCGGCGAACGACGACCCCGAGGTGGTGAATTGCGTCGTCCTCCACCTCCACCACCACCGCCTCCGCGGTTATTGAATCGATTAAACTGCGGCGGGGAGCGCCAACGTCCGCCCTGTGGACGACGCATCTGGGGCGACGGACGTCGCATGGGCGGTCGCTGCTTGGGTACAATTACTGGCGATACTGTTATCTCCTGGCCATCGATTTGCCCGCCATCCATGTGCTTCATGGCCGACTCACAGTCCTCAGCCGTTGCATACTCGATATAAGCCATACCGCGTCCGAAAGTGGGGTGATAGCGATCCGTTGGGAATTCCACATTCTTGATTGTGCCAAAGCTACTAAAGATTTCCATGACATGATCTTTGGTGACATTCCGGGTAAGTCGCCCAACATGGATACGCACTGGTTTTGGCGTGGGTGAGCGTGAGCGGGTGCGGCTGCGACTGCGCGAGCGTTCTCTGCGCTTTGGTGGCGGTGTGCGATCTACAGTGCCACGCCCACCGCCACGACGACGGGGCGACCGTGAGCGGCTAGCTGAGCGTGAACGCTCGCGTTTCACGTTATTCACCTCGCCACCGCCTGCTGCGCCGCTACGATCATTGGAAGTACGGCGTGCACGATCTCTTGAACGAGTGCGACTGCGTTGAACACGATCACGATCACGCTCACGTTCAGATTCCTTACGCACCTTACTATTGGGACGCGGCGATTTAGTAGTTCTGCGCGGCGAACGGGAAGTATCCTTTCCGCCTGCTGCACCGCCGCTAGTTCCACCTCCACGACGTCTAGTTTTCTCGCTGCGATCCGAGTCGCTCGACGATGAGGAAGAGCTACTGGAGGAATCGCTTGAGCTACTCGAGCTAGAACGTGAGTTGGAGCCTGAGCTGCTGCGTGACGACGAGCTGCCCGATGAGCTTTACGAATTGAAATAAATGTTTCAGGTTAAGACGCCGGCAATGAAAAATCTGTATGATATAAATATGCACCTTCTGCTGGAGTCGCTACTGGAGGAAGCGGAGCCCCGGCGTTTACGTTCCCGCTCTCTGCGTGATGAATTGGATGTAGCGGCTTTTGCGTCCTTCTCTTTAACATCTTTCTCTTTATTGTCTTTTTCACCCTCGGCGGTGGGAGACCGGGCACGCGCCCTAATTGGGGGAAAATATTTCGGTCATGAAATAGATCGAGGAAATGACACTTATACCCACATTTTGTTCTTGATATTTAATTTAATTGATTATCCACTGATATCTTGTCAAATTGTGAATAATATGATTGCTAAAACAGAACTTTTAATACACGAAAATGTCAAGTTAAACATTCAATGGCGTTCCTGTCGATGTATTTGTTATTTTCCGATTACATATATATATCGATGCCTGCTGTATAAACGACGCACGGTCGCACTCTATCGGCATTGTACTCATTCGATATATCTTACGTGCAACATTGTTAAAGTAATCGTTAATATAGACAGTGTGACCGGTTTAGAGGAGTAAAAAAAACATACATTCATACATCTACAGCTCTTTTGTCAGGTCGAGAGTCGCGCAGAGGTAAACTCCCATAAAAAATTCTGGTACATTTAATATCAAGTGAAATTTGTTATTTAAAGTAGCATATTTGTTAAGTTTTTGTATAATTCAAATTGTGATTATCAACGTTTGCGCATATACGTAGTGAAATTATATAAAACGCAATTGTTTAATGCCAATTTTTATCTGTATGGTGACGAAGTGGTTGTCATTGTGAATTCATATATATATATAAATGTGCGTATGTATGTGGTTTTAAATGAATGTGTACACACACACTCTTACTGGCACACAATTCACTAATAAATATGTGAACTTGTGTTGATTTAAGTGAGCTAAGACCAAAGGGGAGCGGTTCGAAGCCACTGTGGGGCGCAGAGTTTCGATTTTTTTACCCATATCTATGTATACTCACAACGCATTTACAATTGATACGTTTTGACTCCCCACACACAAAGCAAGAGACAGAGAGAGAAATAAAGAGAAAGAGAGGAACAGCAATGGTGAGAGTTTGAGCGAGCGAACGAACAAGGGAGCAAATAAATGGTCTGTCTGAACATTTTACCACACTACCTCTTTGTCTGTTGAAGCGAGTTCTCGTGCTGGTATTTTACTCGCTCGCGTCGATGTGTAAAATTATTTATTTTGTTCCCCTGGTTTGATTTTGCAATCGTTAGTGCCAGTGGTGGTTGTGTAGTTCTGTTCGTCTGCGCGTTATTGTGAATATTGTTAATGTACAAATATATGCAATAATATTATGGAACGCAAAAATTTGTATGTGCATAGTTAACAAAAGTCAGGCATACCTTTCTATAGTATACATACATATATTCATATAATCGATGTGCGTATGCGTGTGTCTCAAAAAAGAGCAATCGTCGTTGAAGTTCGACTACCATGACTACGCAATAGCAACAACAAGAGACAGCGAAGCGCGATACTTGGTTAGGTGGGTTTTTGCTTTTCTCTTTTGCTCACTGCCGTTGTACTCTGTGTATGTGTATGTGTTGTCCGTCTGTTTGGTTTTCTTTTGCTTATCTCTCTCACACTCTCAATTATAATTTTGAGAGTAAAAGGCAAGTGATGCATAAATACATACATTTGTATGTACATTTCAAAAAACATATATAAATATATATATTTTTATTTGATAATTTATTGTTTTAATATCGTGAGGGTGGCAAGTGTGTTCAACTTTCGATGGTATGAAGAGCTGACCTCACAAAGCATATACACGCACGCACACTCACACAGTCGTACATGCGATGTAAAAATAAGACGTCTTACATGAATGCATTATTACAAACAAAACGAAAGTATCTAGCATTTTGTTGTCAAGTTTTAGGATTTCTGCAATAGTCGAAGTGCCAAATGTGTGTGTTATTTGTATGCGTGTAAACATATACCTACGTACATAAAAACATATATACATACATATAGCTTAACTGCCTGCTTAACTTACATAGCAATTAAATTTATATAACATGTGCATTTATTTACTATTTGGCATTAAAAAACACGCTTTTTATATATATTTATATGTATCTTCACATCAACGCCCAAAGAACACGTTTCACACTTGTATTTCTTACTAACATATTAAAATCAACAATATATCTATTTTCGGAATAACCGAAGCTTGATTACCCTTGCAGTTTGATAGGATATGCCTCAAAGTATCGGTTGTCAATTCATAAAAGAGAATACTGTCTGAACAATTATTTATATTAAAGATGTTTTTCATTGAAAAACTCAAGGGCTTTTATATTCATATATTTATAAAGTACCACTAGCACGATATTAAAGATTATTGAATTAAATAGCAATGCCGACTGCAAGGGTATTATGATAAACCTGTCCTAAAACGTAAATTAGTTTAAACAAAATTTGAATGTAATTGCAAATATTTCTTTTACTTTTGTTTTTTCTTTGTTTTTAGCATACATACAAAATATTTTATTGCTGGTTTTGGTGGTAAATTTGCATTTGTTAATGGCCGTGGCCAGACGTGCCCGCTTTTTAACACACACAAAAAAAGTATATAATTAAATAAAATAAGTAACAGAAACAAAACAATGATATGTTTTTGATCAACAATAGACATGTATAAACAAATATCGAAACTAAAACTGAAATGTATGCTAAGTATATATACATTTAGCACATAAGACTGCCGCGCCTCTATCTATATCTGTATCAGATCTCACAATTATTGCAACAGCAACTGCAATTCGCACACACCAAGCTCAATCTCAAGCTCAAGTACAAAAAAAAAAAAAAAACTAAATAAATAAATATATATATATACGAATATGCATATACATATGAATATATCCATATATATGTAGTTATACATAGAGCTCCATCTAATGCTCACTCGCCTCCATAAATGCCAACTTATATATTCATATATATTTGATATATACATATATATATATTAAATATATATATTTATATATTTTGTATTATTCCTCGTACCGCCTACTACTACCAACAACAACAACCACCACCATCAACAACAACAACCAACCAACAACATTCTACTGCAACTTGGCAACAGGCTCGGCTTTAGTTTGTAAGCTTGTTTTTTTTTCTTCTTGTAAATTTGTTAAACGTATTTGTACTATTTATTGTAAGGCATACGAAATGAAAGATTAAAAACAAACATCTAATTGGCTCTACATAATCTGAATATATATTATCAACCAGTTTTCCCTTTTCTTTCATTTCGCCTGCCTTCGATCTTATTTGTAATTTTGTACTTGTCCTACGTTCTTTGGTTCCAATATTGCTCTAACCCCATTTATACCATCCAAACAACAGCTACACATACAATGTTTATTTTATACACACACATACACACAGATACGTACATGCATTTATGTATATAAATATTACAGTACAGCTTTGATAGATTGTTACATCCGTTTACCAAATCGTATTTGTTGGCGATATGGGCACTGTTATATATATACATAAATATATATGTGTGAAATTATGTATCTTGTTTACTTAGGGTATCAGCAAAGAAAAGCAAACATTGAAAGCTTATAAAACGTGTCAAGTTTTGTTATCGATCACTGTTAACGCCCACTTTGGTTGTGTAAGATAATTGAAATATTTCCGTCTATGGGTAACAGTTGTATGATCAGCTTCAGAAATCGTGCGAATCTTAGTTAGTTTGGACAAAAGAAAAGCAGAAGAATTTAATAGCTTTTGATCTACTCTATAGATGACTTAAGTAGAAGTAATGCCTAAATATGAGAAAGCATTTCTAGAAACTTTTATGCTTTTCGATCATATTGAAGAATTACGTTGCCCATTCATCCTTAGATCAAGATATAGAAAAACATAATATAGAACAAAAAAATTTATTTCAAAAGAGCAATCACTGGATACAAAAAGAAGATCGTATGGAATCTAAACTTTTAGGTTTAATTAATTTTCAAATAACATTTTTTTTTTTAATATTCCATAATAGTAAATACTCACAGATTTTTTTGTTGAAAAATCGTGTGTCACTGTGATAGCTGAAAAGCCATTGTAATAGCTTTAAAGATAAGTTAATATATTCTCAAAGTTGTGCTGTGTTTCTAATACATATGTATATATATATACTAAATACTATATATACTTTATACAAATACCGTTAAGATAATTGTTCTACCCTCTTAAGTACGAAGTTATCAATAGAGTACTAACTAGTTTTGTAATCGACAAAAAAAAAAACCAAATGAGAATACTTACTAATATGTTTTGTTTCCTTTTGTTATGTTATCATACATACTTTCACACACATACACCCATACCCAAGCCTTATATATATATAACTATTAGCAATGTATGACAAGAGTTTTTTCCTCATATTATTAATCGCATAAATCAGGCATATTGTGTACTCTATATAGTTACCCAGAAGACTAACCAAGCACGTATTATTCACTCATTTATTTATTTAATAATATTGACAAAATCTTATTAAAGCTACACTGTTAAAAATCAAACTCAAATTCTTGCTGTTTTATTTATGAACAAGAAAAAAATATCTATACAAATAGATGTTCTTCTATATACATACATGCATATATACGCTATCTTCTTTACATATTCACACACACACACACACACACCCATATAAACACACACTTTAATGCTGTTTTCCTCAGTAAGTACTAGTAAATAAATATCCCTCTATCCATAAATGTTTTGTGCTCTCTTATGTATTGTTTTGGTTTTGAATCCTATTTTATAATAATCAATCATTTTGTTGAGCATGTTGGCTTGTTGGTTGTTATTGCTTTTGTGTACTGGAACGCGGGCGCGGCTTTATCATAGTTCAACTTTATTTTTGAAAAAAGCAAACGTTTTCCTTCCAGCTATAAATGAGACAGACAAACGTTTGAGCAAACAAGAATACAAAATAAACAAACAAGAACACCAACAACAGTTAAGTCTCAAGCAGCAGCCGCAACATGCTGAACTCCAATGCGAATCATTCGGGCAACAGTCGGCGGCCATTTTCTCGCAATTCCTCCTCGGCCCGTTCGCATCGTGGCCGTATGCTCTATTCCCCGCATCCGCATGGTCAGCAGCAGCAGCAGCAACAACAACAACAGCAGCAGCCGCAGAGAAACAACAACAACAATGGCCTTGTGCCGGGTCATAGTCCCTGGTGCAATGTAAATCTGAATCGCCACAATAATGATAGCAACAACAACAACAGCAACAACAATGCCAACAATAACAAAGATGCAATCGATGGCAGAAATTCGAATTGGTAAGAGCTAAGCAGCTTGTGGTATATAAAAAATACCAATTAATATTTGCAAATTACGTTAGCTTTAAGTGACATAAAAGCGAATTTGAAGTACCCCCTTATCCAAATGCCCTCTATCCCGCCGTAATCCCACACCGTATTATAATTGCCTACGATCTGCCATAAAAATAATAATAATAACAACATCCCTGTTACTCGTTCCCCACGCTCCCCACGACAACTATAGAACAGTTTTCTCTACTCTTCTATCTATATCTATATCTGTCTGTCTCTCTCTCTCTCTCTATAAATATATATCTAACTACTTCTACGTAACTACACCACAGTTATAAAAATCGCTTTTAGGGTAAAGGGAGAATTTTGTAATTAATTGCGTGTTGTCCATAAAAAAAGAGTAAAGAGTAAATCAATATTCATACAAAGCCCAGCCAAAAACATTTCTTTGGCCTCTTTTACCGTTGAATTTTCGAAGCACTTAAAAAAGAAAAAAAAAGCTTGCATCAACAACAAAACAGCTGCAGGCTCGGGAATCGCAAGAGAGTGGGAGTTAGCGCAGCTAGCTTTTTCAACACACTGCTGTTCTCTCTCGCTCTGGCTTTGACAGTGTTGCACAGTGGTTCGCAGCTGCAGCTGTTTTCTTGTTCTCTCTACTTAAACAAAAAAAAAAAACTCGTATTCATTTGTTATTTTTGCTCTCTTTCGTACTATACATTTTCTTTATGTTTTGTTTTGTTTGTTATTTTTTATTTTCGTCAATTGGCACATATATATAACCTCTAACTACTAATTATCGTTGTATCTTTTTGCATTTACATTAAAATATAAAAAGAAAACAAAATATTCGTTCTGCTAAAAAAAAAAAAAAATCTTCATTCCTAATTGTACCGTGTGTAAATTTTCTAACCGCTTCAATTACAAATATGTATACATACCAGGCGAAATACCATAGTAGATACATATATTAACATTTATCTAAAAACTTATCAGAAATTGTTTGAATTTTCAAGCGTTAACAAAAAATACAAAAATCCAAGAACAAATGCATGAAGAGCACTTGAAAATGACGAGCAAAACTTAATACGTAGCAAATGTCCTAAGTTTTTTACTAGTAGTTGTTTCTTTGTCCACCAAAAACAAGCTTCTTAATTTATCGTACTTACTAAATACTTTTACATACTCTCTCGTACATACATATTGTGTAAAGTGCGCTTAACGGTCTATTACCAAGCATGCCAACATCATTAATTTACAACAACAACAACATTTATTTTGCAACTTTTGCCAAAACAAACCAATTTTCTTTGCCGCGGGCAAACAAAATTCAGATCTGTACAAACTCGTAATTTCTGTAGTTGGTCAAACAAAAATTACTCTTTGCAATTGGAGTTTGCATATAACTTGTTTGCTTTTCTTTTCAAAACTAGTTTAATGCTACGTATGTATGTAAATTTGTATTGTGTACTTTAAAGGGTTTTTCGGTTATGGAAAAATACATTTTTAATAATATATAGCTATACAAACATTAATAGCTTTCTTACAATGCAAAAATGTCTTTGTGAATGCGAAAATCAATTTTCGCATTCATGATTACAGCGCATTTTCATATCCATGTATGTAATCAAACAAGTTCCGACAGAATTAATCTTAAAGCGAGGTTATGTGAGAATTCATCAACTTTGAAAATCGGAGAAAGCTAGAACTATGTGATAGATGTAAGTGTTTTTCATGCATACTTTGGGCTCGGATAAATCAAAAATACAACATTTAGTTCCACACGGCGAACTAGTTCATAGATCGGCTAAGTCAGCTGTATAACACTTTTTAGTCTACTCTGCGATTGTATATTTCATTTATTCTTTTTTCCGAACTGTGTTTGGTTATTACATTTTTTTTTGCGAATAGTTTTGCTTAACGTTTATGCTAAAAAAAATTACAAATTGAACTTTTTTAAATACTCTGAAAAAAAAAAAAATATTGTGATGTTTGAAAACCATGTGATTATTATATAACTGCAACCGTCAAAGTGCAAGCAACATATATTATATATATAAATTTAAAAACGATTTAGTTACAAAATTTCCTCTTTATCCAAACCGTACAGTAAATACTTAGTTGTAATATTTTTTCAATTCAACATTTAATGAATGATATAATGCATTTTAGTTGAGTTTATTGATTGTTATTGAATAGAATTAATAGATTGGTGTACTTCTATTTATATAAGCGCTTAACTGCATTTTTGGTGCCAGTAAACAATACATAAAAATTCTCTGATAAATTTGACTAAATAATCATACTATATATACATATATGTACATTTAATGATCAAGAAACTCAGCTTAATGTTTTACTTATTTATTTGCATTATGCACACTGCGGCTTAGAATGTTCAATAAACAGTTTTAATGTACCTAAATAGAAGCTCCAAAACAGAGGAAGCAAAATCGTCAAAAAAGCTAAATGTCAATATATAGTAAATGCGTTACTATCATTTCTTTCGTATATCTTTTTATCCATAGTTGTATACAATATGTGATTGTGTGTGAGCGCAATATTCTAAATCCAAGCAACGATTATATACTATATAAAAATTTTGAACTTTTGTCACACTCTCTGTTAAGCAAAAGAAACCAAAAAAATTAAAAATAGTTTACTATCTAGCATAATTGCATATGATTTCATCTCTTAAGTTTTTTGGACACAACCAATCTGCAATTAGTGCGTAAGTGTTAAACGTTAACGTACAATTTTTTTTGGCGCTTTTTAGCCCACGCCCACCCAACTGCTGTGTCTATGTGTGTGTGAATATATGTGTGTATTTATATATATTATGTATACAGTTCGTATATATAATATATATAATTTAGTAGTATCTTGTATACCCCAGCTCGATTACTCGATCTGTGTCACCCTAAGATATTGTCTTAAGCTTACATACGCATGCTGTTGTGCTTACGTTACATTACGTTAACGAGATTACGTACATTGCGTGCCCGAAAGCTGATTCGTCAGAGTGCGCCGCACTAACACATGCATACATGCTCCCTCAAAAGCTGGATTAACGGTTTACGTTTTTTGCGTTCTCTTTTGTATATTTTTGAGCATGTACAGCACTATCTATTTCTTTCTCTCTCTCTCTATTTCTTACAAGTGCATATAAATCTACGCCTCTCTCTCTATATATATATCTCATGTTTAGCTAGTGAAAGCGTTGCGTTGAAAAGTGTCCTAAAAACTGTGATACTCCTCGCATTTGTTGTAATATTTTTGATAAATATTTTAATTTCTTTTTGTAAGCGTAGTGTGCATTGAAGCGAAAGCCAAACAAATAAATAAATAAAATAGCAAACTAACAATTATTTAAAATGCATAAGTACGACAAAAACAATAAGAAGAATTAAAAAAAAAAAAACCCAAAGAATTGTGCAAAATTAGTACGTATTTGTTTCTACTAAATGCATATTGCATTTGTGTGTATATGTAGATAATTACTAAATAATATTCTTATATGATTGCAACAAAACTCTTGCTACATATACACGCATTGCCATTATATTATTATAAACTATATGTGTGTGTATATATTGATATTATATAATTACATAAATATATATTATATATATATATCTATATTAAACTAATAATCTAATTATTGCATTTTGCCATTTACATATATATTATTTTTATCTTTTTCGTTTTTCTTTCTTCTTCATAAAAAACCGAAAAAAAACTGCAAAATAATAATAAAAAAAACTATATAAATAACGTATATGTGTGGCTACCACTCTGCATATATACACTACTACTACTACTACTACCTACTACCTGTACATGTATATGCATACAAAAATAACTATATATGGGTTGTGTTTTAATACTACCACCACACTGCTACTGCATATTTGATTGAACAATTTTCAAATGTATCTCGTAAAATCGAATATATATATTATATTATATGCGTATATCTTATTATATGTATTACCATATTATCTGAAAAAAAAAAAAAAAAAAAACAATCCAAATCCAAAAACATAACGCAATTGCAATCCTAAATCGAAAATCCAGCGATGTACAAACAAGTAATTCTAGCGGAACTTGTATTTATAACAATAGCAAAACGCATCATCACAACAACAGCCTTAACCTCAATCATAATCATAATGCCTCCTCACAACAACAGAATCATCAGTCACAAGTCCATCATAGCCAGCTCACTCAGTATAACAGTAACAATAACAGTATCAGTAACAATAACAGTAACAGTAACAATAACAGTAACAGTAACAGTAACAGTAATGTTAACCACAACAGCTATCATCATTCAATTACCAACATTGCACACGACAACAATTGCACTGTTAACAATAGCAGCAGTAATCGCAGTAGTTTACGAACTCAACACAATGAAAATCACAATCCCAATCAGTATTTAATCTCCAATCAGAGTTCAATTGTCAATCACAGCTATAACAGCTATTTTGATATGTGCAACAGTGCTGCGAGTGTGCCTCCTGCTTTTGGTTCAATGTCCGTGTCCGTTGTTCGATTAAATCCAGCACGCTTATGTTTAACTGTTGCCGCCCCGCCCACAAGCACACCTACAACACGCCGTAGCACACCCCTTGCCCTGATATCCTTACCAGCCCAACAGCATAACAACAACCACAACCACAACCACCTTCCACAAAATTTCAATCATAATCATCAATATCACAGCACCCATCACATGTACAACAACAACAATAACAACAGCAGCAACAACAACAACCAATATCACCAATCACAACCACAACCATTGTCACAACCACAACAACAACCGACTAATCGCCAATCCCTCCCGCTAACACGTACGAATTCAAATTCAACAACCGCAACAACTTTCAATTCAACCAATACAACAACAAATAGTATTCCTACTGATGTTGTGAATGTCAATTCTTGTACCGATATAATTCCTCATGGATCAACTGCGCCACAACAACAACAACAACAACATCCACAACCACAACAACTGTGTTCACAACGACAACGACGATCTCAAACCCAACAACAACAACAAATGCAACTGCAACAATTGTCGCCGCCGTTTCTTATGATAAACCTCAACCAATTGACTGATACTCATTTAAACCACGCATCCATCAATAGTCATAGCCAAGGATCTGCAGGACCACATCACGGCCAGCGTATCTACAACAATCGCAACAACAACAACAATAATAATAGCAATAGCAACAACAATAATGCTATCAATATGAGCAATTTAGACTACATGAATTATCGTCGCGCTTGCCCCGCTTTATCCCGTGACTATCAGCAACACCACAACAACAGCAACAACAACAACAGCAATCTGGGCAACGGCCACAACAACAACAACAACAGTCGTCGCCACAATGGCAACTATGACAGAAATCCAAACAATAATGTGAGTTAGCAAGTCAGTTCAATATATATGAATATAAATTTATATGTATAGTATAGGTATATTTAATATATACATAGGTTATTGGTATAGATATACATATATATAAGCAATCTAAAAGCTAACCCTATTTAAATATATATCTGACTTAGCTGCCTCTAACTATAAACAATTCCATCTACAAATAAATTTCGAAAGGCTCTTAAAATAAAAAATCGTCTTTAAAAGACGACTATAATTAGGACTGTAAAGAAATACTTTTTTGAGTTACGACTCAAACCAATTCTCAATATTAACATGTAGGTCGTCAATTGAACATATCCTTCATCATATGGATATGCATACATTAAACAATAATTGATTTTACATTCTAAGGATCATTCATTTCGTTATGTTGTGACATATCAAGTTACTCTATCAATCTACGAAAGTAAAAAAAAAAAAAAAAAAAGATAATCATTATAGTTTATAGATTCGACCATTTCCAGATATTAGTATTTAATTGCACAGAGCGAGATAAACGACTCATAATTTGATCTATACAAAATAAATGGTTGCATTATGAGTCAAAATAAGTTTCTTCAAACCGAAATACATATGTTAAAAATGATATATAGACCTAAAAATTCATTTATAGACTACTATAAATGGACAATAATAATTTCACAGACTGTATGCTATAATTATTGTATAAGTATACAGATATTATTATTTATATTATATATTATTTCACTATATTCTACACATATTTATAGACTATATAATCTGTGATCTTATTTCTATATTTTCAATTCAATATTTTTGAAATTGATAAGTTAAATTTGTAAGGCTTTTTAATTTAAAGTTATTACAACTAGCACTATCGTAGCCGTAGCTTGATGTTCAGAGTATTTTCCAGGATAGACATATAGTTCAATGCACACCTTTCATTATATTTCCACTTCTTGCAGCACTTTAATAACGGTAGTTCGGAACAGAATGTGGATCATAGGGCTGATGGCTATAGCTTTATGCGCAATGGGGGAATCGGCAATAGCTATGGTCGAAATGGTGCCCAGCACTATCAGCAGCACATGAGCAATGGCTATAGCAACAACAACAACAACGGAATTAACAACAATGTTGCGTCGGGCTCCTCCGCCGGGCCCGGCCTAATGGGTGATGTGCCGTCCGGCTCCGGTTTGTCCGGCTCAACGCTGTCGCTAAACAATGGTCTCGGCCCCAACGGCATCAACTCGGATAGTCCATCGCGCAAGCGTCGCCGCATTTCGGGTCGTCCCAGTCAATCACCGCCAGCTATTTGGGAGCCTAGACGCTCACAGCGCGTCATGGTAAGTCGTTGTGTAGAGTAGGCTATTTAAAACATTTCCCATTCGAATAATTTTTATCCAGATGCAACAGGGCAGTCCGCCGTTGCGTCGACCACGACTGCGCGATGTGGCCACCTCCACGCAGCAGCAGCAACAAATCCAACATCCACAATACGCTCCACAGCCCCATCACTCGCAACAGCAACAGCAGCAGCAGCAGCAGCAGCAGCAGGTGCCTCCGAACTACCATCCAATGCATCATCATCAGCAGCCACAGGCGCACTATGCGCCGCAGCAACAGCAGCCGCATCAGCACACACACTCGCATCGCTCGCCGTGGGATCTGGCTGGCAATGGTCCGGCCGTGGGCAACGCTGGCGGGCCAGCTCCGAGCAGCACTGTGGGCGCCATATTGCAGCAGGTGCAGGCACCGCCGCCGCCACCACAGGCACCCAGCCATCAGCAGGGAGTAGGTGCTGCACCGCCGCCACCGCCACCCACCTCGCTAATGGTCGACCTCAATCTGGCTCTGCGTCACGAGCCCATTTGGGCATCCTTCTGCACGTATCCGTTGCCAGCCCAAGCTCGCCTGGCACCTTGCCATCTGCACGGCATTTATGCGCAACCCTTCACAGCAGCGCCTGCCGGTCTGGCTGCTGCTCCGCTCCAGGTAGCCCAGGTGCCGACACCCACACAAGTAGCAGCTGCAGCAGCCGCAGCACAACACATGATCCAAGCAGCAACGATTTCGGCACAACAGCAGCAACGTGATGTGGCCGCTATTGCAGTGGCTAATCTGACATTGGAGCCACAGCCCAATGCTCACCATCTAGACGGACATCAGGCGGCAGCTGCAGCGGCTGCAGCAGCAGCCGCAGCTGCAGCAGCATCTGTGCCAATGGGCTCCCAGGCAACGCATCCTCATCCACATCCACATGCACATGCGCATCAGATGCCGAGCCACATACACATTGCCTCGATGAGTGCTGCAGCTGCAGCGGCTGCTGCACAGCATATACATTCCAACGCGGCGGCAGCAGCAGCTGCTGCACACGCCACACAAATGTCGGCAGCAGCGGCACCGCAGCAGATAATCATATCATCAGAGCGACGCACATTCCCGCCTCACAGGCGCCTACCGCGCTTCTGGCCGGCCAATCATGGACCACACCGGCATGTCCTGCCGCCGCAGTCGCTGGCACCTCATCAAGCGCCCGTGCAAATCCAAACCACCGCTGGCATTATCAATCCGGGCTTCTTGCTCAATTTCCTGTAAGTTTAAGAAATTAATCATTAAAATTCATATATCTAATCTATTGCATTTATTTTTTTGCAGCGCCATGTTCCCGCTTTCACCGTATAACCAGCACGATCTCAACTCCGCGGACACCAATGAGACGGAGAATTATGAGGCGCTGCTCAGCCTGGCTGAGCGTTTGGGCGAGGCCAAGCCTCGCGGGCTAACTCGCAACGAAATTGATCAGTTGCCCAGCTATAAATATAATCCAGATGCACATAGTGGTAAACAAATTTAATGTTTGTGCCCGTTACTAGTTCTTTGGTAATCTAATTATAAACTTTAACAGGCGATCAATCATCCTGCGTGGTCTGCATGTGTGACTTCGAGCTGCGACAGTTGCTGCGCGTATTGCCCTGCTCCCACGAATTCCACGCTAAGTGTGTGGATAAATGGCTGCGCGTAAGTTAAATATTTGTTTAATGCTTGCTTCCTTCTAAGTGCAGTGTCAGCACCTAACGGTGCATGCTCAAATGGCGCTTGATTAACCGTTCAACAGAGCCTATTGAAATAGTGTGCCTAGGAATGGTATCAATTTGATCGATATTTCGTGTTGAGCTTTGTCAGCCATTCATTTGATTTTGTATATTTGCAGTCGAATCGAACATGCCCGATCTGCCGTGGTAACGCTTCCGATTATTTTGAGAGCGGCGATCATCAACAGCAGCAGCAGGTTTCGGCGCAGGGATCAACTACCACAACTTCAATAAATGGTAACATTGCCACAGCTACCACCACCAATGCGTCAGCGACTGTTACCGCCACGGCCACCGCCGTCATCGTCAATCCACAGCAGAGCCAGGCCGCTTAGGGCAATACCAGCAACAATAACAATAATAATAACAATAACAAGTACCACAACCAAACGCTTTCGCCACGTCGTCCAGGTGCCGCAAAAAAATGGAGCACACACAAAATCACAAAAAACAACAAACATTTATACACACAGTTAGCCTTTTTAAATAATTGATATAACGCGCAACGAATCCAACTGCCAAATTGCTTCCCCTTTAAACCAGACCACTTCAATAGCTTGTCGTAGTACTTTACTTAGGCGGTAGTTGTATGTTAGTAACGGTAAATGGTTAAAGAAGAAACAGACACACACCAACACACAGTAAATTGTAATGTTAACAATGTAAT
The DNA here is from genome assembly GCF_001654015.2 of Drosophila navojoa. The sequence goes on from NW_022045911.1 coordinate 126,096, forward strand.
TATATTCAAATGCATACCACCAAGATTTCATACATCAAATGCACAACTATCGATAATATCTCATCGATAGTTAAATTGAAGAAGTTGAAAATGAGTAAACTCAACAAAACCATAAAATTCATAATCACACTGTTATCTTTTTTGTGCACTACTGAGCAAATTAAAAATCAGATAAATTGAGTCAAATTGGGCTCAACTGCCGCCTGTGCTTATAATTTCCTTGTGTATTACATTGTAGCAGATCTATTAAAAATTGAGTGCATACTCTGTATACAAAGCATTACTATTATCTCTACTAAATGGTGTATTTTAAAATGTTGCTGTCCACATACATACATACACATTAATTAACACTATATCTTCAAATTAAAAAAAAAAAATTGAAAATTAAAAAAAAATATATATAAATATATATTTGTATTTGTTTATGCTTTATGTTTTCTTATATACATACATACACACATACATACATAATATTTGCATTGCATTTTAATTTAATAATTATTAAAAAAAAAAATATATATATATATATATATATATATGCATATATATACTCAATAGGGATGGGAAGTTTTTCACAGTTGAAGGTGGACATGGTGTTCCATAACACAAAATGGCCGCCGTAAACTGTTAAGATCAGCGCGTTCTTATTGGAAAATCCTGTATATTGTACGAACTGAACCCACTGAAGAAGTTCTTTTTGCACTAAGCAAGCGAAAGCAAAAAAAGTACTAAAATCAACTAATATGTAACTCTTTCAATTTTTTCGTTTCAATCGTTTAAATATATTTGTTTTAAACTTATATATATATACTTACACTAATATAAACGAAGCAACTAACTTTGAAACATATAAGCAATCTTTGAAATCGACTAAAAATGAACTAAAAAATACAAAATCGCAGAAAGAACATATATATACAAATTGCGCGATAGCACAACAGACATACAGTAATAATAATAATTATAATAATATGATCTACATACATATACATATACATATATTGGTGGGCTTATTTAACTGTATTGTCGTAGACGTGTGCGTTTCTCTAAACCATATATATATATATATATATATATATATATA
>NW_022045911.1:127192-144881 GCF_001654015.2 Drosophila navojoa
TATATATATATATATATATATATATACATATTGACGAGGGCTGCTCCACAGTTTCATAGATTTGCCTTTTTCATGTTTATCCAGGCTCTTTGTTATATGTCATATATATATATATATATATATATATATATATGTATATAACATAACTTACACCGAAAACCTCCTTGAATTCGAATCAATGTGACTTGTCTATTAAAAGTAGCACGCTGGCCGAGCATCAGATGCAAATATGTAGTTATATATATTAATATCTATATATATTGGAACTATATAGAGTTTTCTTCTATTATTATGGTGTTTCTTAACAATATGTATATGCATAACGTGTACGATATTTACAAAGCCTGTAAATCTGTACGGTTTTTAAAAATATACACATATATAATAGCAATATGTTTATATACATATACTTAATAAAACAGAATACAGAAAGAATTACCAAGTAAATTGAAATGATTCCTGCCCTCCATTCGTATCAAACCATTGAAACTAACTCAAAGCGTTTTTTATACAAATAAACACACATCTTATATGGCATTGAATTTTTGTGACACTTGCATGTATATATATATAGAGCATACATAAACCGTATATACATATATGAATATAACATAGATTAGAGATTTTCAGACAGTACTAAAAACAGATGACTTGCTTATAGCGAAACCATATATTTACATATATTGACGGCTCTCAAAACCTCTAAAATCAAATTTGTTTTTCGCATAAAAAACTATTTAACAAGAAGAAAAACAACGATGAACACTTTTTCAGATTGCGAAACCCTTAAAAACACAAAAAAATCAATAATGTTTTCAATCCTTACTAAATGCTATGCATAAAAGTGAAAAAATCTTGATACCTAGTATATATAATAATACATATTTATATATATGTATGTAAAATGTGTGTGTATTTATTTTTAATCTACATAAATGAAAAAATGGTATTTCCAAAAGACCATTATAAAGGTGTTGTGCTTTTCTAGAATTTTATTAGTAGAAAAAAAATGTTTATTTTTTTGTCACAATTAAAATAAAAATAAATAACAAAGCGTTATAAAAAAGAATATATATATATACATGGATATGAATTGAATACCTTTTATACGTGCACTGACATACTATACAAAAATACTGTCTCAATCAACCGAATTATGAACCAAACAGCTTGAATAAAAATTTTAAAAGCTTATTTTCCTATTTCAAATTTAATTTAAATATTTATTTTGTTTACCCCTTTACTGGAACCTTGAACAATAATAATAGCACCCATATTTTAATATCGTTTTTTATTTTTATTTTTCAAACACTCAAGAAAAATCAAAAGCCTATCATAATTAAATTAAAAAACAAAATATAAATATAATGTAAAGTTTTGCTGTGATTCGTGATGTAGATGTACATACGTTGCATATATATAAATTTATGTATACATATGTATATGTATGTATATATATATATTTATATATTTAATTATATAAAATGCAATAAATTTCAAGCATATGAAAATATAGTAATTCAAAATTATTACGTCGACAGCCAATTTAAACAAATAATTAAAATTCAGAGAAAAAAAGCTCAAAAAAATTGAAAACATTTTATGCATGCGATCTTCTTCAAAACAATATGTACATCATAATCGAACATCACTGGTCTAGAATTGTCTAGAATTATGCGATTTTAAATGTGACTATATTATTTTACATTTTTGTAGACAAGAACCGAGACACTTAATAGTAAATGTAAAAATCAGTTAACCATAGTATTAACAAACCTTTTTCAATGGCATTGTAATGGTGAGCGGGCGATTTTAATGTTAAATGCAATAATTTCAGTTTTCGTTTTTGTATTAACTCGCAAAATTTAAATAAAATTCAATGAACGTATAACATAAACAAACATGACTTGGCTTTCACTCTCATTTTCATCGACAGGTTTGTATATATGTATCAGTAAAATTTAAATAATTTTCATCCGCTTTAAATGACCGTTACTTACAAAGGTGTGGCCAAATGTAGTGACCGACATACAAGAACTGGTCTTACTCTTTTCTGAAACACACCAGAAATTGTTAAGTCTTCAATTATAGTTTCTTTAATATAAGATTTTAAAGCTTGAATTGGGAAAACTAAATTTATAGTTAGAGTATTCGTTATATTTCAACTTTTAACAATTATTACCTTCCCGATAAAATACGAAATCAGCTGCGAGAAACTGGTATGTTAGTGATTAAAATTAACAGAGTCTGTAGAAAGTTTAAAATCGATGTTGTGGCATTATCGATTGTACTGCCAATCGAAAACAGCTGACGCTTACAGTTGGTTAACAGCGGCGGCGGCGTGTGAATGCAAGGCGGATGAAATATTTTTAATCATAAACACGGACACATAAATAATTGAAAAAAGAAAATGCATTTGTGCAAACGAAAAGCAAAGCGAAAATATGGCCTGTAAATTATATCATAAATGTGAAAGTGTTCGCCAAGCGTTAACGCCACAGGCATAGTGAAAAAAGGAGTGCGAGTGGAAGAAAAAATCAATTGAAAAAGAAAAATTGCATTTCGCTGCCCCAGCCCCCTAATACGAAAAAATAAAATAAAAGTGTGTAGTAGTATATGTGAAAATATATTAAGTTGTTGTACGTGTTTGTGTGCGGAGAGTCAGTGGGGTGCATGTGCAAAGAAAAGAAGAAGCAGCTGCTGCAGAAAAAGCAAAAGGAGACAGCAACGACAAGCGACCAAGTTATAATAAAGCGTTGGAAAAATGAGTTCAACTTGTGAAAGGTGTGTGCCGTTAAGCTATAACCAGCAAGCGCACTGGGAAGCAGACTGGCAGCAGAAAAACAACAACAACAACAACAATGAAATGAATTGAAATGTTTGAGAGTGTACACAATTAAATTAGCAACAACAACAATGAGGCGTATTGTTAAATGTTTTGTTTAATATGTTGCTTGTCTTCTCTTCTGTGTTGGGAAGTGCGAAAATTATACGCAACGCAGCCGAATGGTGTGTAGAGCAGCAGCACCTCCCCTTTAAGGCGAGCCCATGTTGGCAAAGACAGCCACAGCCGCTGCCTGTCTGAATGTGCGTGTGTCAGCCGTGTATGCGTGTGGATTGCATTGCTTTCGCTGCTGCCGCTCACCCTCCCTGCACCTTAACTATATTCGCCTGTGCTTAATGAAATGCTAGTTCCTTCAAAATTTATGCATTTTGGCCTGCAAAATCGATTTTCTTGCAAGGCGCGGCAACAAGCGTCGTTTTTGTTTGGCACTAGCGGCCGTTTACTACATGTACATATATGCAGGAGAGAAAGAGATAGCTAGAGTCAGAGCGCTTGCTCTCTGTATATGTATTTGATGTGCGTGAATATATACGTATATGTGTGTGTGAGTAAGGACGGTGCGGCGTTCTGAGCTGCAGCTTCAAATAAGGAAAAACCGGAAAATGTTTGACAAAATGTATTTGTGTGCTAGTGTGTGTGTGTAGAAAGAAAAGCCCAAAACAAGCATTCATGGGGGAAACCAGCAATGCACACACAGTCGCACACGTATATATGTAGATAATTCAGGGCGACGACTCACGCACAGGGCAATTCGGGTGGTACTTTTTTGTGGGTGGTATTTTATTTCTGGGCTTTTATTTTCGGGCTTGTTCCTTTTTCGCAGCACATCTTTTGCGCGTTTGTATTAATGAATGAACGAAATGAATGAAATTTGTCTGCGTGTGTGCCCAATTCTTAAAGTTTTGGTTGCTTCTGTTGTTGTTGCTTTAGTTACAATGCGCTGTGTGCTGCATTCCAGAGGTGCCTTTTCATTTTAAAATAGCCGCAATTCCTATATCTCTCGCTCTTTTAATATCTTTATTTATGTTACATTTTCTAACACTCACACCCACTATCTTCGTTTTCACTCTCTCTCTCTCTCTCTCTCTCTCTCTGTGTCTCATTTTGGATTACAGAATAGAATGGGTGGAAATAATCGAGCCGCGCACTAAGGAGCATATGTATGCCAATCTAACAACTGGCGAATGCGTTTGGGATCCACCCGAGGTAAGCGTAGCACACAGATGTGCCAATAATTTAATTATTTATTTTACACATAGTACATATACAGACACGCAAACAGACACGCATACACAGTACGCTTCATTAACAGTTTCACGCTAATTGCCAAATGTCGCGTGGGGGCTATTGAACTCATTTGTTTTTATCAGTTTTATATTATATACCCTTATTGTGGGTGTGGGTATTATAATTTTGGCCTCAATAGCACAAAGTATTCTCAGAATATCATGGCTTTTGCAAAGGAACACCAGCATGTAGAAATAAGAAACCAAAATTAGAAATAGTTGTTATCAAATATTCTGGGAAAAAAATACTATTTTTAAAGATTTAATGTATGCCTAATACAAACAGATTTCTTATATTTACCTATTTAATAATTATATAATTCTTATTATTTTGTTTCATTCCGATGAGATCATAAATTGATAAATGCAGTGCGCCATATTTGTTAAGGGCATTCAATTGTCGTTATTTGTTGTTTTGCTGTAGCTTTCTTGTCCGACTGTTGCTTAATTGACATGGGTCACTTGTTTTGCAAATTTTATAGTGAAATATACACATGCATACAGTATGTTTATGGAAAATAATTTGACCCAGTTCGTCAATGGCGTAAACAATGTTAATTAATTGTATTTAACAAAAGAAAAACACACATTTTTCGCATAACATTTGCTTCATTGGCTAGGGCATGAGCTTATGTAATTGGTTAAATGGAACTGGACTGTACGTTTAATAATTATATATTTTAAATGTTTTCAGAAATGAATAATAAATACTATATACGTTCATTAAAGTGCAATACAAACAGAAATGAATAATCTTTAAGTTTTAAGACACCAGATTAGCATCGATTATAAAATATCAATATCGAATATTCATACATACATATGTCATCCCAACTAAAACACATGTGCTCGCAGTTTTCATGTACTTACATCAAGTCTGGGATAATATCCTACTTCAATGCGTCGCCTTTGACAACTTTTGCTTTCTGAGCACACAAAACGTCATCATCAAAGGCTGCTAAAAGCTGTTTGCACAGCTCCTTTAGACGCTTTGTCCATAGTTCACCTCCTTCTTCTCCTCTCCTGCTGTCGTGGTTGGCCGATGCGACATTACCAAAAGGTGTCACAGGCTAATAACTTTAGACGTCTGGCCAAAGGGGAGCAAAGCTAAGCCACCAAAGCAAACAAATGCAACAGAAACAAAAGCTGTACTTTGTTTCTCTTCGTGTTCATTTATTAAAGCTCTACGCATTCATTTTTAAAATAGAGCTTCAAATACTTGGGGCATGAATATACAGGATTATATGCAATCCTAGTCTATTCCAGGTAATTTGATTCGTTGAACACAAAATTTATAACAGTTACAACTAATACATACATATGTAATTGAACGTATAATATTAATCAATTCCTTAGTTTTGGTGTATGAAATAATTACAGAATATTTATAACATCGATACGATGAACTGAGTCACACCTACTTATTTTTCTACTGCCGGAAGTAGTGAAAATTGCATTGATTTTGTTCTGAGGCTCTCAAAATGTCCTCGACTGCGTCCTCGTTTTGCTTGTGTGCACTCAGAGGCATGGGTGTATGTGTCTCTCTGTGTGTGTGTTTATGTATTCCTACTGTAAACCTTCGCATGCACACTGCAGAACAGGCGGAGTACGGTGTTGCCTAGCGTTTGGCTTCACTTGGGTGTTATTGTCCATTTCACGCTGAGATTTATTGCGACCCTTCTGGCAGGGGCAATATGCCTACATATATGAACATATGTACGTACACACGCACACACAAAGTCCAGTTGCATAGCAGTTAAAAAACCGAAGCCTTCTGAATGCACTCTCCCGTTCAAGTGTGTGTGCGAGTGTGAGTGAGTATATGTGTATGTGAGTTTGCCTTGCTTGCTGTTATTATGTATGAGTTTGCCTGTGTTTGCTGCGTTGCTTTTCGGTTTTTGTCACTCTCGCTCTCTTTTGAGTCATCGCCCACACTTTACCGTACTTTTTACATGTTTACTCGTGTGGCCGAGTTTGGCTCTGCAGGAAGTGAGCGTAATCTGAAAATCCATTAACGAAAGGTCGCTCCTTTTAATACACTGCTAATTGAGTTGAGAATATAAATATTTAAAAGTATTTTCTTGCTAATGAGAATAGTTAATCAGTATAATTATCTATTTATTACTACCATTTATGTAAGTATACAAAATAAATCAGAAATTGCATGTACTCTACTTCACACTTTTGCAGCATAATATTTTTTTCTTATTTAACTACGACAGTTAATTGCAATTAGTCAATAGGGAAATATGTATTATTGTAAATAAAATTCTAATCTAATGCAAAATAGTTCTGAAAATAGGTATACCCTTACTGCACACTATCGCAGCATGGTATAGCCCTAACATATGCCCTAAATTCAGCTGCAACATCGCTGCTGGCGCCGACGCAGATGTCACTGCAGTTATTGTCGAGTTGCCATGAGGAAGTGAACGAAGAATCCTTTAGCTGCGCAATATAATCTATTCATTGGATGCAGCATACCGTGCACAGGGACATGCAGGCCGGCACATGGCAGTACAAGAGAAACCAATACTCTCACACACACACATGCAGGCTCACTCTCACCCTCAACTCACTCTCAGTCTGTCTCTGTCTCGCTCTTTTTAGCTCTTATGCGCCCACCCAGCTGCAAACGCGCTTTAAATTAGCAATTTGTTTTTTTTTTTTGGCTTTGTCGGTTTTTGCCTGTGGCAGCTTTTTGTTTTAATGACGTCGTCATTGCTTCTTCTTGCTGTTGCCACTGCTCTTTTTTTGGTGTCAGCGGCAGGCAGCGACAACAGCTATAGAAGACAAAGACAGCAACAATTGCTGCGTCCATTGTACGTGATTTGAAAATTATGCACAGCAAGTTGACTCCACTGTCTATTTGCTACCCTCTAAGCATAGCTAGAAATGGGGTGTATTGGTAATGAGGAATGTGTAGCTAAGCTGTATGCGCAAATGCATGTGCATCTATGATCTTAAAGGGTATTTCATGGCCGTCACGCTTTGGAATGCACTTAAAGACTTTATTATAACTCTCTGGCATACTTCCCCTCGGTGCTTCGCTTTTTCTTCTTTTTTCATACTTTTTGCTCACTTGCCTTTGTAAAACTTCCGGTTAGGAAAGAAGCACAGCAAAGTTGCCCACACGCTGCTCGCTTAGTGTTACAAAACGTCGCAAAAGCAGAAAAGTGAAGGAGGAAACTTTAGAGGGAACGGGCAAGAAGCGAGAGGCAAAAATCAGTCAGCTATAATGCTTACGTGCGTCCGCCAAAGCGGACCAAAACTAAGCACATAAAGACTGCACTATGTGGCTTTCAACCACGCGCCTGCGCCCCAACCCACCCAAAATGGAGGTCTTGTGGTTTTTGGGGGCTATGCTACGCAATCGTCAAAATATTTCAAATGTTCATTATGCGCGTACACTTACAAACGCACACATACTCATGCACATCGTTGGACTATCGTTTAGTTATTCCCTTTACCGCTTTTGGCCGTCGCGGCTTCCTGTCTTTATTTTTGTATTTTATATTTTGTGTTTGATTGCCAAGTGGGTTATCAGCCTGGCCAAGTTGCACGGCCTGCATAAATTTGTTTGGAAATTACAATGGCAATTAAATGCGCATAAATATCGCTAATGGACTTCGCTTATTAAAGGTAGTTGGCATTGTCTTGTGCCTTGCATCAGCTACAGGAAATATTAAGACTTGTTGATGGGGTTTACGCTATGACCGATGAATAAGCAATTTGATTTAAATATAATTTATATATGTAATAATTTTATGTGTATTTTAATTATTTTTCCCATGGGTAAGTTCACTTAATTTTCTTCCTCTGTGGCCCATGTGGGCATTATAAAATTTCTTCACATCCGAGAATTTAGAACAGTTTTATAAATCAAACAATTTGTCATTCGAATTCGTTAAAAGTTTCCCAATTTCCATATCTAAAAGCTGACTCAATCGAATCGGTTTCATATGTTGAGAGCTTGCGCCATTAATGAAACTATATACAATTCCAAATGGGGTTCTTAAGCAACTCCCTTGATTCTTAAGTTCAGTGGAAAGTGGGGCTTAGAAGGTTAATTCTCTGATTTACTGGAAAGTATTGTAGAAAGATTTGCTAAATGTTCTTGACTCAAAAGCCATAATGGATAATCTCGAACATGTGTTTTTGCCATAAAGCAATATAAAACAGAATTTTTAATTAGAATAATTTTGTTACACATAATTTGTTACATATATGCAAGTATATAGATATATCTAAATATATGTATTTTGTGTATATATTTTTCATTCACAATTATATATTTATCACAACAGTGCACGCGCCATTAATCCAATTAATTATCAGTCTAAAGCAATTACAATTTTGGCGCTGTTAGATCTGGACCAACTTTTGTATGCTCTACAAATTTTGGGAAAATTGAGAAAACAACTTTTAAAAATTCAAATGTTTCTAGAAATCTGTTTTAATGACTGCGAAATATAATTTATTTTTACATATTTATTTGCATATTATAATAGGAAAATTATTAACTAACATTAAGTATATTAATATATTACTTTGCAAGTTTTTCGTTGTGATTATTGCAATTGCGAGAGAATTACATATGTATTAACGCTACAAACCTTATCAATAATATATAATATATACAATGCAAAGAAATATTTATTTATTTATATATTTTTATATATAATATTTATATATAATGTATCATATTATTATTATTTATTAATTTTTTTTTTTTTCATTTGAATTTATTATTTCCGCTGTTGACACATTTTGAAATGGGTTTGCAAAAATTCTTCAAATTTTTCATTTGATTGCTTTGATCGATGTTATCGTCAATGTTATTTTTAGCTGAAGTTCTTTTCTGTTTGTCTTTCCTCTCTCTCTATTTTTTGTTATTTTTGTAATATCAATGATGACCTAATTTACAAACAACTTTATGTTTGGGACCGAATGTTCGTGTACGTTTCATTTATTTCGCTCGCTCCCTCGCGTGCCTCACACGATCATTCACAGATGTGTTGCTCATTTGTATTGTTGGCGCACGGGTCTGTGAGGGAGCATTACTGACCTCGGCAATCGGCGCTGATAGGCCGCGTTCTATGCTGATTAGGAATCGCTTTTGGCCCCACGATTAAAAGCTTAATTGTTTTTCAATAAGCTTGCGCGTTCTATAAGCAGCGAAACTTAATGAATTTATAATGAAAAGGAAAACAAAGGAATGCAGTGCCCATTCGAAGCAATTGGAGTAATGGAATTTTAGCAATTAAAATGGGGCCCAAAACAGAAAACCTTGAGCTAAAGTTCCCTGAGTTTGCTGAAGAACTTTACTAAATACATAATTGTTGCTGGTATTATAGGGCTTTAGCTTTGGAGCAACAGGTGATTTGTCTCTGTTATGTTAAATTTCCTAATATTATCCATTTGGTTAAACCTCTATTTTCTATTTTACATAATTATATTACTGAATTGATTAAATTCATTATTTATTATTTACTAACTTATTTTATAGATATTTAATAATTTATATTTATATTTGACATTAAATTATTATCTTGTTAGTTTTTTTTTAAATATGTGACTTTACTCGAAAATAGGTGCTTCAACATTGTAAATTGTAAATATTACTTAATTTATTACACAATAAAATAGTTCAGTTGTCCAATGCTTTAATTTATGTATAAAGTGTGTGTGAAGAATCATCAAATTGTTTTTTGCGCATCTCTTGGCTTTGACTCATAGTTAAATGTTGTAGGCGTATGACTAATATTTATAAATATTGTCAGTTTCTCATTTGTTTGCGTGCATAAATATAATCCATGCATATTAATTTCGACAGATTTTTCCTAAAGTTATTTTTGCCAGTGTCTGCGCTCGAGTTGCTCTAATTTCATTTTCTTAAATGGAGGCAAAAGCACAAATTCCATCAATGAGATAAAGATGTAGACCTCATTGCTGCTGCTATTTATTATTGCTGTTGTTGTTGCAGTTTTTGTTGCGTTTGTGGTTGTTGTTTTCGTTGTTGCTGTTGTATTTCCATAATTACAAGATATTCGGTATATCGCACAAGGCCAAAATGAGGACGTGTCGAAGGCACAGACACCAGTGTGTATATACTCTGCTCCACTAAAGGCTATTGTGATATTCTAATCAGATATGTCAATTAGCTAAGAAATAATGGCCAGTTAATGTAACCACAATAAATTGTCTCTTGGATCGTAAACCAAGCGCTATTTATCAAGATATTGGAAATATTTCTATTTAAAATTATCTATCTATCAATCGCTTTTATATTAAATATCAACTAAGGGTATACAAATTTCGTTGCTTATCAAGCTAGTTATATCTGTTGTTTTCTCTGCTGCCCCAAGTGGCACGCGCTGGAGAGGAGCTGGGAGGCGGGCTGAAAGTGAAACAGATCCACTTATGCGCTGTCAGTCTCTCCGACTGTCCGGCTCAACGGCTCAACTCGCTGCATGGATGAATGACTGGCTGACTGAGTGACTGATGGACGGACTGACAGTTGGAAACGCAACAATGCAAAAAGCGTAACGATGATGTCGCTTCGCCCTGCTCAGCAGCCTTGTCCCAATCAGCGCTGCAAAAAAAATAAAAATAAAACTAAAATTATGCAATGCACCCGCAACGCATGGAAATGGAAATGAAAACCAGAAATGAAAAGCCAGCCAAGTCGAAAGCTTTCAATGTGAATGCAAAGCGCATTGTTGCTGTTATCAGACTACTACAACAACAGCAACAACAAAAACAACAGAAATGTGGCAGATTAAAAGAGAAGAAAACAACACGTGCCTGGGCCTGGGTCAGGGCCTGTCTCTTGGTCTCTCTCTCTCTCTCTCTCTCTTTCGCGCGCGCTCGCTCTCATTCTATATGTCGGGGTGTTGGGCGTTGGGCGTTGCAGCTGCAGTTGCAGTTGCAAAGTTCAAGGTCAGCGCAGAAATATAACCCTCAGCACTAGCCCAGCAGGCCAAACAGAGACAGGCCGACTAGCAGAGCCGAAAGAGATGGCTGCATATACATATGTGTGTACGTATACATATACATATATACGGGCCTGGACTAAAAAGGAAACTTGAGTTTTTGTCAAGACCTAATGAAACGATTATAAAGCCAACGAGAAAAACAACAACAAACAAAACTGTCCATTAGATGCAGCCGATTGGGTCGAAATACGCTGATTAAGCCCGATGCAATGAGAGAGCCCTTGAGTCGGCCGTAGCCGACTGCATAATACAGATTCAAGCTCTGATAAAGATGTAAAGTCAAATTGTAGCAACATCGTTAGAATTAAAAATCTGTATAGTCATTTCCCTTTATGATTCACTATTCATTATTTTCATAAAATGTGTGAAATGGCGTCTTGAGCTGTCTGGATCCACAGAATCCACATACCCATCTTAAATTTGATTTGAGCCAGTTTAAAACTGTTTTTGCACAGCTTTTGTTCAGAGTAAGTTGAGTGAAATAAACAACAGACAAGTGCAAATGCTGGGCGCGAGAGAAATGAGGATGAAGACACGTTTACGTCAATTTTCATGAAATATAATATTCAATTTCGCTCGATGTTTGTGCAAACGTGCACTCGAGATATATTGGGTGAAAAGCGTTATCTGATTTATGGCGAAAAAGATATATGATTCTATTGTGCTCGAGGAAATAATTATGCAAATGTAAATATACTTGTGTACTTTATTTTCTGAGGGCTATTCACGGAATTTTATTTATTTGTTTTGATTTTATCGTTCAGGTGAAATGTATATATACATATGTATATGCAAAGCTCCCTTCCATTGTGATCTGTTGGCTAGCCTAAAGGAATGTGAATGACATTTAATATGCTGCATAATTGACATTTTCAACACAACACCTCCCACACACACACACACACACACGCACACGCATACTTGCACACATTGCTAATGCAGTTATGATATATGTATGAGCTTAGCTCAGCTGATTCACTTTCATTTAAATCTCTCACTCATTCCGCTTATCTTTCCCGCTCTTTCTCTCTCTCTCTCTCTTATACAGGATGTGCCAATTAAGCGAACCGACTCATCGCAATGGTGGGAATTGTTTGATACGAACACGCAGCGCTTCTATTACTATAATGCCGCAACGCAGAAGACCGTGTGGCATCGGCCGAGCAAGTGTGACATCATACCGCTGGCCAAGCTGCAGACCCTCAAACAGAACACCGATCCGAGTGAGCGGCGAGAGCAAACCACGCCACAGAAGCAATCGGTGGCTAAGCAGCAACAGCAGCAGCATCAGCAGCAGCAGCAGCCGCAGCAACAGCCATCGCCCATGTCGGCAGCTAATAAGAAGGGGCGTGCCCAACGTGGCAACGGCGCCATGGCCAGCTCCGAGGAGCAGCTGATCAGCAGCGAAATGATCTCTAGTCCACGAGGCCGTCAAAGTTTTCGGTGAGCTTCAATTGAAAATTGCCAGCAGCACGAATATTTATTTACTTAATGTGATTCAATTCGTTTCCTCTTTTGCAGCGTTGGCACTGGTGACTCAGCCCGATCGATGGAGCTGCAGCAGCAGCAACAGCAATCACAGCAGCAACAGGGCTACGGATCGCGTCGCTCACAAGGTAAGTTATTGAGCTGACTATATACTAAATCACTCAAACTAAACTCTTTTCCCTATCGCTCTCTCTCTCTCTTTCTCTCTCTCTCTCTCTCAATAGACTCTTGCAATCATTACAAGGAGTCGGGCAAATCAAGTGATTCGAGTCTGTCCAGCGCTCATGGCTATCGGCGCTTCAATGATGCCTCTAATGGTGCATCAGGGCCAAATGAGCCGCTGCGTCTGGGCTCCTTGCAGAAGCATCAGCACGGCGGCAAGGATAATGGCGCGTAAGTACTTAGGTTAAAAGCGGGTTCAGGTTGTGAAGGTTTTTAAAAGTGGTGCAGGCTTGGAGGAAATAAAAACTATGCCATTAAATGGTTATTTATGAGTGTTTTATAGACTTGGTCGACTGGGCGTATGCTCAATATAAGCGACATTTAATACCGAGCACATAATTAATTGCTATATAGATTTTAAATTCTGATCTTGTGTTTTTGTTTTAATTAATATTTATACAATATTCAAAAATTTTCAAATTAGAACACAACTTTAATATGATAATTTTAATTTAATTTGCTTTTTTTTATTATTTTATCTCCATTTAATATCTATGTGGTATATGGATTTTGTTGGTTTATTTATTTATTAAATTATTTGGGTATATAAGCTTCCAATGGATGGGTCTCTAATCCACACGCACACACACACTTTGGCACCTCACACACATTTAATAAGAACATTATTTTCTTTGCTTCTCTCCCGCTTCCTCTTCTGCCTCTGTCTGTCTCTCGCTTTCATCAGCTTTGAGATGTTGCAAGAAAGCGTCAGCTCGCATAATTTACCGCAAGGCTCCTCATCGTATGTTGGTGACAGCAACAAGTATTTCGATCATCAATTGCTGCCCAGCCATATGCAGGGATATTGCTCCTCCAAGTCATCCGATATTGCCTCACCCACACATTCGATACATACGCCGCAGGCGCAGAAGAAGAAGATATCGCCCGATGCCGAGCGACAGTACAACTACGCACAACAACAACAACAACAACAACAGCAGCAGCAACAACAACGTAACGCACAACGAAGCGGCGCAGCAGTTCCCGCCTCGGGTAAACCATTTGGATCAGCTATTGGGGGTAAGTTCGCAAACAATTTCTTTACTCCCTTCAAGTCGTTCACTATTTCAAATTCTTACAGATCGTGAGTACAAGGTCTCATTGGCGCGTTCCGGCAGCTTTATGTCCTCCTCCATAAATCCAGCCGCGGCTGGGCATCACAGTAAATCGTATCGGAAGAGCAGCGCTGAAGCAAATGGCGGTGGCGTTGGTGGTGGTGGTGGCGTCAGTGTTGGTGGTGCTGTCTATGGCGGTGCCGCCAGCGACGATTCCATGCACGAAAAGTACTTTAAGTCTGTGGAGAATACACCGCTCTCACGGCGCCGACACACAACCAATGCTAGCAAGAGCCAAAGCCAAGGCACCACCGGCAGCGGCAGCAGCGGCCACAAGAAACACTCGAGCGACTCCAGTCCACAGAGTCCGATCAGTCCGCAGACAAAGAGCTCTCGTCAGGCCAAGACAAGCGCCACGAATCCGCCGCCACAGCTGCAGCAGCCTGGATCAGGGATGGATCGTCTCAGCTTGGAGCGGATGTCGTTGGGCAAAGCGGCGCCCATTTCACCAAGCGCCGGCTCCGATAATCTGGGCATGCTAACACACTCGTCCAGAGGCTCCAATGACTCGACGGCCAGGCGTCAGAAATCCAACAGCTCGACAGCAAATCGTTCGCAGTCATCTCACCATTATCCCGGTCAGAGTTCGTTGCGGCACAGCGCCAGCTCCAGCTTGGACAAACGTGGCTATCATCCGCTGCAGAACACGTGTGAGAAGCGGGATTCGCGGCGTAGCAAGACGCAGCAGCACCATTTGCATGCGGACAGCAGCGATGTGGAGTACGACAATGGCAACATCTCGCCTCTGTACAGCAATTGTGGGCAGGAGATGCCGCATCTGCTGCCGCTCAAGCATTACATCATTGAGCAGGCCAAGCTGTATGGTCGATATGACTATGGACGGGATGGCGATGGCGTTGGTGATTCGGATTCGTATCACTCGGATAGCCAGTCGGAGCATTCGCTCTCTGGCCATGAGCCGGACAATGAGGATTCCGACGGTGGCTCTGATACACATGGCGGCTATTTGGAGCACAATTACGGCATGATTGATGACTACGCCAATATGGGCGACAGCGTCTCCTACTATGCCTATCAGTATCCGCCCTACGATCCAGCTGGTCGCGAGGATATGTAAGCCATAGCAAATTGAAAACTTTTTTGTGTATATTATATTCTATACTATGTCCATCCCATCGACAGTTCCGACAACGTGGAGGCCGTGCTGGAGGGCATTGGCGGCAATCAGGATCCCGTCGCGGCTCCCAAGCCCAAGCCCCGTTATCAGATCTCATACTATGACACCGTCTCCCATTGCCCTCCTTCGTCAGTGGGTCAGGGCCATCAGTACAACCAGCACAACAATCAGCAGCTGTACTCAAATACGCCCGCCTATCCGTTCGCTAGTCATGGCCATGGCCATGGTCATGGCTTGGGTCAGCCACCGGCGCCTCCACACCACCAGCAGCAGCAGCTGCATCTGGATCCCAGTGATGCGTCCAGCGCCAAACAGAAGCAATCTCAGACATTGCCCTCGCCCAATCGTCAAATCTCCCGTCTAGTCGCCGGTCAGTTAACCAAAGATGAGCCCAATCATGGCCAGTCGCAGCAGCAGCAACAGCAGACGCCGCAGTCGCAGCAATCCCAGCTCTTGGCCAGCAGCAGCAGCCTCAGCCGTGGCGGCAATCATAAGCTGGCTCCGCCGTCACTAAAGCCCACCATACAGCAGATATTTCCACCCAGCGAGCGGGCGCCCGGTGCCCCAACGCTGGCGTGCATGAAGGAATGTGATATTGAGAAGTTTGCCGCTGACAATTTGAATATGCACTCGAAGGGCATCTTCCGCAAGAAGGCATCTGTGCGGGACATGCTCAGCTGGACGGCGGAGGCAATAAGTCGCCCGATGTTGGCCTTGTCGCGCGATAAGGCCGACAAAAAGACGGCCATTGAGCTGTTCAAGCTGGTGCAAATCTACATGGGTGATCGCAAGGCACGCATGGGCATGAACCTCAATTCGGTGGCCATAGATATTATTGTAGCTTCCCTACCGCAACAGCAGTTAGTATACCTGAATTGAAATTGAAATTTAAGCTTGATTCGATTCTCATCATATGCTTTTCTTGTGCAGATTACGCGATGAGCTTTATGTGCAGCTATGCCGTCAGACCACGGAGAACCCCAAACGCGAGTCACTTATACGCGGCTGGGAGCTAATGGCCATTTGTTTATCGTTTGTGCCACCTTCTCCGACGTTTCAGCCCACGCTGCTCAAGTAGGCGCCAAACACGTTATAGACCTATTCAAAGCAACTAATTTGGTTTTTTGTTTGATCTCTTTGCAGCTATGTTAATCGTCATCGTGATCCCTCGTTTGCCACTGGATTTTTAGAAGTCTGTAAATGGCCAATACACGTGCAGATCTCACATTATGCAACTGTTTGTTGCCGCCGCTTGGATCGCATTGGCAGCAGCGGCCGTCGATTGGCCAAGAAGCCCACCGTCGATGAGGTGGAGCAGGCACGGGTTAGCTGACTTTTGTATTATTTTGTATATAATGCATTATTATTAGATATATTATTTGACAGACCCATTATATATCTGTTGCCTTTTAATCTGCTTGAATTTCAGCAACAAATCTTACGCAACAGTATGTTTGGCAACACGCTCTCTGAGGTGATGGATCTACAAAAGGATAAGTTTCCAACGCGTAAACTACCCTGGATACAAACCACGCTTTCAGAGCATGTAAGTATTACCAGAAATTCAAGTCAAGAAATAGCCCAACTTATTCACATATATGTATTTAGGTGCTTCTGCTCAATGGCAAACAAACTGAGGGCATTTTTCGTGTATCCGCCGATGTGGATGAGGTGAACTGCATGAAGAGCCGCTTGGATCGGTGGGATGTTCCTGACTATAAGAACAATATGGGTGTGTTAAACTAAACTCCAGCCATCAAATATAAATACTAAATATTATTTTTATTCAACAGTTGATGCACATGCGCCTGCTAGTTTGCTTAAGTTATGGTATCGTGAGTTATACGATCCGCTTATACCCGATGATTATTATGAGGATTGCGTGAATACTGAGGATCCCGATAAAGCCAAAGAAATAGTTAATAAGTTGCCACAAATTAATCAACTGGTAAGTGTATAATATTTTATTTCTGGTCGAATTCTAATTTCATTTATGTTTATTTTCTTTTTTGACAACAGGTCCTAACGTATTTAATACACTTTCTGCAACAATTCTCCAACCCGGAGGTGGTTGCCTGCACCAAAATGGATTCGTCGAATCTGGCAATGGTATTTGCGCCAAATTGTTTGCGATGCACTTCAGATGATCCCAAGGTGATTTTGGAGAATGCGCGCAAGGAGATGTCCTTTATACACGTCTTAATTCAGCACATGGACACAACGCATGTGGCCAATCTGGTCTAGAGAGCTTTGATAGCTATTTAAAAAGATACCGAACTATTCAAATACCAATGAGCATACCTATATAAATATATGTATATGTATGTATATATCTACGTCTATATACGTGCATATATGTTAAACGTTATTAACCTATCCTAAACTTACTTAAATAGCCTATTTGTATTTATGCAAATTGAAAACGTCAAGAACTCCTAACAAGCTCCTAACTTTAACTATACTAATAATTTTTTGGTACTCGAATTTTCTAAACTAATTCAATTAATTTTATTGTATGCTTAATTTTAAAGAAAAAAATACTCCGAACTTTTGTCAGCATTGTAACGTGTAGTGCTTATTAAACCAAAAAGTTAAAA
>NW_022045911.1:145658-172029 GCF_001654015.2 Drosophila navojoa
TAATATTGTTACGCCTCTTTAGGGGCGTGGCATATCAAAAAATACCCTGTAATTTTTTCATTTATTGAGCGTAAGCATCCAAATTTTTGCAGCTAGTTTACGGTTAGCTTGTTCCATGAGCTGGCTTTAAATGAAGTGTCTACGCCCAGTAGGGGCGTGGCAGATCGAGAAAAACTTCTACAGTATTAAAGCTAAACTTGGCTACTATTGCTTATGGGGTGTGAATGAGTATTCCGCAGTCGGTAATGCACGACTGCAACCTTCTTACTTATTTTTTACATATTTCAGCATGACTCTTCTTTTATTGGATTTTTACTCGTCAACTGAACTAAATTGACTCAACAAATTTGATTACTCTACTACTAATTTTAGAGTCGTGAAATTCTAAAAAAAAAAAAAAAACCAATGATTCACATAATAGCCTATTAATTGACATTTACAGTGAAAACTTTATAATGAGTTTTTATTATTCAGCCGAAAGGAGGCTTATCAGCATTGATTGGATGTGTTCGATTCGGCAAGATTATTGATTATTAATTCGAAGTAGTAGTAAATATTCAGTAAGTGAAAGAGTATGCATGAATTGCTCGTCGAAATCATTTCACAGATATTAAAGCTAAGCACTTAAAATCTGGTTATGTTTTTGTTGATACCCTCGATTTAAAGTGCTAGAACTTACTCTATATACCCACCACTCTATGGTGCTAGAGATTTGAGAATTATAACATAAAATATTATTATGTATATAGACGGTAATTTATTAGGAAACATCCCACTTATCTTTATAAAACTAATTAACATAAATATATTTGTAGCTGTGTGTGAGATACTCAAAAGGTTCGTGGAGCCTACTTGATATTTTTTAAATTATACGAAATATATGACAAATTTTGGGGGAAAATATAATAATATTCCATGAGAAACTGTAAATTGGTTTATGTAGACTTTGGAGTTTTCTAGTTAAATGGAATGGAAAGGGTGAGAATGGATTATATAGAAATATATTTGAAAAAATTCTCAGCATAAGGGTAAGTGTAAAGTTTTCAAAGTTATGATAATGAAGTTGATTGTCAGCAGAACTCTTGGATTTTCTCCCTTGACTCTGTAAACAATTAAACAAGCGCCCTCGAAAGAACATATACAGGCTTTTTACGCTTGTATCTGAAAGATATAAGCTGCGACCTGAAAACAATATCGCGCTCAGGTAGCGAGTAAATAACAATAACAACAATTAGGCGCATTTATTTTGTATATTTTATCGCAAACGCCAATGCCCAAAATCAAAAGTAATCCATCATCTCAAAGGCTTTAAGGGGACCCCGACTACCCCCGACTGATAAGAGAGAGGCAGCAGCGGCACCACCACCTCCCGCATTTCAGCAGCTATACAAACGCATAAATTGTTTCGAAAGTTCCCCAAAATATGGAACTACCATCGGAAGGCTCAATTCGTAGCACCAACTCGATTACTCAATCAAACGAGCTGGCGATGACGACATTTGTAGATCACAGCGGGGACTGTAAGGTTCAGAGGGGGTGAAGGAGGTGTAGATCGAGGGAGGAGTCGGGAGTGCAGCCGAAATCGGTGAGAGCTTATTGGTACTTTTAATTTGTTTACAACTACAATAAACGAATGCGAGCAGAGAATGTGGGTGGCAGCAGAGGGTGTGCACGGCAATGAGATACCCTAAGGAAAAGAAGATTTTATAAACATAAAGCTTCATATATAATTTTTAAAGGACTTTTATTAGGCAATATAAATAGATCATACATGTGTCTTAGGAGTGCTTGACTATGAATTGCTCTATAAGAAATTGTAGAAATTTCCTATAAAATTGTGTATAAATTGTAAGTCCGATTTATTGATTAGCTTTCTTAACAAAATATACATTTCAAAGATATGGTAAAGCTTTGTATGCAATTCGGCTAGAAATTCTATAAATCTTGTATAAATGGAATTCTTATTTTTATTCAGTACTTTTATAGGAGAGTCATGAGTTAGTACATGGAAATAAGTAAATATACTTTTCGTTAGACCTCTCTTTGCTTTTCATCAGTTACAGGGTATATCAGTTCGAACAGTAGTTGTGCTACGAGGATGAGAACAACGAGCAGGATGAGTATACAACAACAACAACAACAACAACTCGACAACGACAAACAACGACGTGCGAGCGATATCGATAAGCGAGTGATTAACAATTACTCGATCAAACAAAAAGCCGACAATGCGTGCGAGCGAGATAGCTACATAAAGAATGAGAAGGCAGCACTGGACAGCCACTGTTGGCAAAACATGTGTGAGTGAGCGAGTGTGCATGTGTGTGTGTGTGTGTATGTTTAATAAGTCCCGAGTGTTTTGATTTATATGACTGGTGGATCGACTCTATTGGACTGAGGGCCAAGCCAACGGGCTATCGGACCTACCTACCTACCGGGAGCAAGCTACCACCTTATCGATACGATGGTGGGCCACCAAGGCCCCCTTCTGGCGCTCCCATCATCATTATCTATGTACATGCGTATCTACATAGCGTCGGCTATATTATTGTTAATATAGATATCTATACCCATTAGCACAACATTATATGTATATGTACAATCTATTATATTCTGTGAAATCTGATTTAGTACAATTTATTGGGCCCAGCGCCAACGGCCATTCCAATTAGTTCATCGCCTGCGCCCGTTCAAGACGCGTCGTCTCTCCTCGCAGCTCGGCGCTTTTTCATTCGAACCGCCAAAGATCGGACAGCACCATCACAATATGGATAACAACACACTTAAGGCGAACAGGTCCGCCTTCTCCATAGACAATATTCTGGAGCACAAGACACAAACAACGGAAGTGATCAAGAAACCACAGGCACAAACGCCCACCCAGTCGAGTCCTTGCACGGCCTTTGCACCGCCAGCCGGCTCCCCAGTGCAGTCGATATACGATCTATCCACGCAATATGCACTCAAGAATCTAGAGTCCGGGTCTGGCACCTTATTACCGCCGTCATCGGTGCGCCTCAATCCCGTCTACTCAGATCCCGCCTCGTTGTTCTACCAGCAAATGCTAAATCTACAGAAGAATTCTTCGCTCTTCATCCCACACTTCCAAGCCGCGGCGTTAGCAGCAGCAGCCCAACCAGCCGCCTACTGTGATCAATACAGTCCGTTTCTGGATTGCGAAGGTGAGTTATAACGCCTTATAACTTGTGTGTGTCCGATATATTTAAATTAAAAAACTACGTTTTATAATCGGAATATGGGTTTCGGATTTTGAATCCTTCCTATAGGTACATGTGATTGCTATGTTATTGTTATTATTACTGTTATCAGTACACACAATATAATTGTTGTAGATATTAAACTTTTAAGTATAATCATATTTGTAAGTTTACATTATTTTATATTAAACAAGAATATACTCGATCATAATCATTCATGAGCCAAAATTAGTCAGGTTTTCTATGAAATAGACATTTTCGACGTTTCCAATAATTGATAAATCCATCCGTCAAAATGTCAACATTGACCTGCATAACTTAGTGATATTAATTCTGAGAGCGCAGATGATATTGTCCGATTTGTATAATTTATATTCTATAAAATTGTAGCTCTCTCTCCCTTACAATCATGCTGGTGAGCTCTACCTTCCTTAGATTCCTTTGAATTTTTTATACAATCGAAAGACAATATAATTTTTAGTTGCTTACGAAATAATGACAGCATATCCAGTATCAAAGTTCATGTTTCTTTATGGCCTGCCGAGACAAGTGGGCACTGGAAAAGGTATCATTCGATCATGCAACGTTATGGAATACCGGATATGAGTCAGCTCACTTATAATACCCATAATGAATGAGCGATATAAATACATAATTAATAACCGAGCTTAGGTAAAAGTCCAAACTATAGTATCTAATAAAACATACCCAATTTGATAATGAAAATCATTAACTTGGTTCAACTTTAGACTTGAGATATTGGGAAGTGGCAAGTTATATATTATATACATACATATACTTCATATATATAAATGATATGATATATAAAAATATAAAATGGATCATTAATTGATTTTTATCATAATATGGGTAAAAATTATATAGATTATTAATATAATTTGAAAGAAACTCTAGTCCTTGGTTTTTACACTCATCAGCTCTTCATCAACAGACAACGTAAAGTAATATCTGAACATATATTTATTAGTGATCAAGTTGAAGTTCGATGAACTTGGATTTGTAAATATCCATTAAATTAAAATCTCTCATCCATCATGCTCATCTGCATTCAAATGCGCATTCAAAACTTTAACATGTATTCAAATGCATTGCAAGGTCTTTTCCCATACTGTGTATTTCCAAAAATTGTATGGGTATTACGAGTTACCCCCAGCATGATTAATGTGCATTGATTTTTGTCAAAGTCAAGTGTTGGCGCCAATGGGCACTTGAAACACCCTACACTCCCCTAAGCTGCCCGCAACGCCCACACTCTGTATGCATTTCACCGGGGTTAGATTAGCTGGCTCGTCGTGGGATCTACAGTCGATCACCCTAGCGGCCTACCTCGCCCCATTGCATATCCCTCTCAAAATCGAGTCCCCTGTCGTGGTTGCCGTCATCACATAACACGCACTTTTCTCGGGTAGCCCTTATCACACACTGAATGACAAATATTTGAAATTGAGGTGAGCGTCAGACAGGCAAATGGAGCAACTACAGCCATATGACATGTCGAGTTAACACTGTGACCAAGAGATACCCTATAAATACATATATACTTGTACTTGTGTTCAGCTTGCGATTATAGTCAAATGAAGTTATTGCTCTTACGATATCGAATTTTACTTTAAGTTCATATTTAAAGTTTCTAAATAGAGTTCCGTCCCCTTTCGATAACAAAATTAATGAAAACTATTTTTGCACTCACCATTAATATTATTATATTAAGACTTCAGCTAAGCTTGTGATCTAGTTCAGAAATTGTTCAACTTGAAGTGGACATTTAATGTTAAGAATCATTGATTGTGTTTCATAATGCTAGTGGATTAGTTGTGCATTAGGTCTGTATATGTACTATATTTGTATATAACATATTATATCCATTTTAACATTGAACTTATGCTGTAAATAGTATTTAACATAATATATGTGTATTCAATTTAAAAGAAAATTTTACTGTCGTAGAATCATAACAACATTTCCTAGATATTTATTCATTTACATATAAAATTAAAATCTTATCAAACAAAAGATATTTATTTATAACACTTCAATTCAGGTATTCTACGATATATTCTTAGCATCCAAATATTTTGAATGACAGGGACAAGAGATCTAGATAGTTTCATTCCTTCAAATGCTTGATATATGTAAATATATTTGGGATATTTTGTATAATATACTCACGGAATTTCGATGTTTTTCGACCTTACCACGAGGATTGCCGAGGTTTGATCAAGTGTCTTATAGAATAAATAGCTTTTGCCTTCTGTCAATTTATTTTAGTTATATAAATTCTTGTTATTGATATGACAGTTCTTAGCTGGAGCACAGGGCATATTCCATTCGATTCGATTTTACTTTCCAATCTTTGGACAATATTTGGGAGCTTATCTAAACGAAAAATGCTATTAGAGGCGATTAATAGGCGCTGTCCATCATCTTCTGGCGACGATTGCTATTCGATTCACATCGAGATAAGCACGTCCGTTGTCGTCTCTACGTGTTGCTAGATTTCGGTTATATATGTATGTCTATATATTATATATATTTTAAAGCTTTTTTTTTTTTTTTGCCTCTTGATCTAATATACGAACGATTAGCAGCAAATTGTTCTCAAGTGCAAGAAATCAAAATAGAAAAAAAAAGCCAGTGAAATCTGAGCAGTGGAAGTTCTAGACGGTTAGAGTGGGGGCTCTACGTTCTCGGGCTTATCGCGCAATACGCCACTTAATAAAAATAAACGTTAATGATTGTATTTGTACAATTTAAATTATGACATTAAATCGCAACCGTCATTAGCTTTATAGGGTATATATACCCACAGATATATATACACATATACAAAATATTTGTGATGTGCTTCTATTTATAAACGTTATATAGACTGAGGTCAGACGATCTCACTATGGATAGGTATCACTCCGTTTAATTAGAAATATGAGTGCGAATTTCCGTTTGCCGTCTCTCACTCTCATACCTACATACATACATACATACATACATGGGTATGTACATAGGTAGCGCTGCAGCAGCGATAGTCACCTTATCACGCCATCCACTCGACACTCTTCCATTATGTGGGCCCATATAACAACAATCGAATTAGTTGTTGGCCTGCTGCTCCTCCGATAACAATTATGGCAATTGATTCTTCCTCAATTGCCCACAGGCCAACTGCCGGCTTGCGTGGGCGTGTCCGCTCTGCATACGAAACGAAGAGTGTGTGCGAAAGAGAGACAAATAGCCAATCGAGGTGGCCAATCAAAATCGAGCAACGATTCGCGCTGCTTTATTACAAAGTAAATATCGATAAAGGAAAGCTTACCATGGCGTTATAAATAAATTCTGTGTAGTTCAATTCCATTTATTTAAAATTGTATTTCTTTGAAATAGTAATATTCATTTGAATATTAGATATTTACATATGTAAGCACATACATATATATGTGATGTAATGCATATATATTTACTATATTATTCGATATTAAATATTATTATATTATATTATTCGATATTATTAAATATGTATTCTTATTTTTGAATATTTGTGAATGTAAATACCAAGTTTAGAGTTTTGTTATATATTTTTTATAAATTCACTTGTCTTTTCAATTTATGCTTTTACTACATATTATAAATTATATTTATATTTTTTTAGTAAGCGTTAATGAAATCTTAATAATTGAATGGAGAAAACGGCATTGATTAACTAGAGCAAAAAAAATCTGACTTTAATTCACAAGTTAAACATAAAAATATGCAATAAATCTTTATTATCAATAATCACTAATCAATTAAATTGAAAAAAGTCGGATTTAAAGTAAATTATCTTTCCTGGTGGGCCTACAAATGAGCGAGCGCATTAAACCTGGTTCACATCGAGGCTTAGGGAAGTCAGTATAGCGAGTTGCCTGAAGAAGGTAACTTCCAGTTGAACTCCGTCATTTTGTGACAATAGGTGTCTTTATAGTATATAAATTATATACTATGCTCTAAATTTTCATTTGCAACCATTTTCTAAATCTTCATTTTATATTATTTTTCCTTACTTTACTCAAATAAAAATTGCTGCTCCCCCACAGTGCCATGTTATGCTATTAACAGCATTATGTTAATAACATAACTCAAGCACCGATTCTTCTACGCAAATAGCAATGCAAGTGAGTTAATGAAAGCTCACAAATAGTTTTTTAAATAATTAAAATATATGTAAATGAAATTTAGTTTAGCTAAGATAAAAAATAAATAAATTGATTTTCTGTTAATTTTATATTTGTTAATTAATTTATTAAGGATTCAAAGTAACATAAAATTAAGTCTAGCAACTGAGCCTATACACATATATTCAATTTAATTAACTCTACTTGTTTTTGTAGGTTTCAGCAATCCAGCGACTGCTGCCGCCGCTCTCTACTGCAATGCGGCATATCCGGCGGCCAGCTTTTACATGTCGAACTTTGGCGTGAAGCGGAAGGGCGGTCAAATCCGCTTCACGTCGCAGCAGACGAAAAATCTCGAGAATCGTTTCGCCAGCTCCAAGTACTTGTCGCCCGAGGAGCGTCGGCATCTGGCGCTGCAGCTGAAGCTGACGGATCGCCAGGTGAAGACCTGGTTTCAGAATCGACGCGCCAAGTGGCGTCGGGCGAATCAAACCAAGCGACAATCGAATCATGCCACTGCCACGCCCACAGCGAATACTAATAATAGCAGCAGCAGCGCAGCCTATGCTCAGCGCGGGACGGGGCACAGCGAGGACGAGGATCGCATGTACCTCTCAGCGGATGAGGAGGACGACGAGGACGAAGAGGAGAGCATTGGGGAGGATGGTGCCCAACACGTTGCAACGTGACCAAAAATTCCATTTAAGATTTCTATTTTTATATGTAGTTTTAATAAATTTATTAGATTTTAACATAGCATTGTTGTTGTTGTTGTTGTTAGTGGAATTGATAGCTGTCCAAGCAGCTGCAGTTGGGCAGGTTGCAGCGCGGCGCCAGGTTCGACAGATGTCCCATGGTAACGGGAAAGGAGAGCGGCACGAACCACTTGGGATAGGCACAAATGGCCGCGGCTGCCGTCGACGAGGCCTTCGATGCATACTGTGAAAGAGATGAGGCAATTGACAGTTGAGAAATGCGTCTATTAGGCAACAGATGGCGCAATATATGTTCAAGGTGGAAGAATGAGAATGAGAACTAATGCCAAAAGATCGTCGAGAAAGTGAGATTCTGAGGAGCCAAAAGTTGAATAAACATAAGACAAGTGAAAAGACGAAAAATACTTTCTTCATTAGAAGGAGAGTGAGAGTGAGAGAGATAAAAAAGAGAGAGTGAGATAAAGAGAGATAGAGGGAGAAAGAGATCTTAAGCCAAGATAGGCAGACAAGAATATGTAGTCTAAAATTCTACAATTCGTGAATTGAAGATGTGAGTGAGTATCAAGATTTCTGATAGTGTACACTATAGGCGATGAACACTGTAAATACCCGAAGCTCATAATGATGAAATCAAAATGCTTCTATATATTCTGGACACTTTTGGAACTGGGATGGATAGTTTCCATAAAACTATATTTGTAATCAAAACAGTTGGAAACAGGTAAAAATAAGAAAAATAAGAAGTGAGCTTTAAGAAAAGTTTACTTTTTGTAAAGTGATTTCATTCTAGAGATCTTGAAAAAATAGTGATATAATGACATATAACTGGTGGTAGACTTTTCTGGAGATGTGTCTTTATGTAAATACATTTTTGCAATTTCCTCTAGTTAGTAATGTTTCTCCTGCAATCATCCATCCTAAACAGTTTTTTTTTTTTTTTTTTTAACCATTTTACCACTAGTTATATATACATATGTATTTTGAAAACTTGCGCGTCTGCTGTAATAGATATTTTGCTCTCACAATTATTATTATTTTCATTGTAGGTTGAACAATATAATTACACTAGAGAAAAGGCTCACAGTTTAACAAGAGAGTATTAATTAAGCAACGAAAATCAATACTTAAATAAACAATAAAACATACAATAATCCACTAGTTTTTAGATTGACTACAGGGCATAGCTCCTAACTCACCTGTTCTGCTATGACCGGGCGAAAGGCGCTGCTCCGCGGTGGCATCGCCAGCTGCAGGGATTGCAACGGCTGCGGCGGCAGCTGTGGCAGCAGCTCCACGGCCGTTTGCTCCGTCGGCGGTGGTTGGGCAGAGACGTCGGAGACGTTCTCGATGGCACGTATCAAGTCCAGGTCGCAGCGCTTGAGCACCAGCTCCAGCACGGATCGCTTGCGCTGAGGAAAGAGCTGAGCCAGCATATCGATCGCACTCTGGGAGACAAAGTCGCGACGCGTTGCGCTCAGATCCTCGGCGACGGCTAGAGATTCAGGTTGGGATTCCAGTTTCTGGCGTTCTTGTTGCTGCTGTTGTTCTTTTTCCTGTTTTTGCTCCTGCTCCTGCTCCCGCTCCGGCTCCCGCTCCTGGTGCTGCTGCTGCATTGACTGTGGCTGCTCCTTGGGCTGCGTGACGGTCAAACCGAAAATGCTGCCCGGCGGCAATGCCTCGATTTTGCGTCCCGTCTTATTTGCCACCAGACGCAGCGCAATCGCGTCCTCCACCGCCTGCTGGCGCTTGAGGGCAACCTGCGAGCAGACCGAATGCCAATTGAAATTAATATGCGACAAGTGTTGGAGGCGACTTTCCAGAATCTCTGTTTGACTTGACGTGCGGTAAACAGAGAAGCAAAACAAAGCACCAAAACCAACTGCAATTCCTTTGGGAAAGCGAAATTGGGTCGTTCCCGAATCCACAAACACCGCAGGAGAAATGATAAAGAAAATAAAACTTTAATACTTGATTATTTAGCTCTAATAGATGTGAGCCGTAACTTCACTAGAAATCTCTTCGAGCTCTTTGGCATTTCGCCAATTGAATGGTATGAAAACTCCAATTCAGACGAATCTGGGAACAAGCGGAACTATTTTTCGGCCAGTTAGTTTTCCTTTCCCTCTGTAATGCGAGCCCGCCCGCTGAACACTTGTGCAAACATTTGGTAAGCGGATATTTTAGCTCGATTTGTTCGTACGCTTTGACAAGTTTCCATCATCAGCAACAGCAGGCGAGGGCATCGGGCGTTGACCAAGTCCGAGAGAGGACCAGAAGAAGTTTAACACAAATCTGAACAGAATTTCGTATTTCATTTGTTTGCCAAGGCCTGCAGCAGGGGCAGGCAGTAGCAGGAGCAAGAGCAGGAGAAGGATACAGGCGCAATTGCCCTTGCTCTGGATTGTTTATCTTTCAAATTAGGACATTGCCTCGGTTAATCTAAAGACAATACTAATGGAATAACTATTAAGATGCGAGAAGCTTATGATACGCAATGTGTTAATTGAAATACTGAAGGATGATAGGGTTAGGGAGAGTGTAATTATTGTGTAAAGTTAGGCGTAATATAGTGAATTGTATAAAATATTGTGAAAGAATTTTGAAAAAGTTGTATTTAAAAAGATTCAAAGTCACTTATGTCGGGCGAAACGTTGAAGTGCTGCTTTTATATAACTATTTCTATTATTAAGATAGGTAAAGATAATGATACAGAAATATTACTATTGACAGGCAGCAACAAATACTTTTACAACACAAATTGTACAGTAAAGCTTTTCCCTTTTCCTCCAAATATCTGATCTCTCAATTTCTATCTGCCTCTTCCCTCTATGTCTAGTTCTCTAAATTGCTAGTTGTTCTTATTTAAATTCACTTCTTCATTTCTGTCCTCTCTTTTTCGTCTGATTTCTTTATCTTTCTGTGCCAGTTACACTCCCTCCTTTATCATTCATACTATTTCCTTTCTAGTCCCTTTCTTTTGACCCGTCTCTTCCCTCTGTCCCTAAATGCTTCCTTATTTGTTCCTAATTATTGTTTAATATATCTAGTTGTTCTTATTTAAATTCACTCTAAATTTCTTTTATTTTGCTTTCCGTCTTCATCTCTTTTTCCGCTTATTGGCTTTCTTATTCCCTCTCCTCTCAAACTATCACTGTCGCCGGCATTCTCTCTGTCATTCTTGGAGGATCTCCATCTCTCTCCCACTCCATCTATCAGATCTCACCTGTGCAGCCATAATGCGCTGTCGCTCAAAGATCAGAACGCACTTGGCACACTTGCAGCTCTTGTAGGTGCAGAGCTTTTTGTGGCCGCGCAGCTCGGAGATGATGCCGTGATTGCGACAGCGGGCGCACTTGGGCACGCGATTTGAGACTTTAGGTAGAGCCGTTTCAGCCAATTTCGTTGTCTTAGAGCTGAGGGCGAGTCGCGCGCGTTTCGCATGAATTGAATTATCGTCAGACATCTTACAACGAAGAAGGATTCAACAGATACCAATAAACTGATAATTATTGAAAGTTGCGAGCGTTATTTGTAGCGTGTCTAATGACAAGCTATAAGAAACTACATTTTGGAAACACTTGCTTTTGCGTGCAATTGTTTCAAAGGAAATTTCGAATTGCACGGTTTGTTGACTTACGCAGGCGCCTTGGCCATGTCCTGTCGTAGCAACTCTTCGACGATACGATTGGTTGTTGATGGACTTTGCTCCACCCACCAGGCGGGCCTTCAATTGGGGCGGTTCAAAATATTACATCGCATAACAACCACATAATTAACATGTTTACTAAATTCAATGGGAGCTTTCGGAGCTTTAAGATGTAGATACGTTAAATGTGTGTTGCAAAGGTTCGAAACTGGGCTCGATAGCTTATTTGCTCCACAATTAACAGTGTTGCTCCACAGCTAACAGTGGCACCAATTATAAATACTTTTATTAAATAAGAATAGCATAGATAAGAGCTACCAAGAAAAGCAAACATAATATTACAAAATATGTCAACTTTTAAATATCTGACTTATTGTAAATAGTACAATCACTAGCCATATGTGTGTTAGTGGAACAGTTTTATTGTTAATATCAATACATCGATAAGAACTATTGCCAACTGTTATCGGTAACGAAAAGCTATCGATATTTTTGTATTACTTCAATGATGCATCGCTAATTTTAGTCAGTCGGAAATCATCTTCGAACGTTGAAAAATGGATCGGTAGCTAAAAGAGATAATTTAAAGCGAAAAACGCAAAGAAAACGGCTTTTGTCCGCTATTTCAGCGATTTTTTTTGTGTTGTAATCAGCAGAAAATTTTTAACAACAGCTACAACGACCAAACACCACCAGTCAGTCCCAGGCAATAACCAACAGCAAATTTTGCAATATTCAATCAAATTTTACTGCAACCACAATAAAATCAACCATATTCAAGCCCCCACAAATACATATATACCAATACATCTACCACAAAGGTAAAAAGCAAAGAGGATCGAATCATTTAATATTGAGACAAATAGAAGGAATATTCAATTTTGTGCTTGCTTTTGCTAATGTGATGAGAAAATCCAGCAACAATACCAACAACAATAGCCACCATTACCAACAACCGACCGACAATAGTGCAGCGCAGCCGACGTCAGCAGAACAGCAGCTGCCGAACAGTGGCTGAAAAATTGTTTTGCCAAAGTAAATTTTCCTGCGACAATTTTTCTTCTATTTTGATGCTGCTGCGCAATTCGCAACGACGCCAACTGCAACTACATCAAGTGCAGAAATTGTAGTAGCAAAAAATTCAAATAACAATTAATTTCTTGGCAGAGCAGCCGCAGCCATAGCGCAACAGAAAAATCTTTTCAATAGCCACCATTTTGAATGAGCGCAGCAACAACAGCTAACGCCGCAGCAGCAGCAGCAGCAGAGAGAGCGAGAGCACAACGCAGCCGTTGCAGAAGTAGCTGCAGCGACGTTGACGTCAACGCTGTGTCTTATTAGCACCCTGTAAGAGCGAAAAGGAAAAGAAGGCAAGCTTGCAGCTGTTAGACCGGAATAGTTCTCAAAAACACGGTGCGTGCATTTGCTAGTGTGATAGGAGTAAAGAGAGACTGTGTGAGTGCCAAAAAGGGAAACCAAGGGATTCAAAGTCGAAAGACAGCGCCAAAATTATGGTTTTACGTATTTTGGAAGAGGAAAATGCCAGCACAGCTGCTGCAATGGAGTTCGCGTCGCTGCGACGCAACGCCGGCAGCGGCAGCAGCGCCAACAACAACAACGCAAGCGGCTCTGCGGACAGCGGCGTAGGCGTAGGCAGCAATGTCTCTTGCAGCAACACGGACAACAGCTGCAGCCAAAGTCAATCAGGTGAGTGTTGAATTTCAAGTTTTTTTTCTTGCTATATTTTGAGCTCCTTTTCTACAACTCTTTCGCTCTTACGCTCTTTGGCTTTCCCTTGTCAATATTTGAAGCGCAAAATACGGCTGTGCAGCCACTGTGCGAGCTGTGTGCATTGAAACTTTATTTTGCAGCTGCCACGCACTACACTAACGTGTGCGAGCGAGATAGAGGCATTAGTGTAGAACGCAGCGCCCTTCATCCCTACATCTTACGCGCTAGCTGCCCTTGTGCATATGTGTATGTGTGCGTCTGTGCATGGGCTGTTTTATTTTTCGGTTTCGTCTTGTCTTCTTCGGTGAATGGTTTTTACGCCGCTGTTCGTGTAATGTCTGCCACTTGGTGCTTCTTATTGTTTAGTTTCGAAATCGTTCTGGAACACATTGCACTTGCCTCTGTGTGCGTGTGCATGTGTTTCCCGATTTCCATTACGCATTCGTTTTGCGTACAAAGTATTTATAAAGCTGAGACAGCCCCTGGCAACAAACCATTGAATGGTTCCTATGTACGTTCCTATTCCTAACATTTCCTAGAATTTATCTGACTGTCTGCGGACATCCCTTGAGGTCTTCAGCTTTAAAAATATATAGAGAATGTAGGGTAGATTTGGGTATACGCATTTCGACTTTAGCTTGATTGGTCGTCGATCGCTGTATGTTCCACTAATTCTTAGGTATTTACAGTGGGCTGCAGTAACTTAAAGCGCGCTCGAATTTGGGAAACACTCTACAAATAATATCGCATAAATCTTCATCACATATAGGCTAATGAGTTATTTTTAATGCTCTACAACTTAATATTATACGTATATTCGTTTTTACAATTAATTTAATTTGCTTGATTTTTGTTGGCAATGTGTTATATGTATGTTTATATTCGTTTAAGCAACAGTTTTCGCACCCATACGTCGTATTAGTAGATCACCTGAGATCTAGCTTTTCCCTATTATATTAACTACATAACGTGTACATATAAAGAAATTAATTTATTTCAATGCAGCATAGCAAACACGTATAAGTTTTCTAGATTGCGTTTTACAAACTCCTGTGACGTCGATAGCTAAGATTGCATCACATTTAATTAAATGAAAAACAAATAAATGTGTTGAAGTGTGTAATATCAGATATACATATATGCAATACTGAGGAGAATAGGAAATATGATTGATATTAAGTTTTATTTTTACATAGGGCATTGTTCAATAGGATTGTCGCAGTTCCATATACATACATATATTGTTCTTATTCTCTTTAGTCATATATTTTGTACTATTCTTTTAAAATTGATCGTTTGGTGCATGTCTTCCCACTCACTTCAAGTAATCCTCGCCCCGAAGCAATAAATACCTCTTTGTCTAACTCTAGTGGATAGCCGAGTATTCAAGAATTAATAAACAATATGGTTATCTGTGCAAGAAAGAGAAATGAAAGAGTGGAAGCGATAAGATATAGAAGGTATGGAGCAACAAACAGCTGGAAGGAAATGAGCAACACATATGAAAACAGCTCAGACAGCTGCCCCGTTGAAGAAGAGACGTAAATGAAATCGAGGAGAAAACTTTCCCAGAGTTTTATCTACCAGGTCTCTGGCCAAATATCGAAAAGGGTTGGGGCGGGAGCAGAGCCGGAGCTGCTGTCGACTGAGTCAACGTCGTGTGGGCAGAAGCGTGAAATGAATTATTGTTGTTGTTATTGCTGCTGTTGCTTTTGAGCTAGCTACGCGCTGAGGCTTATTTCCGGAATTGACAAATTAACGAAATTTATTTGCATTTTTATTAAGTACATACATACATACATACATATACAAACGTTGGTATAAAAAGAAAACAGAGCTGAATGAGTGCAAGCGAGATGGCGAGATATGCTCAGCTATCTTAACTGAGTGTGCAGTCAATTTATACAAAGTGATTCACGTTGCGAGCTTTTTTCGTTACTCGAAGAGCTTAACAAATGAAAACGGATCACGAAGTGTTAATAAACTTTAAGGCGAAACTAGCGACTGCGGCAAACAGCGACTGCGACTGCGACTGCAGTAGCAGCGCAGCGACTGCACATAACCTTGATGACGTTTATTGCACTTTGGTGCTGCAACCAGCGGCAGAAACTGCAGCAACAGCACTGGCAGTGGCAGCGGCAACGGCAGCAAGAGCAGAAACCCAAAATAGAACGGCAGTCAAAGCAAACGAGCAAACAAAAATGAACGAACGTTGCGAACAAAGACAAAACGATGAGCGCAGCGGTCGCCCGCTCTCTGCCCGCAAGCACTGTTGCGCTGCCACGCTCCAACGCTGACCGAGTTCGAGCCATACGTCTGCTGACGTGTAGCGACGTTGCGACGCGTCGCTGCTACTAGTGCAACAGCAGCGGTGGCAGAGACTGACGATGACAAACCTAAAACAAAAACAAAAAACCTTTTAAAAAAAATAAATATTGAGCGAACAAAAAATGCAATAAAAATCGCTTTTATCAGCGCCTTTACTGAGCTGTATGCATATCAATTGAAATGAAGGCTATGTCTATGTGTGAATTTGTGGGCGGGGAGGGCTGGATTTATTCAGCAATTTGCAACTGCATATTGGATGCAAAAACGGGATTTGGGTAGAGGGCGTTGTCTATCGTTATATCGATAACTTATTTTGCATTGAAAGTATATTGTTGCTGTAAATATGTATGCATATATAAATGTATGTACATACATATGTGTAAGTAGGCAACTCTTTGTGGGTGGTTGTTTGGCCAATTGCCACCGTGCGTTGGTCTATGGCATGATTAATGAGTGACAGGCGAGAAGTATTTAGAATCACTATTGTTTTTCTCCACCATACCACAGGGACTACCTTGTGCTTTATTGTAATAATACGTGTACGTGTGCGTGTGCGTGTGCGTACGTGCAGCCTCACACGCATTTCTCCCTTACACAAGCATAAACACAGACACAGGCACACACACATTAATGCTAACAATATTCGTATATTATATGCATGTAAATGTAGACACTGCAATGTTTTCCTTGCATATGGCAACGCTGTAGCTGTCATACAACGTATAAAAAAAGGTAAAGAAATTCCATACACCAAGATACATATATATATATGTACATATGTACATTTGTATTAATGCAAGTTTTGAGAAAACAAAGCACTATTTAAAGTAGTTTCAGTAGTTTTAGCTTTGCTTTTTTTGCCCTTCCACTCATTTGTTTTTGAACGCAATTTGCACATCAGGCGATGATATTGCTGTGCTTGTGTCAGTTGTGTGTGTTTGAGTTGGTGTAGATGTTTGCGTTAACCTCGTTTTTCACGCTGCCCTCAACAAAAGCACGTCAGCAGCCTACGTGATGTTGTGCTTGTATGTGTTTCACTGACTAAAATTCAGGTATAAGATTGTGAGCGAGTGAGAGAGGGAGACTGAGAGAGCAAATGAATGGCAGCGCTGTTTGTGTTTGTTCGATTTTGTCTTCTGGTCGCTCATTCGCTGTTGGCGTTGTATGCTTTTTGCGTGGTCATACCGGTCTTTTTATATGCGCTCAATGTCTGCGTTCTCTCTCTCTCTCTCTCTCTCTCTTTCTTACACTATCTGCTAGGTATTCCCGCCTGCTCTCCATGAACCCCGCATGCCCTGTGTTGGGGCCACCACTTGTCGCTTTTGTTGTTATTTTGCTGTTTGTGTTTTGAGCTGCAGCGAGCGACAAAACGGCTGTCGCCTTTCGGCTCAGCTGGTCTTCGGTCTGCGCGTCTACGTTATGGGCTTCGTTAAGCTCTCTCACTCATATACATATGTATTTACTTCGCCAGCTCAAAATAAAAACAAAATAACGCGCTTTGTAGTGCTCTGCTGTTCGATTATGTCAGTCTCCATTGTTTCGCCTGCTTTCGTCAACTGTTCACTCTCTTTCGTACTCTCTGTCTTTCTTTCACTCTCTTTCACGCACTCTTCTTGAATTCTGCTCATATGTTTGTAATGAAGATTTCATTATATTTAATAGAACGCAATTTAAATTCGTTAAACATTGAACACGATCTGCTTTCATCTTCCGCTTCCCACTTCGCACACGCCCAAGCCATGTTGCCAAATTTCACACGTCATTCTGTTTTGCTCTTTTGCGCTGTGCAGATTTTTTTTATTTAAGGTTCATATGTACGTACATACATGCATACATATACGCCGGCATCGATTCTTCTAATTGAATCAAATTGAAAAACTTTCCATAGTCAAGTACTCAATTGTTTTTATTACCTCCAAGAACAGCGGGGGTCAAAGTTTATTAGCTAGCTCTCCACGCTTATTTAAGACCACAAAATGTTCACCTATTTTGATTTGATTAATTCTAAACCGGCTTCTAGATGCTTCCGTCTGAACATTTTGCCCATGCTTGAAAGTTAAAGTTTATTGTGTAAACAAAATCAGCGAAAGCTCGCATACAAACATAAATTGATACATGTATGTACATATGTACGTATGTATGTGTGTGTATGTATGTATGTATGTATATGGTCATACAATATATTTACTGACATAATGTTCATATGAAACGAATTGCTCAAAATGTACATACATACGTACTAACATACATACATACACATGTATTTCATATTATCTCTTAACCGCACCAAGTGTTGAAAAGTCACGTAAGCAGAAAAAATATGCACAAACATTTGCTACGTCAGCGTGCGTTAACTCGCTCTTTGGCACGTGCAAAGAGCACTCTGCGCAGCATAAAAATTTCAAAGCTCTGCACGCGGCTGCCCTACCCTCTAACATGTTACAAGACAGAAGCAGACAGCAGGCAGCTGGCAGCTGGCAGCTGGCAATACTCTTATTAGAAATGCGATTGGTCTCACTCACACTTTGCCGCTGTGTTGTGCTTTTTCGCTCTCTTTCTTTTCTGCTTTGCTCTACTCTCACACAGACGTCTCTCTCTCACTGTGTTAGTATTTTGGCTGCTGCCGCCTGGGCCTGAACACTGGTCGTAGTTTGACGACGCGTGTTTGTTTCTTTCCTCGTTTGCGCCGCGAGACGACGGTCCGGCTATATTTTTGTCCGTGTTTTAAGAATTGTTCCGTTTTTATATATTTCACGCCATTCGGTTTTATCATATTCGCACACACACATGTATACACTATTTTCCGCAGCGGTCGCAGTAAAATCGAACTAAAGACAGCAGTCCACGTTGTAGTCTCCCACACACGCGCGCAAACACACAGTAGCTAAAGATTTTCCGCGTGTTTTAGGCAACGTTCATTCATCAAAACTCCTTCGGTTCTATATAGAAGTTTTGTTGCTTTAAAGATGTATTGAAAGAAAACAAGCAAAAGTAACTAATAGTATAACGAAAAGAGTGAACGCAGTTTTAAGGTACGAAAGAATACCAAGGAAGGAAAAAACGTGCGAAGCCAGCAGCGACGTTGACTGAGCAGTAGACGTTGCTTAGATAAATTGCGTTGCGGCTAATAGCAAGCAAAGCACAAAAACAACAACACCGACGACAACACAAGCACAGACATGTTGGGTAAATACAATATACAAAAAATCTAAGCAAATTACCTATTATAGAAGCTTTAAG
The DNA here is from genome assembly GCF_001654015.2 of Drosophila navojoa. The sequence goes on from NW_022045911.1 coordinate 164,704, forward strand.
CTTTAGAACTTGTATGTACGTACATACATATGTATGTACATGCATATATGTACATATGTATATGCATGTGCGCATGCATACACACATACGAACATAAATTGTTATCCCATATCCATATCCCCATATTTTTAATTGCGCTCTCTGAAATGAATTCTATTAAAATGCCGTTTTTTTTTTTTTGCTTTGCCTTTTGTTATTCATTCATACTGTCTTTCCGTTAGCTACATATGTATGTACGTACATACAAGTGCGTGTGTGTGTGTTTCGTTTGGAATTTGCTCTGCTGTTGCATTTCCTTGTTGCTGCTATTATTACATTTAATTGTGCCTTTACTTCCACTTGCAATTTATTAGTATTTCTTTTTTGAAGAATGCATAAAAATGCGAAAAGAAAAGAAGTATGTAAATGTCATTTGGACATTGTGCATATGCATATGCATGAGCACAGTTAACGGTAAATAGTTTTTGAAAATCAAATTAGAATTCATGCCATCTACAATTGTAAATCAATTGTTGGGGCCAATGTCTGGTATCAAGTACATTTTTAAGGTAATTGAGGCAATTGGACTTCAGTGCAGAGGACCAGTAATATGGAATAACAAGTACATTTAATCTAAATGTACATACTATGTACATACATATGTATGTATGTACATATATTTTGAATTAGCGGATTCCAGAAAAAAAAAACATCCATTTCATAGCAGAAAAAAAACCACTTGTTTTTTCTTGCACAATAATTATTCAATCACTAGGGTCAAATTAGTTTTTGTTGATATCATGAATATGGAATCACTTTTGTTTATTTTTGAATTGCAACGATAATCCCTAGTATGTATGTATGTATGTAGGTCTGTACGGTATGCTGCAGCAGTACAGCAGTTGAGTCACATTTTGCTTCCAGTAAGAATATGCGTCGTAGCAAACAGGCTCAACGAGTCTCTAGTTGGGGGAGCGGAATTAGTGCGTGCTCATGTCTTTCGTTTGCTCTCTTTCGGTACACACCCACAAGCACACAAATGCAGCGACTCACAATTACAGCGTAGCAAATATGCCGACCTTGAGCATTTGCCGGCAGGCCTAGCTACAAATATACAGACACACAAATACCCATTCATGGCACGTCTTAGAGTGTGTTTGTAAACTTGTTTTTCATATTATAATTATGCATTATAGTTTGTTGCTTTTGTTTTTACAAACACATACACACTCGACAATCCACACGCCTCGCACACGCCAGCCTTACCGGTAATTTTCGCTGTTGTTGTGTTATTTACTTTTCGCCATTTTTTTTTTTAACTTTTGCTTTTACAATTTTATTCGGCGGCGCAATAATTTTCTTCTTCTTTCGGGTAAATTTGTGTTTGTTGTTGCTGCGGCGGCTGCTTGTATGAAGTAACACACCATGAGATTGAGCGCCAGCAGCAAAAGAGAGCGATAGCTTTAAAGAGTGAGAGCGGAGCATGTGTCGGGCTGACATTTGCGTTGCTCTTCGTATGGTCTTTGTTCTCTCTTCATTTTCATATCAATAGCAGCCGCATGTGTTTGCACATCGACAACTTTCTTGTTTCGAGTTATTATTTTTTAAATTAAATTAAATTTTAAGCATTGTAAACAAGTTAACTTGTTATTTGCTACCACATTTTGCATCAGGCTTGATTTATTCTTTGCTTTTCTTTCCTTTACTGACCTTTGTATAATTTGTCGTACTATCTCAATCAGTCAGTCAGTAAACCTAATTTTGCTTTTTCTTTTGCTCCTTAATTATTGTTATTATTTATGTTGTTGTTCTGCAGCTTTAACTCAAAATGTTCAAGGCTGTTATTGTTGTTTCTCTTTAAATATATTTTCGCTTTGATAGGACTGTTTTCATTATTTTTTTTGATAACTGTTTGGCTATCAGCTTCGTTTTGATAACCCTATTGGGAGAGGGGAAACTCCCCGCTCGGTGTTAAAAATTGGCAGACGTTTTAATACGACGGTCTGTTATTTTTATTGCTGATATTATTAATTTGAAGTACTTATACTTCTAATGACTTTTGTTTTGAAGTGGGCATGTTTAGCTAAGTTTGACCTTGCTTTTAGGTCTCTTTATGAGCATCATTCTAGTTATCTTGTTTAATAGTTCATTCTATTCTTTATTGAACACTAGAAGTTTCTATACTGTAAGAGATTTAGTAGTCTCTTTGGAATTCAGATCAACTCCAGACATTTCATATACTATTGCATTGAATTTCTTGTCTGATTTGCATTCGACTCCAAGTAGTTTGTCTATACTGGACTTGTTGTTTCGGTCTTATTGGGTTTAAATGGACCTTTATTGCTATTGCCCTAACCTGAGCTAAACAACAAGGTATTATCGACGCCTCTCTTTCTACTAAATATTACTTTATTATCTTATCACATATTGCATCAGAGCAACAATAATTATAATTAAAACAAATCAACAACTGTCGGGCTTTACCAACAACTGTTTCAATTTGCGATTCTTGGGCAAATACATAACAGAATTATGGCTGTTCTTTATTTTGTATAGCGAATTTATGGCATATCTGAAACGCAGTTTATTAATTCTTGCATTTACTATACAAATACATATATAAATGTGTGTATGTATATATATGTATGTATTTGTAAGTATGTGTAGGCACAATCTCTTTGCAAATATTTGCTGCTTAATTTTGTTTATAAAGTTGTTCTGGCAATTTAATGCTAAAATATGCCAGCAAAAATTATTTATTTATTCTGTGTGTATGTGTGTGTATATAGAAACAAAGAAATACTCTGCAAAGAAAAGAAATACCTAAAAAAGATTATAAGATAGGGTATCCTACCCTATGCTCACAGATACAATAATTGTCGATATGTATAGTGCTTAAAATAATTTTATCAATAGAGAATTTTGCGCTTGTAGCTCTATAAATGCAAATAACAAAAGTAATGGACACTTAGAGAGTACGACGCAATTAATTCAAATTGAGGGGCTCAACTAGAGCTTGATAGTGAAACAGACGACTTCTCAAACCCCTCAATCGACCCTCGCCCCGCTTCGCAGTCTCCGCTTTGCCGGCCGGCAAATGCGTCAGAGATAATGTGGACTCGAAAGCTAGAAATCGTATACCCGTTTTTTGCTTTTGTTTTTGTATGTGTTTTATTTATTTTTTATTATGCAAAGCGACGGGAGAAAGAAGATGAGGAATAAGAAAATGAGAAAAACAACTATTTTAAGCTTGTTTTGGTTTCAGTTTTCTATGGCTTCCAATTGACGTTCGACTGAATCACAAAGAAAACATCAGGCGTTTACCATATATTGCAAATATACTATATGCCATACATATGTATTCGTGAGTGATTTGATAAGCGGTAACCCGAGAGTTAAAAGCAAAGCTTCTCTCATCTCCGCTTAGATAAGCGCTCGCAAACCTCAAATGTTTCTGTCGCCAAACTTGGGTTGCGCATCAACAAAACGAAACCAAAATAAACAATCTATCTACAGAGCTTTTGCGCAGGTATTCTTCAAGAATTTAGGCTGATGAAATACGAAGAATAAGATTTCATCAGGCGTTTTTATAATCTCCATGAGGACATCAAGCTTCTGATTAGTTGGATTAATTAAAACGTCTTCGGTGACAATAGGGAAGAAAATTAAGAAAAACAAAGGAATTTACATGAGTATTGAATACAAAAAAGTAATAATAAATAGAAATCACTGTAATTTGTCAATAGCTTTTCTACAACAAATTATCTGTCAATTTATCATAATTAATTTACTCGCAGCTGAAGGAAAGAAGAAGCTCTTTCATGAAATCGAGAAATTAACAAAACAAAATGATTTGCACATATTTCCAAAAGCAATGCGCAAAAAGTTGCCAAACGTAAACGAAGGCGATAGGAAAGAAAACACAATAAAAGAACAAGAAGAATAAACATAAATTTGTGTTATTTTGTTGCTTTCCACAATTTAATTTACGTAATTGATAAGAATTAACAACAGAGAGAGAAAAAAACGCACTAAATAGGCCACATTTAAATTTAGATAAGAGCAAATGGCCATGTGTATAACTGTGTGTGTGCGTCAAGTGGGCGGTGAAACGTGTGTGCAACTGGGCGTGGCAGCGCAAATGACGTGTTTGCTGCTGTGGGGGGTGCTTCTGAATTTCGGTGGGCTTTCGGCCAAAATATTCACTCAGCAGCGAGACACAATAATAAAACGAGAATTTTACAATCGCAAAACCATTCGCTGAGAAGCTGAGAAATGACGTCCGCGAATCGATGATAAATAAGATTGAAGACGGCGGCTGCACCGGAACCAGCTAAAAAACAAATACATAGAATAGAAAAGAAAAGAATAGAAATTTAGTATGAAATAAAAATGAAAGCTTGTCTAAATATTTCAAAGTAGTATTTATTTGTTTATCAACGTTTGCCTTCGTATATATTGCGTTCTAGATAAATAGTTAATGCCAGCAGCCAGCTAAAAGGCGGAAGAATATACGAGAATGTCTAGGAAGAAATTGGGTCACAACAAAATACAATACAGAATATACATACATACATACATACATACATAAGTAGTGTGTGCGATTGGCAAGTGGATTTATAAGGAATGCGATAAGAATGATTGATTGCCCCTCAGTCTTGTTGTATCTGTAGAAATGAAAAGTAAAGATGGTAGGAACTCAATATTTTTGCAACAGTTGTGGGAGTTATTAGAAAGATCATTGAGGGATTTATAATTTCAGAATGACGTATATAAATGCAACAAAATAAAAATCTTGATATTATATTATACGTAGCTTTACGTTTTATTCTCTTCAATAGTTCAATGATCAAGTCAAGTTTGTTTGTAGAACCCTATACAATTATTTGCATATACATACATATACATATGCCTATTGCATTACTTTGAGTAGTTTGTTCGGTCTGCTCGTTTATTTATTTTTGTTATGCGTCTCAACAACACCACGACGACAGTCAGTCGCCAAAGGCCAATTACCTCTGACGCTCAAAGGTCCAATGCCTATGAGCATTAGATTTATTATTGTATGGACATCCAAGCAAACCCCTTCAACGGTCTCAGACCAGCCGCCCACTTTGCGCCACTCCCCACTGAACTCTACTGATTACGAGTTGCATTTGCGAACAGCAGTTGGCGATTGGGTGGGCCAGCGATCTGTCAGTTGTTCCGCCTCCACCGCCTCCTCTCTCTCTGTCTCTGTCACTTTCGCTCTGCGCTTCTTCCTTAAACGCATTTAAGTGGCCAGACAGAGTCGTAAGTCCCATGATATCTATAAATAGAATATTGAACACACAAACGATTCGTGTGCCTGGTTTATGACAGCAATTAAAGAGAACCAGAGGACGAAACCACATTGAGCACGCCGAATTCGAAATACCCTAAAAGTCAATAGTCGTAAAAATATAGACCATAGATAGGTGTTTAAAAAATAATAAATAAAATTTAATTGACTTAAGAAATAAACTATATAATTTTTATTATTATATTATATTTATAAAAACAAGAAAGAGATTTTTACAACAGAAACTTAACTAAATTGCGTTTATGTTAAGAATCAGTTCGATAACTTAAAGATTACATTCGATTTATTATCGATCTTAGATAAATGTGTACATACTTTATAAAAAATCATGTTACACACTAGGTCAAAATTCAATACATACCATATGCAAGGGTGTTAAATTGCAAAAATGCGTCGAGTATGCCTGCTGCTTGCTCATCATCATTATGATCATAATGAAGATTATTATTGTCATGAGCATTGTCAGGCCAGGCATCGATTGCCGGCTGTGGTCTTTACTCTGCTCTTCCTCTTCTCGCCTTTCCCCGCTCGTCCGCTCGCTGAATTCAGTTTTCACATTAAACTTTTGATATGTGGGCCCAGGTTTTTGATTTTTTACATATTTTATTTTTTATTATTATAATTTTTTCTTCTTACTCGCGACTTGTTTACGACACGCGATTTGCTTTCTACGCAGTTGCGCTAAAATTATGTACTCGCCGTGGCGATCCATCTATGTATATATGCATACATTGTATTATTATTTTTCTATACACACTTGTTTATTTATAAACATTTATGCATTGATAAAAAACCTGAATATGTGTATGTAGGAATATACACAAATATGGCAACTGGTCGCCGATAAATGTGCGCAAATATTTATTGTGCGAACCCAAACCCTAATGGTCATTATACACGTACATATGGACATATTCCTCTCAGTTTCTTTCGGTTTGCTGTAGCTCTGACGCGACTTGATAAGCACTTGTTGCTTTATTTGATTAACATTCTGTTGAATCTCCATTTAACGCCAGCCTACGAAATCGAAGGCTGCTCAACAAATATCTATGCAAAGAATTAAAATGTCACGCTTTTCAATTTATAAGATGGACAGCAGCCGCAGCCGCAGACGCAGACGTTGCAGCACAAAAAAGCCTCAAAAAGTTTCACCAAGACTCATTGAGGCTTATTTAATGAATTAATAATTATGTATATATGAATGAGCTATGTATGCAAATGTAATTTTTGTTCTTTTTAGAATATTAGGACAGTCTGAGGTCGAATAGGTTTTGAGAATATTATATATACCTTACTAACAGCTGGCATTTAATTCCTAATTTCTCGGTCTATGTAAATAGAAATTTAATCGAACAAAGCCTTTTTATTTATTGTCATAAATCGCTAAGCTTCTTTTTCATTTGACTATTTTAAGCCGTAGTCACACAGTCATAGCCACAGTCTTATATATAGTGCATAATTGTGCTTGTATTTGTATTCTGAATCTATAAAAGGGTATTTCATCATTATTTGCAAACAGCTGCCTAAATACTTGGTTACGCTCTTTATAAAGCGACCTGTTGAGTAGGAAGCGCCTTTTAAAAGGTGACTCAAGCCGATTCGAACGACGAGCGCACGACAGGTTTACACGTTATTCCTGATTATTGTAAGAAATTAAACTTGAGATATTTAAGATAAATTATATATGCTATATCCTGCAAACTGATTTGATTTAAAATTCTAATTAATAAAACTATAATTTAATATTATGATATTCATCTATTTATAAAGCTAAAATTAACTTTTTATAATTGATTAAATTTGCTTCCGGCACTTATATATTTTAAGAAATCATAAATAAAATATAAGCTGATAATATTAAAATAAAATTTTAATATTACAGCTAAATTTTAATATTATAAAACAAGTAAGAAAACTCTAGTCGAGAGTGCTCGACTAGATACTACCCTGAACCAAAATAATAGAAAAGCACATTTAGTATGGTTCAAATTTCAATTTCGATGTAT
>NW_022045911.1:172039-186655 GCF_001654015.2 Drosophila navojoa
CCATTATACCCTGATTTCCCATTTTCAATGGGTTCAGGGTATAAAAAGAAACTTTACAAGAACTAACCAAAATCAGGTGCTGTATATTCAAGTGTAAACATACTTTTTTTAAAGAAGCATTTCAATTTGTGTGTATAAAGAAATTATCTGTAGGCGTAACGTCGGCAGTCGCTTTTTTTCAGCAACAGTTTGCCGCTAAGCGTTGCGCCGAGCAGTTGCGAATAACTGCAATTTCAGCAGTTCATTAGATAAATAAAAGATAATACGTGTCTTCAATTTCATCATAATACATTAACAGCTTGTTTTTCATATAATTTGGTAATACTTACAAATCATAGAGTTCCTATTGTAATCTGTCTATTTCGCTTTAATTTGCAATTGCAGACGGCCAGAATGAGTTAACGCGCTATAGCAGCGAAGATGTGTCCGGGAACGAATCGAGCGAAGCGCCGAATATGACCGAAGTGGAGCGTCAGGCGGAGCTCAACCGGCACAAGGAGGAGATGCAGAAGAAGCGCCGTAAGAAGCGCATCAGCTCCTCGCTGCACTCGTCAACATTTCAGGGTAAGTAGATAAACCTACATAGGCATGATATATATATCATAGATCTGTATAATAATGAAATTGAATTTCTCTATTCCCATTTTAGAGTTGTATAAGCTGACTGGCGAGATATTGGGCGAGGGTGCGTATGCATCGGTGCAGACGTGCGTTAACATCTATACCGATCTGGAGTATGCTGTGAAGGTTATCGATAAGATACCAGGACATGCGCGTGCGCGTGTCTTTCGTGAAGTGGAGACATTCCATCACTGTCAGGGACATCCGGGCATCTTGCAATTGATCGAATTCTTCGAAGATGATGAGAAATTCTATTTAGTGTTTGAGAAAATTAACGGCGGCCCATTGCTCACGCGTATCCAGGAGCAAATCTGTTTTTCGGAGCACGAGGCGGCGCAGATCATCAAAGAGATCGCATCCGGCTTAGATTTTCTGCACAAGAAGGGCATTGCTCATCGTGATCTCAAGCCGGAGAATATATTGTGCGTTAAAACGGATTCGCTCTGTCCAATTAAAATATGTGATTTTGATCTGGGCTCCGGCATAAAGTTCACCACGGACATATCATCGCCAGCGGCCACTCCCCAATTGTTGACCCCAGTGAGTTAGCCTTTATAACAAAACTTTAGATCATTATTTAATTCACGACTTCTATTATAGGTCGGCAGCGCCGAGTTTATGGCTCCAGAAGTAGTCGATTTATTCGTAGGCGAAGCCAATTATTACGATAAGCGCTGTGATTTGTGGTCTCTGGGTGTAATTGCTTACATCCTACTCTGCGGTTATCCGCCATTTTCGGGCAACTGCGGAGAGGATTGCGGTTGGAATCGCGGCGAGAACTGTCGGACGTGCCAGGAGCTGCTCTTCGAGTCCATACAAGAGGGTATGCATAGCAATGATAAGCTATTTAGAAGAACTGCTTTTAAGATTTTCTTTTATTTCGGATAGGCCGCTTTTCTTTTCCGGAGGCCGAGTGGGAGGATGTGACCGATGAGGCCAAAGATCTAATTTGCCGTCTTCTAGTTAAGCAGGCATCGAAACGTCTCAGTGCCGAAGCTGTGCTCAGCCATAAGTGGATTCGCATGTGCGAGCAGGAGCCGTTCGTTAACAAGCAAACGATCCGCCATAAGGCGCTGCAAACGCCAAACAATATCCGACGGTAGCTATAACAGAATCCATTTAAAATATTTAATATATTTATCAATTTTTTGTAATCGTTATAGTAACCATCAATCGGCACGTGAAATTTCCCAGTTTGCTGAGTCGGCTATGGCCGTGAAGCGGGTGATCCTGCAGCATTTCTCGATGCGCTACGATTATATGAAGGAACGCCCGAACATCTATCAGCCCTCGCAGGCCTATAAGGACGCGTACAGCGATGAGAATTATAATCCAAAGCCACCGGCTCACTATGTACGCAGTCGCTCTCGTAATGCATCGGCAACTGCATCTGCTGTCGTCGCCAACAACAACGTGAATGCCTCCTCTTCGTCCACTTACGGCGGTCGGCTGTCTACGGCTCAGCGCAGTGGGGGCAGTAGCCATAGCCGTCAATCGTCGAGGAATGCCTCTGGCATATTTAACAACAGCGGTGGCTTCAAGACCCTCAATGTGCACGAGGAGGACGATGACGATGAGGAGGCGTTGGAGGCTTTTGGCCGTCTGGATGAGGGTGTAGATGATGAGTGGGCACAGTCCACACGTCGCTATCAGGAGCAGCGCGAGCGTCAAAAACAACAGCAGGAGCAAAATCCGAAAACTGGCCATGCTGGCGATCCAATATATGATGATGATGAGATGGGAGAGGAGGACGAGGAGGAGAGAGAGGGCGAGGACTATCAGCATTATAAGCATTATTGGCGCACGCTCGACGAAGATGAGGGCGATGATTATCTCTATGAGCAGCAGCAGCAGAACGAGGAATATATAGCTGAAGAAGATGAGTTCGACGAGGAGGAGGAGGAGGAGCAGCATAAGCAGCTGAAGAAAACTGAAGCCGACAATCGAAAGCAATTGAAAGCTGAAGGTGATGAGAACGAAGAGGAGGAGGTTAAGGTAGTAGAGAATGAGGATGAACTTATTATTGATAATATGGAAAAACTAAAGCAAAGTGAATTTGCTACAAAAGCAACAACAATGCGCAACGATGCGCAGGAGAAACCCGTGTTTAAGGATGAGAAGAAGCAGGAGAACGAGGATGATGATGTTGATGGGCCTAAAAAGCAACAAGCAACGTCATGTGATATTAGTGCTACTACAATCACCAATACCAATACCAACACCAACACCAACACCAACAACAGCAACAAAATGCAAACAACACCAGTTAAAGCAACAACAACAACTAAAACCCAAACGAATGGCAACAAAGGCAATGATAAGGATAACGATTATGCTAATGATTACGATAATGATGATAATGATGATGATAACGATGATGAAAATGATAATGTTTATGATAATGATGATGATTATGTTAAACTATTGGATAGTATTAGTGATTTAAATGAAAAGCTACCTGAAATTTATGAGACTGCAAATATTGTTGTCAACTCAGCGGCAGTGCCGGCAGCAGAAGCAACAACAACACCAGCAGAAGCAGCAGCAGAGAGAGCAACGTGCCCACCAAACGATAATGATAATGATAATGATAACAATGTAGAAGATTTGAAAGTGCCGACAACTGCAGCTGAGAAGACAACAATGCGAACGACTTTTGGCAAACAACAGCAACAGCAACCGCCGCAGCAAGAAGAACAACAACAACAACAATCTGCTGGCAACAGTAACAAACAGCAGCGCAATGTTTACTTTGCATTGGATGCATATCAAAATGACGAGGATGCCGACATTGATGAAGAAGACGATGACTACGATGATGATGATGAGGATGATGAGGAAGATGATGATGATTATGATGATGAGCACGAGATGAAATCGGTTGGAAACGGTTTAAAGCCAACGATCCCAGCCATTTGTAATGCCTACACACGAAAGCAACGGCAGCAGCAGCAACAACGTTATGTAGCTCCACACGCCGAGCCGCACCGCCTAGAGAATTGGCGCCATCGCAGCCATCAACCGGAGCAGCCGCAGCGACATAACATGATCGCTCCTGGTGGCGGAGGCGGTTTTCGAAAGTACCGCCCACCCTTTAGCACTGGCGGCGGTGGCGGCCACTATGGCAATCAGCAGCGCAACTACTTGGGCAGCTTCTCTCACGGCGGCGGTGCCGCTGGCTACAAGATACAGCAGCAGCAACAACAGCAACAGCAGCAGCAGCGGCACAATAGCGCTGGAAGCAGCAGCGGCGGATCGCCGCCTTCCGATGAGCACTCGACGTCGCCTGCAACGCAGATTCGGAACTGGCGACAGGATTGCGTCTATGCGCCCATGCGTGGTTGCGGTATGAATCAGCCTAGCAGAGGCTTGCAGCGCGCCCATCAGCAGCAGCAGCATCATCATCAGCAGCAGCAGCCAACTGTTCGCATTGGCTCTGGCCGCTTTGTGCATTCGTCCCAAGTGCCGCCACATCTGTTGGATGAGCCGCCCACATTGGGCATCGGACTGTCGCCGCCCAGCGAGAGTCTATTGCTGCAGCGGCGCATGCGGCAGCAGCAGCGGCCCGGCGACTTGGCCGAGTATTGTGAGCCCGCTACGGCCAGTGGCTAAGTTATGAAGAAGAATAGCAACAACAACAACGATAACTGCAGCTGTCTGAAGGAGTCCCATGTGGTTGGGAATGGCGGCATTCGAGCCAAAATCGAAAACAAAATCAAAGTTTGTTTAAAGTTTTCTTTTTCGTTTTTTCTTTTGTTCATTTTCTTTGTATAATTACTTTTTATATACAAATCACAAAACAACAACAAAAACATCTTAAATTTGCAAATTATAATTAATAATTTGCTCGATTAATTTCTTGAAGCGTTATACATAACAAAAACTGTAAACAGCAAGAAACTACTTAAAATTCCGTCTTAATTTAATGCAAACTTAAAAAATTGTGTTTCTGATAATCGTTAAGATAAAGCAAAGAAGAGAGCCCTTAAGAAGCAATGCAAAATATGCTGTATAATTAAGCAAAAATAAGATGAAAGAGAAAAACCAAACAGTCGTTCGAATGAAAAATAAAAAACAAAAACTTTTTTTATAAAAAAGATTGAAAAGTGAAAAAAAAAAACGAACATGTAATTATTCGCTATAATTTTTTATTATGAAAATAAAAAAAGAGATATGAATGCAAATTGCGTTTAAGCGAGTTAGACACTCACTCACACTCACACACATATATATGTATAGATACACACACTTAATCGATGAAATTTTTTTCTATATTTGGAAATGAAAACAAAATCCAGTTGCCGCCAAAAATTGTTAATTTTTTGTGCTTTTCTGTTGGGATTAGAAGAAGATGAAGTTGTTTGCATATATCTGTTTGTTTTCTTTTTTTGGCTCAAGTATATCAATTACAAAAAAAAAAAGAAAATTAAAAAAAAACTTTGTAAACCATTAAGAAAATCCAAAATGTACAAGAAATTGTTTATCATTTTCATTTCAATTTACAGAAACTGTTACAAAAAAAGAAAAGAAAAAACAATTAAAAAAAAAAAAAAACAAAAAAAGTATGGAATGAATACACTTAAGATGAAACCTTAAAGAAACCTGAAGAATTGAGTTCAATTTTTGACGGGCTCTGGAGAACTGTTCAGGGCCACACACACTCACGTCTCACACTAGCTCTAAATAATTTTCAGCAGTTCTGTAAACAATTCTTATTCACCAGTTGAGTAATTGGCATTATGAATAAATTTTTGTATGAAATGCTTGAATATTACTAAAAAGTCCGCTTGAGCACACATTTGTGTGAAATCCAAGTAAGCAAATTTCCATTCCTTTAACAATCACGTTAAAAGCTCGAAATTCTAAATTCTGAAAGGGCACTTCCCCTCACTGTCTATACTTTTGACTAAATTTCAACTTTTCCAACACTTTCTTTATATAAAAGTAGGAGCAGAGAGAATTCTCGACACTTTGCTCAAGTATTTTTTTTTTTCTTTTGCTGGGCGTAAATGAAGAACATGTGTTAATTACAACATAATAATAATAATACAAATTGTGATATAAAATGTAAATGTAAAATGCACCTGAAAAATATTAAGAAACTATCAACTGACGCTGTGCCATTAACAACAACAATACCGACCACAACAACTACATAACACTGTTAACAAATGTAGCGGACCTAGATCGGGGTTTAAGGGAGACCGAAATTTCATTAATTATTATACTTTTTGTAATACTTTCGTTTTTTTCTGTTCCGCACGTTTACGCCCCCTCACCTCCCCCAACGAGAAGAGAGATGCAAAATGTCAGAATGCTTTGCGCCTCAACAATTTGTATACACATACGTATATAAGAACATACTTCTATTTTTCCAAACAAAACTTTAACTAAAAAATCATAAAAAAAAAACTAAATACTTCCATAAAAAAAAGAAAAACAAACTATTGCCTAGAACACACAAACAAAATAAAATAGAAGCATAATAATACTGCATATTTTTAACAACCTCTAAGAAAAGAAAAAAATAAATTCAGTTGCAAATTGAAAATGTTTTTGATATTTAAGTATGAACACCCCAGAGATAATTTTAAATAATTTATACAACTATGTATTCCTATAAAAAGAAACATCAACTAATTTGTTTGCATTGTAAACAGAAACTCACGATGATATTGATGATGGCAAAACAAACAACAAAAAAAGAAAAATCGAAAAAAACTAAGGAACGCTCTTGTTTTAATTTGTAAAACTGTGAGAAATGTTTCGCAACGAAACAAAAAAAAAAAACATATATGATACCATTTATAAGAAAGTAAAGAACTAAACGAGAGGCGTGTGTTAAGCAAGCAGCGCTCCAAGAGAGAGAATCGTATACTATACACAACACTAATTTACACTACACTACACACAAACATACACATTTTGCATATGAACTAAAATATAAGTATACTTTAGTTTTTGCAAGAAAAAGAAAGAGAAATGTCCGTAAATATTACGAATATAGTTTAGCCGTTACTATTTCTAATAAAACGCGCTAATTTACTCTTTGCAAATTCATATAAAAACTAATATACTCTGCGCGTCCTACTTTGAGTAGGGTGTATAAAGTGTGTGCATAGCCGGTGAGCGATTTGTATTTGTAAGCGAGTTTTTCAATCGAATGCAAACAATAACAAGCGAAGAAGTATATGGTTTTTTAACATGATTGGAGACATGGCTAACAGAAATCGAAAATTAAGCAACAACAAAAAATAAGATGAGATATTGTTTTATACAAAAAAAGAAATGAAAAAAAAAAAACGATAGAAAAAGTCAATAAAAATGCAAAATATAAAAATGTTAAAAGGAACGAGTTTTATTTTTTAGATTCTTCAAATACTTGTTGAAATTATAAGACTCATAAATGGATCAAATATGACAGTATGTATTGCAGAATATATTTTTACAAACTCTTTTAAAATACATATTTTAGGCATAGCTCGTTTTTATTGTAAACCCGATGAGTCCAGTCATTTTGATTTAGTTGTTAGCAATCCTTTATTTTGTTTATACCACGAATGTGATTTCGAGTCCTGCTCTATATTAAAGAAATTTTCTGTTTGGTATTACGTGAAATTGTGTTCAGCTTCCCGGCTAAACAGTGTGTGCCCCTTCAGGTCCTTCTCCCTCCCCATGATTTGCTCGAACTTCGCCAGACATTAGGTTTACCGAGGTGACGGTGCTATTAACGCCCTCTTCACTGTAACTGCCCCCAAGCAGGGGCTTGACATCTGGTTGCTGCTCGCGAGCTGTGCGTGGCTCAAAGCGCTGATTGTTAATGTCTTCGATTGCCTTGAGCAGCTAAAATAATAGAGATAATATTTGGCTGAAATATTTGTAAAGCGCTTCAGTGTCTCTGCGCCTCACCTCCTTCAGGCTGACGACGCCCACAAGACGGCCAATGTGGGTTACATAGGCATGATTCACGCCCATCATTGAGAACAGGGAGTGAACTCTTAGCAATGAGGTGCGCTCCACCAGCTGAAAGGGTGAGGGATCGATGCGAGCCGATGCACTATAAAAATCGATGGGTTTGCTCAATTGATCCAGTTCCCAAAGCTTTTTGCCCTCGGGTGACATATCGACAACTCGATCGCCAATCTAGTTTTAGGCTATATAATTAATAATCAGAGCATAGCCAATGCCATCGCACTTACCAGCTGCACTCGCTTTGAGGGACTGACCACCGGCTGCAGCTGCTCATTGGAGCCTAGCTCAAGGTCGAGATCGGAGTCCGTGGAATTTTTAAATATAGACTGAAATGTCGAGCGTTGACGTGCTTTGGAATCGCTGTGAACGCAGTTCAGCGAGTCGTTTACCTGCTGATTATTCTGCATCGAACTTAATTTTTGTGGATCCGGTGCTGGTACGACCTCAAAGCGTGATGGTCTTCGCTCGGCCGCCTGATCCCTGAGCTCCTCCGCGCGCCATTTTTGTGCAATTTCCATGCGTTTCTCTCGTCCAATTTGTTCCTCGATCAATTTCACTAGCTCCTGCCGCTGCACAGAGCCAATTAGGATCATCTTCTCGGGACTGTCCACCAGTGGAATGGAGCGCAGCTTCTTGTTCATGCGGAGTACCTCCTTGAGCTGCTGGTAGGTGATGCCCTGCCAAATGTACTTGACGTCGCGCAACATAAAGTCGGACACCTGCTTGTTGTACATCGAGGAGCTGGTGTACAGCAGATCGGGCAGATAGGGCAGCTTCTTGATCATAATGACGCTCTCATACATGGAGGGCTGTAGCAGGGAGGCGACGGCATTGGCCACCAGCACAGCTACCAGGACCGGCACCACAAACGCAATTTGTCCAGTAATCTCGAAGACCACCACAGCCACAGAAATCGAGTGAGTCACCGAGCCGGCGAAGGAAGCCGCACCCACAATCGCATACGCTGCGGGCATTATTGGGGACATGCACTTGCCATAGCGCACGCCCAGCGGAAACATCCAGGCGACGAACTCTCCGGCCAAACGGCCAAAGCCGCTGCCAATCTTCAGAGCTGGTATGAACATGCCATGTGGCACGGCCATGGTGGAGGCAATAATGGATAAGAAATACTAAGAAATAGTTTGATGAGCTGGATGGATTAGCCCTTGGCTGGTGGGGGAGTGAGTCTACGTACATGGTAGAGCGTATAGTATACGAGGTTGCTAAAGATGCTCGTGTACTTGGTGGACCACTGCGCTACAATCTTCGCCTGTTTCTCACTAAGATGTGTCTCCGTCCACGTAAAGTTGCTGAACAACTGCGTCAACTGATTCTCTGTGCTAATATCCCCACCCAGGAATTGTCCAGTGCCCAGGGGAAACGTCAGTGTAGATATTAGCAGAGCCAGCATTCCGGGATATAAAAGGCGGCTGTAAAAGGTATAGAAATCAGTTCTATTAGATCTAACGAATGACAATACAATATACAATAATCTAATGGCTGCAGTGTCGGTATCAAAATTTTTGACTAACTGATATTCGGACGGGTTCGTCAATCTGATCGATTGACCGATGGTTACCTAATTAACTATTTAAGAATATGACATAGACATCACTCACTTCTTCTGCAGAAACTTGTTCAGCTTCGTGCTGGAACGTATGAAGAGCACATAATGCCGATGCACCCAGACAAAGGAAGCGCCCAGCAATCCACAAAGTGCTCTAAGAGAGAAAAACACATATGAGCAGCAAATCAGGTAGATTAGAGAAGATCTTACCCAGTCAAAGCGAAGAAGGCAAGCTCCCTGGAATCGAAAGGAAACTCAGTGCTTATATAGGTGGGATAGACCGCTGTCACTGTGTCCGCACCCTGGAACCAAACGGCCAAAAGGCGCACTGCCGAAGCGCCTACGACACAGCCGAAGAAACCACGCCAATAATTTCGCACCGCAAAGTAAGTGGTGGTCACCTCGATGCTAAAGAGCACAGCTGCAATTATTTTATTTTATATGAAGAACTAACTATTTTATATGAAGAACTAAGCATTGTTATATATCTATATTACAATTTTTACCTCCGATGGGTGCTGCGAAACAGGTGCCTAGACCTAGGGCGCAGGCAGCGGCCAGCATTTCGGTGCTGCGCGATTCGTTCTGGTAGATGCTGCGAAATGGCGTGGCCAACTTGCTTAACAGATGTGCCACGATGCTGGCAATGTGGACATAGGGGCCCTACAACAATGAAGGACAACTTAAAGCCTTTAGAAAAGTCAAAGAGATATAGTTGTTCACCTCCTTGCCCAGTGGCATGCCGCTACCCAATACGAATGTGAGGCCCAACACCTTAACCACCAGGGTCTTAAATGTGAGATAGTTCTTAAGGGGAACGCCACGCAGAATAGTTTTCATTTCGGGTATGCCGGATCCTATAACGAAAACTCACTTAAAGCCAAAGAGTTGCAGACTAAATAGTGCAAATTACCTGCGGCTTGGGGTGCCCAGTAATGTATAAAGCTGGTGGTTATCAAGATCATAAGGACGGGTACTGCGACCCAAGCGAAATACCTCGCAAATGGATCGCCAGTGATTTCATTATAGAACCAAAAACGTGCTGAAATCATATCGAAAGTGTTGAATATATCAAGAAATGAGATTGGCAACTCGAATTACCTTCAATAAACAATCGAATGCCCTCATCCATGGCGAAAGATATGAGGGCCATGATGATGCCACAAGCTGTTAGAAATATCCAATCCTTGCTCAGGCGCTCGGACAAATGATGCCAGATCCAGGCGGACATGCTGTGCAGGTGTGTAGGCTCATTTGATTGCAGCTGGAATAGCTACATATAATAGAAATGCCCACGTTTATGGGTATTATTTTATAATTATTCTTTTTCATGAGTATAAATATTGTACTTATAAACAATTAAAATTCAATTAAGTAAAATAATTATTTATTATTGAAAATATTTACATTGAAGGGCTTAATATTCGTTAACACTGTAAAGACATTACTAGTCACTCCGCCTTATCATGTCCAGAGACTTATTACTCATATACCTTAGTGAACGAGTGGCTAATCAGAAAACACATGCCTTTTCATGTGTAGCAATTGATAATTAAGTTACTGCTGATCTCTATTGATCTCCTCTATTAATTGGCAGCTCTGGAGTCTAAGCGACAAAAACACAAAACAAATTTAAGATTCAACTCGACCCAACTGGTAAAAAGTAGTAACTTCTACAGCTTTGCAGTAAGACAGTCGAAGCGTGACAACTAACTTACTTCCAATCAATCAGTGGGACTTCCATATTGACACCATTAATGTATATGTAATTGTATATTGTATATATTTTTATACTCTGAGCCCATTGAAAATGGAAAATCAAGGTAAAATGTTTATATGCATATATGTATGTATGTATGTATGTATGTATATATCAACTAACTTACTTCCAATCAATCAGTGGGACTTCCATATTGACACCATTAATGTATATGTAATTGTATATTGTATATATTTTTATACTCTGAGCCCATTGAAAATGGAAAATCAAGGTAAAATGTTTATATGCATATATGTATGTATGTATATATCACTTAAGTGCTGACCTGATTCCGCAGCTTATCCTCCTGTTTGCGCAGCTTTGCGAGCTTCCGTAGTCTTCGCGCCTCATCGCCAGCAAATTGTTGCAGATCCCTCGAATACCTGCCATACATCTACAGATGAATCAGAAAATGATAAAGATATTAGGCGTATGACTCGACAACATGGTAGACGGTTGACGAAATCAAAAACATTTCGGATTAGACCATATATGTGTTAATAAATTAATATATTAAGATAGGCGTATGTCATGTGTATATACAATATGAACACATTTCTGTATAAGAAGAGAATGGCAGAAAATACTGGAATTGTAAAAAATTAAAAAATTTTAACTCAGAAGTAACAATATTAAAGAAGTGTGACCCTCAAGGGGACGAAATATATGTATATATACATATGTATTTGCAAATATCAAAATCAAATACAAACAAATTGCCGTCTGGCACCTGGTGCCAACTTATGTCAGAGTGCTAACAAATATTTAGACCACATAATTGACAAATTATCACTTGATGCTCGCCAATTAGTTCTCAAACAATAGCCATGAGTTTAAGTTGGGAGAATATCTTAAAGTTGTTTATTTAAAATTTCATTATAATTTCAATAAAGAGCCTCTTTGCTGTATTATAATTTCCTTGGTTGCTAAGCAGCTTTTATGACCTGTAAATTTGTTTCTATTTTCTTATACAGATCATTTGATTTAAGTTAAATGGTGAACTAGAAGAAGAGTTGTTCAATGAGGATCAAAAAATCCTGATCCATTGTTACTATTATTATTTCTATTATTATTATTATTGCTATTATTATTACTATTAATATTATTATTATTATTTCTAGCATTATTATTGCTATTATTTTTTAAGGGATCACCGAATTTTCACTATTTTCACTTTTTAATCTATGGCCAAGTCTTCTCGTCTTTGTCAGCGCTTACCAGAGTACGAGTGTAGCCTAGATCTTCCTGATCATCGCCCGCGATCTCAAGTGTCACCTGCTCATGCCGTGTGATAGATCCATTTGAATATGTGTCTGGGGATTGTGGCACCAAAGTGGCTGCACCCTGCTGCTGTACATCATCTGCCTGGCTATGACGTCTCATTCTAGTAGTTAGTTAATAGTTCAGCTGTGACTGAATTTAATTTAATTATAATTTTTGTAAATTATTTTTTAATTTAAATTTATATAGGAATTCACTTTTTACTTTAATTAAATAATTTGTTTTACTCTTCTAGATTTATTAGAAGACACATCCGTGCTCGAGCGCAGCCAAAATGGGATTATCAATCCAGATCAATGAAGGCGGTGAGTCTGGTGCCCTCAAGCGACTTCTGCTGCTGCTTCCTCAGTCCACTTGGTCGCAGGTGATAATCGAGAGAGCTGAACTGGCCAAAAGGCCCAACGGGCTGCTTGTCGCCAATCGTTCTCACTTCGCGTCACAATACGATCGTAAATGTGCCCTGTATAGCTAGTTTGGGAGTAGTGTATGCTGATGCAAAAAGTTATAAAAATATTGTTTATATTGGAACTTGGTGTTTTATTATTAATCTGTGCAATTTAAAGTACACTATACGAAATTCGACTACAGGGTATCTGCAAATTCAGCTGAGATTTTGTTAACGTGGCTCCATATTTGTGCAGTCTTAAGCGCTGTTAACTTGCTGTTAATGTTCGCCCACAGTGTTAAAGTTCTGCATACTACAATTTGATTGGGGCTAATTGGTTTTTTGAAAATGAATTTAAGAAGTATAGGAGTATCTGGCGGACCGGGAACTCTGGTAGGCCAGAAGCGTTAACTAATTCAGACTTTAAAGGTATGCCAGTATATACCATACTTAGTTCAAGCTCTTCTTTTTCTATTTTTGCATATAAATACATTCCTGTGAATGTAGGTATAGAATAACTCCGTTTTCAGTTCTTCGTGGAATCAGGGTATATTCTAATCAGGCCGTTTCGACTAGATTACTCTTCTTAGATATCATTGGCCAATATTAATATGCACAAGTGATTCAGCCAGTATTTTATATCCTTAAGTACAAACGAGAGAATAGATAAATGAGGCAAACCAGAATAAGTATCAGTGGCCAGTGGGAGAACATGTTGGATTTGGAGGTACATTTATGAAGTAAGCCCGATTTCCGAAAGTTCTGTAGGAGCTCAGACTTCATTTCATTATACAGTGGATAGTTGAGAACCGTGAACTTGGAAGGGAAACCAGGCTTTCCTGTGCATTCTTTGACTAAATCCTCCGTTAATCTGAATTTATACGGAAGACAAACCATATAATTAACTGGTTCGATTATCCTATTAGATGTTGGCTCGACAAAATTCCAAGCATTATTCATTTTAATTTGCCTTTCAGAAAGAAGTGCAGAAGATCCCATAGATACTAGGTATTGTTCGCCATTGTCTGACTGAAATTGAAATATTGCATATGGAGTGCCTGGTTTTAATATTAAATTACGATATTTGTATATCATATCTATTGAGTATCTTCCCACGCATATTTTCGACCAAATTTTGTTACTAATTGTTCTACAGATTTTATTCCGACGACGACGCATACTTCACAAACAATTTTTACTTGACTTGAATATCGAAGAATTTCAGTTTACTTATAACAAATATTACTTCTGGGTTCATGTGAAAAATTCCAAGCGGGCTTTATACTTGTACATACTTGGATGATCAAAAAAATGGAATTTCAGAGTATAACGGTTTTTTCAAAAACTATATGTAATAGGAAGATAAATAAAGAATCATCATTCTCAAAGTGAAACTGAAAAGACGATATTGGTTTTCCCGATCCGCCCACTAGGGGCGTGGCAGATCGGAAAATGCAAAATCGGAAAACTACATTTTTCAGTTAGGTTACCCTTAGCTCATACTAAGAACTGCCAAAAAATTAAGTGTCTACGTCAAGTTGGGGCTTGGCAAATCGGGAAAAACTGCATTTTCTGCAGTATTAGAGCTAGACATTGCTAATGGAATGTGAAGGAGTATTCTGCAGTCGGTAACGCCCGACTCAACGTTTTTATTTGTTAAATATCATTAAGTATAAATTATGTTTATAAATAATATCGAATTACTATAAATTCAGCCGAAACTTTTAAGTTTTAAGTAAAATTAAAAAATATCAAATGAGTATCATGTGATTTGATTTTCCATATAATCCTAAGAAGACATGGGAAAATGAGGAGTTTTTTTAAATTAGCTATCTCAACTTTTCAATTTGTTATCGAATAAACTATCAATCTTATTCGTTAACTGTTGTTTTGCATACCTTGATGTTCACAAAAGGACTTTGTACGAAAGGTCTACAGTCTTAAGCTTTAAGTAAAAATGAGACAACACAAAAATGAACAAGTAAGAAAACTCTAGTCGAGACTGCTCGACTAGGAGATACCCTGAACCCT
>NW_022045911.1:186665-220995 GCF_001654015.2 Drosophila navojoa
GAAAGTTTCATTGCGATCGTACGTCTAGAAATTAAATTATTCAACAAATAAGTTCCCATAATGTTGCCAACACTGCAGCGCAGTCGAAGCACAATCGCCTGTATATGTGAGTGTGTGCGTGTGTGTGTGCGTGTTTGTTTTTATGCGTGTGTGTGTGTTAATTATTATTGAAATATCATTTTCTCGAAGGGTTCAGGGGATCTCGTAGTTGAGCAGTCTTGACTAGAGCTTTCTTGCTTGTTTTATTTGATTTTGGATTATCGGATAATATTACTATAAACTTAGCCAAAACTTTTAAATTTTAAATAAAAACGGGAAATTACAAAAATTATAAAAAACGCAATGAGTATAATCGGCCAGTGGGACCATGTGTAGAATGCAGAGGTAGTTTTAGAAGTTTCAATCATGTCTCTATTTAAAACCTTAAGTCTTGATTTCATGACATCATACAAGGGATAGTTGAGTACCGTGAACATGGCAGTGCGACCAGACTCTCCCGTGCATCTTTCGATCATTTCATCAGTAAACCTAAATTTATACGGAAGGCAAACCATGACTTTAACTGATTCGATTATTCTCTTAGATTTTGGTTCAATTAAATCCCAAGTTTTAGTCAATTTAATTTCTTGTTCATTCAGAAGTGGCGTATATCCCATAGATATTAGGAAATATAGCCCTCTATCAGTTTTTGATTCAAATATGGCATAGGGTGTTCCGTACGGCACTATTTGATTATTATATTTCAACATTAAAGCAGATGATGAATATATGCCTACGCATATTCTTGACCAAATTTTGTTGGCTACTGACCGACATCTTATACTTCGACGGGACATAATTTATGTTACAAAAAATTTTAGTTCGACTTGTAGATCACAGAATTTTAGTTTACTTATAAAATAAACTATTTCTGAATCGAACGGGTGAATGTAAAACACGCTACATGCTTTGATGATGTAAAAAAGTTTGAAGTTGATTTGTTTTTCCACGAATCTATAGCCTTTAAGTATGATATTCTTACGTGTGTGCTAGATATATGTAAGTCAATATCATATTCTTTACCATGGAGTTTTTATTTTAACATCTTTATATTGACCTGAAATTAAAAATATTAAATAAGTCAATAAGTCAATATCATATTCTTTACCATGGAGTTTTTATTTAAACATCTTTATATTGACCTGAAATTAAAAATATTAAATAAGTATATAATTTTTTTATCCCGAAGATGAACTAGCTCTTATAACTTCTGTGATCAAGAATTTATATACTTTATTTAATACTTTACTTTTATATATATTTTATAGAAAAATAGTTTTGACAAAAATAACAAGTAAGAAAACTCTAGTAGAGACTGCTCGACTAGGTGATACCCTGAACACTCCAATCTGATATTCTACTCACTTCTTTTAGGCACACATACATACACACGCACGTATTAGAAGGCGCTTTGTTAACTGCTCAGTAAGAAGCGACTGCGCTTGGGCTGTGCTACATTTAAAATTTAGAAGTTCTAGCTCTAAGGGTGTAGGAGATATAATTAAATAACTAGCTTTCGATAAGGATTGTTTGTAATCGATAATAAAATATCTGAAGTAGTTATCGATTTTTAGTGATAAACCTGATATGCGCGTGATATACACGGGCCTAGGAAAGCAAATTTCAAGTCTCTAGCTCTTATATCTTCTGAGATCGAAGCGTTCGTAGATACGGACGGACGGACGGATGGACAGACATACGGACAGGGCTAAATCGACTCATCTCGTCACCCTTTTCAAGAATATACTTTGTGGGGTCTGCCACGTCTTCTTCTGTCTTTTACATGCTTTTAACAAAACCATTATACCCTGATTATCCATTTTCAATAGGTTCAGGGTATAACAAGAGTGAATACCGAAACAAGAGAGCTCTAGTTGAGAATACTCGACTAGGAAATACCTTGAGCCTTACAAAGCCTTACACACATACAGAAACACATGATAGATATGCAACCCCATCCGCTAGCCGCGCGTGGTATCCAAAATTGTAAAATTACTACAAATTTTTCAAATATACATGCCCATTAATTGTGAAGCCTTCAGGTCTATTAAAATGAAATCGGATGAGTCGAAAAAATATGATAAACTTGTATATGCTGAATTTCAAATATCTCTAGCTCTAATATCTTCTGAGATCGCAGAGCTCATACGGACGGACGCATGGACAGACGGAGAGGGCTACATCGATTCAGCTCGTCATCCTGATCAAGAATATATGTGTACATATATACTTTATGGAGTCTTCTGGCTGCCAGTTATCACAAAATTTAAATGACTGATTAGAATTGGCTGTCCAAATCAAAATCAATATTTTATTATATCATGAATGTGGAAAATCACAGAAATGAATTGAATGTATATTTCAAAAGTAGCGTTTTGTTATTTTAAAATATTTATTTTGCACTGGCTGCAACTTAAATATAGATCACGATATCTTTGATTTTATGTACTAGCGAGAGATATAAATACATAACAACTTGATCAACTAATTAATTAATTATGCTATCACTTAGTTTAGCTTTAAAATGTATCTTTAAATAATTTTAACAGCGGCATTTAACAAACATTGTTGCCGTAGCTAACAGCAGATATATATAAATATATTTTTTCTATAGATGGAAACCTAGTTTAAACAGATTTGTTTGTGTCTTGTGTTGTTGCATTTGCATTTGCTTCTGCTGGCGGCATGGTCAGCGCTATTTCTGGCGTATCGAGAGACTTCAGATGCTCCATTTCAATGTCGGAACAGTTGTCAGAATTAGAGAGCGCCGAATCCATTGAGGTAATGGTCATGTCAACGGCTTTGTCACTAGCACTTGGACTAACTGCCAGCAGCGGCTTCTCCACAGCAGGTTTCACGTCAGAATTGGGTTCCTCGTCCCGGGGATGCGCTACGAAGCTGTTGCTGTTGATGTCCTCGATGGCCTTGCGTAACTGTCAAGTAAACATTTTGTATCAGCTAATGCTCGGTAAGTGATTCGCAAGCACTTACCTCCTTGAGACCGACCACGCCAACAAGACGTCCGATTTTAGTTACATACGCATGATTGATGCCCACCATAGAGAACAGCGAATGCACCTTGAGTATGGAGGTGCGTTCCACAAGTTGAAAGGGCGATGGATCTATATGTATCTGTGCCTTTTCTAAGTCGATGGGCTTCTGCATTTCCTCCAGTTCCCATTGCTTCTGATCCTCTGGCGACATGTCTATGACACGTTCCCTTGGCTAAAACAGAGAAATGCGCATAAATCAACATTTGTAGCTCAGTTTTGAGTTATACGTATTTCGTTTATCGATGGATTTATCTATAAATTTATACATACCAATTGCACTGACTTCGCCTTTTTTGTAATCGTGCTCTGTTTAATATATTTTGATTTGTTTGTGCATTAAGAGATTTACATATATATAAATATATATATATATATATTTACAAGAACGGAGTACAGTGTAAACAATAGAGAGAATAGAAATAGAAATAGTTTTGGGTTAATGTCGGATATAGAAATAATTGATCGGTTAGTATGGATTACAATACAAGACACTAATTTAAGAAAGAGACATACAAGATATACAGAGAACAAATCATACTTACCGTCTGTTCGTTATCGTCATTAATATTATCATCGTCATCTTCTATCGTATAGCCCATTTCATTTGATTCTTGATAATCGGATAGCTTATCCAAAGTATAGTCATGCA
Organism: Drosophila navojoa; assembly: GCF_001654015.2. The sequence goes on from NW_022045911.1 coordinate 190,407, forward strand.
ATGCCGAGTCTTTAACTCTCACGTCGCAGCTGAATTGAATTTTTTTCTTAACATTTCTTTGCTTATCTACGTGATTCTCGTTTAGAAAGGACACAGCAGCCGGTTCGTGGGTCTGTCTATTAAGATCTGAAACTTTATTTGTTTTGTATTTAATGCAGGTCTTATCTGTATTCATATCGTTCATCGGCATATTAATTGGTTTATACGAATCTGTTTTGTCTGTTATGGTAACATCTCTGTCATCCTTATCGGGCGGCATATTCAAAGCGTTGCATTTTTTATATTAATTTGCGATCAACAATATTAAATATAAATATAAAATGTCGCTGAGTTTGTTAAGCTCTTTTATATATTTAATAGTAATATATCCACCAACAATACATAGATCAGCACTTGAGCAAATTATAAAAATCACGCTCGCTCCCCATCATCCACTATAAACAAATCAATCCCTCCATTCACGATACTATAAAAACGATACTAATAAACAAAATAACCAAAAAACGATAAACGAACTCTCTTAAATCTCAAGCTTTTCAAGATATCCCTTTTATTTACATAAGAACAAAAAGCTCTACAAGTCCAAAATCAAATCAATAAAAACTCGAAGCCAGGCCTATATAACATCCCCAGAATATAGCATAAGTAGTTCAGTTGTATTCAGAAGTTCAATTCAATTCAGCTATGATTAGGTAAACGAATTGAACTTCGTTATAATAATATTATTTGTTGTTTAAACAACTATAACGCTAAACGCATTATATATATATAAATATTTAATAGGTATGTGTATATGCAAGCATGCTACTGTGATCGATTGAGTACTAGAACTGATGCTGATGTACGGTACGGCAACTCCCGAAAATTTATTAAACTGGTTAAACCTAAAACTTTACTTTGTGTTTAAGAAATGCTCCAACAAAAGTGCTTAGCTCCAAAGAAAATGAATATTGCACATAACATCTACCTTATAATATATTTGAATTATAAATTTATAATGGTTACCATTTTTTTGGCTGACTCCGATTTTGTAATAGGGTTTACTTGCTTGCAGATATGGAATGGGATAGGTGAAGGTGAACGGACACAGAGCGAGAAAGAGGTTCATCAGAATACCAAATAGTAAACGAATGCGTTGAGGAAAAGCGATGTAATTGTTATGTACTTACCAGCATGATCTGATCTGTGACAAAGTTCCAATTGTTTTGTGCTTGCTTGGAATGCAAATATATATTTACAGAAATGGGCGCAACGGACAAAGTGAATTGAGGAGCTTAACTCAGTTAGTTATTAAGCACGAATAACCCCAGAATGCAAAAAAGGAGCGTATGGCGAGCATGACTTACCAACTGAACCTTCTTGGATATGCCAGGTGTGCTGGGCGCACTGGGAGCACGTTGCGCTTGCACCTCGTTGTTGCTGGCCGCCGGCGACATGGAGCCCATTTCCGGATCTGGCTGTACATCCTGCAGCGTGGTGGACTTCTTAAAGATGGCCTCGAATGCGGACCGTATACGAAACTCTGAATTGCCTGTTATAGTCGTGTACGGCGTAATGCTGGGACTGTGCGGCGAGGCGGGGGCGTAGGTCTTCAAGTTGAAGGAGTTGGTCTTCTTCAATATGGACTTGCGTGGCGTTAAGGAACTATGCAGCGTCTCGGCCCGTTTCTTGGGTGGCAACATCTCATCATTGGCTATCTGCCGCAGACTGAGTATATCTGGGGCGGGTAGAACTTCGAAGCGTGAGGGTCGACGCTGTTTTAGCTCAGCTTCTTGTTTTTTCTTCTCCTCTTCGAGGGCGCGCTCTTCGGCCTCCTTTTGCCACTTTTGCGCCACCTCCATGCGCTTCTCCCGTCCAATATGCTTCTCAATGATCTTGATCAGCTCGTACCGCTGCACTGAGCCGAGCAGTATCATATTCTCCGGGCTGTCCACAAGTGGGAGGGAGCGCAGCGCCTTGTTGATCTTGAGCACCTCCTTGAGCTTTTGATAGGAGATGCCATGCCAAATGTACTTCACGTCCCGCACCATGAAATCCTCCACAAAGATGCTGTACATGCCGGAACTGGATGGCAACAGATCAGGCAAATACGGCAGCTTCTTAATCAGTATAATACTGTCGTAGATCGAGGGCTGCAGCAGCGATGCCACCGCATTGGCCACCAGCACGGCTATCATCACGGGCACTACGTGGGTTATCTGTCCGGTCATTTCAAAGATAATCACAGCCACGGAGACCGTATGCGTCACAGAGCCGGAAAAGGCAGCTGCGCCGACAACGGCATAGCCACCTGGCATAATGGGTGACAATCGACCGCCGTAGCGCACGCCATGTGGAAACCAGGAGGCCATTAGTTCGCCCACCAAGCGACCAAATGCGGCGCCAATTTTGAATACAGGTATAAACATGCCCGATGGCACGGGGATCGTGGACGCTATGATCGAAAAGAAGAACTGCAGGCAATAACAACAAATTTAATAAGTATTTGATAACACAGAAAAGAAAATGCATTCACTTACCGTGAAGATGGTAAAGATCACCAAGTTGGCAAAGACGCTCGTGTAGCTGGTCATCCAGTGCGTGACAACGGCAGCCTGCTCCACAGTCAGATCACTGCGCGACCAGGTGAAATTGCTGAACAGCTGCGTCACCTGCTCGTGTGTGCTGAGCTCCCCGGCTAAAAACTGGCCTGTGCCTAGGGGAAATGAAATGCTAGAAACCAACAGCGCCAGAAAGCCGGGATACAGAAATCGACTATAAGAGAGAAAATCAAATGAGTTTGAATTGAATAAATGAACTCAACGAAAATTAAGTATGCAACGTCCGATATCGATATTTTAATAATGTAGCCGCCACATTGGGTATCGGAGCAATAACATATGTAATCGATACTCACTTTTTCTGTAGAAATTTGTTCATGCGTTTGTTGGAGCGCATGAAAAGCACATATCGACGATGCACCCACACATAGGTGGCGCCACCCAAGCCGCAAACAAAGCTGTTGGAATACAAAATTTGTATTCAGAGATTATATTGAAGACGCAGTAGAAAAAATATTGACTTACCCAATCAGTGCAAACACAAACAGCTCTTGCGGATCGAAGGGAAATTCTGTGGTGAAATTGGTTAGGAACAGTGCGCGCACAGTATCCGCATTCTGGAACCACACGGCCAACAGTCGGAAAACAGTTGCACCGCACACGGCCGCAAAGAAACCGCGCCAATAATTGCGTACCGCAAAATATGTTGTGGTTACCTCAATACTAAACAGAACGCCTGTCGAATAGATCGATGCGTGTCTCAGCTTCTTGAAATTCTACTATGTGAACTCTAGTACTCACCACCTACGGGCGCAGCAAAGCACGCGCCCACGCCGACGGCACAGGCAGCCGCCAGCATTTCGGAGTTGCGGGACTCGTTCTCATATATGCCTTGGAATGATGTGACGAGTTTACTTAATAATTGTGCTACAATACTTGCTATATGTACGAAAGGACCCTAAAGACGGGGTTAATTTTGTATATACTTTTTCAATTGTAGAGTTTTCCAAAATGTGTGAATGGGTGTGTGTGTGTGTGCGTGTGTTTATGTGTGACCGAGTTGTTGAGTGGGTGCGCCATTAGCTGGCATCAATTTCTTATACTTACTTCCTTTCCTAATGGCATACCGCTGCCCAGAGTTGCCGTTAAACCAATTACCTTGGCCACTAATGTCTTAAATGTGAGATACTCTTTCAGCGCAACGCCGCGCAGTATGGTCTTCATTTCAGGTATACCGGAACCTATACACAGTCGAAGTTCAATAAAATGCAATATATATCTAGAATTTGCAATTAGCATGCACTTAGTGCTCTGGTAAGTGAGTGAGTGTATATACATCAATTAGTAAATTTGTTGTGCTCATTTATGGGATAGTCAGTTTTGAGTATAAGACATATAGACATTTAGTGGGGATAGATCAGTTCTTGGAGAAGCCAAGTGTGTTTGGTGCGGGCAGCTGCCGGATTGCAGTGGTACAGTGTTTTTTTATTTATCAAATTTACTTCCATTAAAAACAAATTTGTTCATGGTTCTTTAACTGGGATATATAGGGCATTGGGTTAACCTCAATATTTTGAGTTCTTTAATTCTAAGAAATTTGTATAGTTCTCGTTTTATATATATATGCATATAATTTGTTAAGGAAACCTATAGCAAAAATCATTTGCTTGAATATATTTTCTAGTTTTTCTTTTCGAATCCTAAACAACCATCGAAGTAAGTAAGTAAGTAAAAAAATTAATATAGTTTTCAGTTTTTGGTTTATTTTTGCTTTGGAAAACTCAAATAACTACGAGTTATAGAGCTACCAAAATATTTTAAAGTTAAAAAATGAAACATATAAAAAAAAAAAAAAAAAAAACTATTTAGGCGGTAGAAAAACGTTTAATCTTACTTATGCACAACAAATACTTGACAATTTCTATATGCCAACTAGTTAGTAATAGTTAGTTAGTTAATTAGTTCTGCACTTACCTATACTTTGCGGTGCGATGAGATGCACAAAGCCGGCTGAGAATAATATTAGACAGACCGGCAATGATACCCAAGCAATATACTGTATAAAGGGTTGTGAAGTAAGATCGCGATAAAGCCAAATACGAGCTATAATGATATGTGAGCAAAGATGTGAATCAATAAGAATAGAAGTAGGAGTTACAATGAGTGTAATGGTTGGCCGTGGGCTTACCATTTGTACATATTGATATGCCCTTGTCCATGATGAAGGAGAGCAGGGCCATTATGATGCCCAGCAGGGCCAGGAATACCCAATCCTCGCCCAACCGCGCCAATGTATGCTTCCATATCCATGATGAGATGCGTTTTATGCGCGTCGCTCGTTTGCCCAACAGTTCCTGTAAATATTTCCCAGCACTGCTGCTTTATAAACCGATGCGCTCAAAATGATCTTAGCATACGTATATATGTATACCACATACATATATGTGTAAATATACATATATATGTTTATTCAGATATTTAGTCGGGCATTACATGTAGTACTGTATGTAGCAACGATTGTCAATGGGATCTATTGGGATCTATGCCAAATTATTCTTGTGCGGAATCAAATGGGGTTTGTGAATTTCATGAATGCGAGTAGTTTGCATAATTTTCGATGTTAAGTGAATATATAGAGTATATTGGAATTTGTTTGCCTATAAAAATTGTATGCTTTACCTTAAGTATTTATATATTTCTCAGTACGTTAGGCACATTATAATATATAGATTGTCACATGATTATTTTTTTAAAGAAATTATAAATATATATACATACTTTCTTTGTTCTTATATTTAGAATTTACCTTATTTCTTTGTTTATCTTCTTGCTTTCTTCGCTTTTCGAGTAGTTTGAGTTTTCTGGCTTCATCTTTAGCAAATTCTCCTAGATCTTTCGTATAACGACCATACATCTGTGAATTAAAAACAATTATAAGCATACAAATGATATATCATATATTTTGTTATACTTGTTGGGCTTTGTTGAATGCCTCTTCAATTGTACAAAACAATGGAAATTAAATATAAAAAAACGTTGTCCACCATCCTCCAAGAATACCAAGCACTTACTAACACAATCGTTTCACTTGTTGATCATTTTGGCAGCAGCCAAAGGTCCCCTACATATAAATAACTTGAAAACTCTCGACTTTTAAAATAAACCAAACAATAGGAAAAGAATGCTCTAGCCGGCGGTGCTCGACTAGTAGATACCAGAAAAGAATAAAATATCTCTTCGAAAGAAACACAATCTAAAATAACTGCATTGAGCGAGTCGATCCTGAAATCTGAGATCTGAAAACTCTTTTATGACATATCGCAATATTATCGTATATTAGAAGTTGATGTTCTCATTGCACATCATACCCCAGCTAAGCCATTTACAAAATATGCAGGGTATATAAAAAAGCCAATCAAAACAAAAATATACATATAGATAAAAAATAACATAAGAGAGCACATATCTCATAGACGACGAATTTTCGTCACAGAACGATTCTTATTTGCGGAAATTCCCATCTCATGGATGAAGAGCATAGGAACGAAAAAACCATAAAATTCGCATATTTTAAGAAATTGACAATGATTACGCAGATGAGTGCTCTTTGACAAATATGTAATTATATATATATTAAGAAATATAAGAGAGCGAATAATATAAGAGTGTGCTTGGAGACTTAATAGAAAGAGAGAATATATATTTATGTATAAATATTATATGTATATAATATGTATTAAAAAAAAAGAGAATAAATAAAATAAAAACTTTCAGCAAATAAGAAAGAAATTATTTATGATAACTCATTCACAAAGCATAAACTATGTTATAAAAGCTGTTGGCTGATCAACTATATATATATTCTCTAAAACTCAATATTTTTAATATTATAATTTACAGTCAGTCCGTAGACCCCCATATGTATCAACTAAAATTCATTGACAGTGCAATCTGAAAGTCGTATGCGAAAGGTCCCCAGCACATATACCATGGTCAAAACAAAAGCCAAATAAATATAAATAATTAGGCATGCGACAAGAAAGAACATGAAAAAAGAAAACATCGAAAGAAAATATAAGAAATGCAACAAAAATAAAATAGCAGAAGAACGAGCAACGTAGCTAATTTCCCAGAGGTCTGGGCGAAGGTCTCTTTAGCCTGGGAAAATACATACATATGTCTGCATTGGCTATAGAACCATCAAATCTATCAGTTTTTGCATAGCTTTTGGCTGTAAATAGATCTAGTTCACAGTACAGTACACACTCAGGTATAGAGAACTGAAAACTAGTTAAGCTGTTTTCAGATTCAATGCTTTGAATATCCTTACTGCCACTAATATCGAACGATATTTTTGAATATGAGTTAGTTCAATTCACTCGAGTTCGGAATTTATTTACTGATATGTTCACACAGAATAATGATTCAATTTCGAACGCACAAGCTGCCTCAGCAGTTGCAATCCTGATACTATTTCCCGATATACAAAAGAAGCATAATTTCGAAAAATTTGATCCACTTTACTGATCCATTAATCGGTTTCGGCTCCTTGAACTGGTTTTGCAATTAATGCAATCAATTGAATGCAAGTTCGAATTGAATTCTTTGTGTATAATGTACATTATTTAGTAATATTATCTTACATAGTAGAACGCCTCAATTTCGAACTCAATTTGATTCTTGTCATCGCTGGCTGTTTCAGCGGACTTGCGTTGCTGTTGTTGCTTCTGCTTCTGTTTGGCAATGGCCTCATCCCAGCGCAGGCGAACAGGAGTGGAGGGTGCTTTTTGGGCGCGCTGCTCCTCGCGCAGATACTCCTCGCGATTGATCAGCAGCTCCGGCTCGAAGGCATATTCGCGAATGTACTCATCCTGGTGAGTGCGACTGTTGTTGAACATGAAGCAAACCGAATTTGATTACGTTACGAATTTCGAAATTCGAATAGACGAATGCAATTTGTTCTATGATCGTTCAATGCTAGATAGTATAGATCTTATATATGTTGTTGATGTTGCTGTTGTTGCTTTTGTTTTTGTTGTGCTGCGTGTCAGTCGGTTAGATCTGTATTACGGCCTTTGACATGCCTGTGGCTGTTGGCCGAATTTCTGTTTCGCATTTTGTTGCCAATTATTTTTAGTTTTTCAGCTTCTTCTTGCTGTTGATTTTTCACATTGCAAGTCGCCGTAATTACATGTCGCTGCCCTTGAGGCGCGCCCCGTCAACATTTGTGAATTTTATCGCAATTATTTTTAACATTTTTACAATCAGATTATATGGCGAAAGATTTCCGCACAACTCTCATAGGTGCTCAGATATACATTAACACTGATTTATGCATATTTTCACTGATTTTTATTTAAATTAATATCCACACAATAATTCGCAACGATTTTCCTTAGTATTTTCTATTGATTTTCACGCATTTGTCCGACACCGACGCTGCGTTCTAATCTTTGGGAAAACTTTTTTAAAACTAAAACGGACATGCTCGCGAGCTTTTCCGCTTGTTGAAAAATTATTGAAATTTTCTTTCGACCACACACTAGACGCTTTGCATTGCCCAGGGTAACCAGCTGTACCCGAAAACTCTTAACGTCGAACATAAACAATTAAATTGTTAGAATGCTCTCAAAGGTGTTTTCCAATCGTTAAGAAGTTCGAGTACATTAAATATTTTCACAATTTCCCATAAATAAATATTGATGAAAAAGCAACTGAGTTAATTTTTATGGACTCTTTTTCTAGTTTCTATTTTCCATTTAACAGTCAGAAAGTTATTTAATACTTTTTTTGAGATACTTTTTTTAAGTCAAGCCAAAGTACACATGAATTATTTGTGTTCTTTGGCTAGCCTGGTTACCCTTGCGCTTGCAACCTACTACCTTCGACAGTGAAATAATTTCTTAACTCATAATAAACGCTAAATATTATTCATTATAATCCGATTAAAAATAGCAGCATATTTTTGCACCTCTCTGCATTCTCATTCATTATTTTTCATTGCTTCTGCACATCGACTTGAAAAGGGAAAACACGCCAAACAAAAATATGCAAACGCTGTCACTATATACCCTAACTTTCGATTGTACGAGAGTCTTTACTCTTGGATCATTTTGATGATTCTTCTGTTCTGTTCTTTGAAGTGTTTCTGCCTACGATTTTATCTTTAATGTTAGGAAATTTTTAGTTGATTTATGGTTATTATGATTATATCAATCTGTAAGCGATAGACTTTAAATGTATTCTCCTTGTTGCTCTATCACTACGTCAATATCATAATTGTACACATCAGACATTGCCAAAGTGAGCAAGATCAATATAACTGATATATACGCTAGAAGCAGACTGATTGTTTTTGAATTGCTGGGTGAATAGACCATTCATATATGCGATATAAAGATAAGGCGCTGTTGGCGCTACGGTTGCCAAGTACACCTAGTTCAAGAAATCTTATCACTTAAGCAGATGGCTTACTTAAGTTGATTAATACGAGCTCATCGATCGTTTACATCGATGCCTACTGGGTGGCTATATAGAAATATTTATTGTGCTTACAAGTGTGTCGATATATCCAAACGGATCATCGTCATCGGATGAGTCAGAATCGGGTCCATTTTCGGCTGGCGGCGGACACGGATAGAATGCCTGCGATTTGATTTTCGGGTGTTTCTGGACATGCCGCAGCTCCGTCTCCATGGATATGTTACTGTTACGTCTCTGGCGCAACTGACGAATGAACTTCTCAAAGTCGGCCCACTCGGAGTCGACCAGCTCGACATTCTCTTCACCAAACTCTTCATCGTGTATGATACGTTCGACTTGCTGTTTGGTTTTGGCTTTGCCATTACGATCACGATTATCGCGAGTGGCAAAATACACCATGGCTGCTTGTGTATATGTATAAAAATATATATATATATATATATATATATATATATCTGTGTGGGTATGGGGTGAATATAGCTGAAGAGAGAGTAACGCGATATCGATACGACGCACGAGGTTAAAAACTAGTTAATCGATCGTCGCTATTGCCATGGCTTTGCGGGCCTTTGCGGGCTAACCAAATCTTCGATTTGCCTAAGCAATGACATTAATTAAGCGCTTCCTGTGTGAACTCTTGGCATCTACTGCACGGTTGCATCCGTCAGATAAAGTATCTTTAGCTGCGTGCGTCTCGCATCAAGTTTAGAACTGAACTGAATCTGCGGCAGAGTCGTCTCGATATTGTTTCGCTTAAGCTCAAGACTCTACATAAAATGTGGCACTGAGTCTCAAGTGCTTAGAACCGACATGCACTTATCCCCTCCCTCTGCACACACACAAACACACACACACAAACAACCGCACTCAAGCGGTCAAAGTTTGTGTGTAAAACATCAATAAAATTTCATAAATTTAATAATTTGTGCCGCCTGGGCTAGAGCAAAAGTGAAAATGCCACGGCGCACAGTGGTGCAAAGGCTACCAAAACTGCTGACCAACCACATTCTTGACTGCTTATTTCGCACATGTATATATACATATACATATGTATATATGCCTGTCAAATATTTTTATTAATTTGTTGTAAACCTTGCCCCACTGTGCCTTGTCACTTAAGCAGCTCAATTTGAGTCGACTTTTCGCCGACATCATCTTGCTTTAAACTCTTCAAGTGTTTTTTTTTTCAATATATGTATACATGTGTGTAGGTGGATTATGCACATGGCACCGAGTCACATGTCTGCGATTGTCTATGCGGCATTTTCTCAGATACAAATGTATCTTTCTTCAGATTTTTCTTTTTTGCTGCTCTGTAAGTGTCGTGAGCCAGTGCAAAGTTTGGTTTTGATTGAATTGCTCAATTTAGTGCGACGCCTGTCCAAATGACGGCATTAATGATGTGCCTAACCCTACATAGGTTGAATACACGTCGCAGATTGAACTGGGCGATCAACAAGCGCGACGCAAACATCCTACATTGCTTACTCAATATAGATCCTACATTTGAGAATAGCGAATTAGACGGTCCAATGATCTTTAATGATTCAATCCATGCGACTGTGCTGAAGTGGATCGCTGAGTGAAGTGCGCAAAGCGAAAAACTTGTAGAAAAAGGCTTGGAATATTCGAGAAAGTCATATAAAAGCTTAGAAAGCTGAACACAATACTTTTGTATCTCTCCCCATGAGAGAGGGATACAAAAAATAAAAAATAGAGGGAAGTATAAGGGTCAAGGCAAAGAGCGAGAAAAATGGAGCAAGAAAGAGGAGGGTAGGCAGATATAAAGAGAGAAAGAAAAGGGAAATATATATAGAGAAAGAAAAGGGAAATATATAGAAAAAGAGAGACAGAAAAATAAGAAAGGAAAGAGCTGCAAGCCCCACTTGTAAAGCAATGGATATATAATAATAATATAATAAAATTTATATTTTATCTGAGTGAAATAATATAAATATGTAAGTTAAAAATATAATTAGTTTGAAATTCTTTTCAAAATATGGACTTTATCATTAGGTTTATTGTTTTCAACAATACTACTGCTATTGTTTTTGTTTTTATCGTATATCAGAAATTAAATAATATTTAAAAAGTATCTGAATTAAGATATTAAGTTGAATTTTATTGGTTCCAATACTATTATATTAATTCTATTCGCAAAATCATTCTACAGATGAGGATAAAAGAAGAGAATAAGATGGAGAAATGCCTAGAAAAATTGAGATTGTCGCCTAATAATTCCAGTTATCTTTGCGTCATATGGTGGGACTATAACTATTATCCCATTATATCAGTTTATTTCAATATCTGAACGCGCACATTCCCAGAACGACATCAATTCCCATTAAGGGGGGGGGAAAATTGAATTGCTTGCCACTTCCATTACATTCATAAATCATTTTGTATATGTATAAAACTTAGAGATTCACTCTCATAGTATACCTCTTATCGTATATTAGACGATATATCAAATTTATTTATACTTTCAAATAATATTTAAGATATCTCTATTGTATTTTTCGATAGTCTTGTGTATTATTTGTGAATTATTTTTGTTGTTACACAGATAAAAGAAGGCGCGTCTCTTACGGAATCCAATTCAAAAATGTTAACCAATTTATAAGAAACAGTTAAAAAATAAAGAAACAAATGGTCAGTTCCTTCAGCCTTGTTTAATTTGTAGCAGGTATATCTTTTCGAATATTTAAGGCAATAGCTTTTGATTTCAAATTTACGGCTATTTTACAGTTCAATATTATCATTTATTTATTCATTTTTTAACTAATAATAATTTTGGTAAAGTTTTTCATCGAAAAGGTTATTTTTATATTTTAAATGTAAAAAGTTTTAGCTTTTCGGGACATTTGACAAACCTTAAGATTACTTTTTAACATAATTTTGATGATTTTGAACTTTAAGGAAACAAAAAGAGGCACAACCAATAACAGAGTAAAGTGAACTTGGCCACAATTCCAGGGCAACTGAAGATCATGGAATATGTTTGGCCGCAGCCGTAGATTTCAGTTCTCAACAGCTTCCCGATCCCGATATTCGGGCCAAGATAAAGGCGTGAATAGCGGCAGCAACAACAACACCTGTGCAAAAATTAATTAAAAATGTTAACAAATAACGTAATCGTGTAATATTTGCACAGATTCTCGAGATAAATTCAAAACTTATGTAAGTAGAATCAAGAATTCCATATTATCACAAATGCAATTCACATTTATGGCCCGAGCCAACTGTTTGGTAGCGAAATAGCTGCCGACAGCTTTTAAGGCCCCGCAATAAAGCACATTGTTAATTGTATTAAACAATAAATCGACCGTAAACATTCATAATCAATGAGTGCAGCCGCAAAATCAAATCGATTCGGATTTTACGCCTCAATCGTCGCCCCTCCTAAATCAAAGTGATCGCCGATAGGGAAGTTCTTTTGATTGATGATGATGGCTTATGGAGCTTAGGCCAGATAAGCCCCAACGATCAATGATCGAACAACTGTAAAGTGTCGAAAAGAATACAATAGTCCATTTGAATTCTAATTCTAATATGATTGTGAAACTCTCAAACTAAATAATGTATTTAATTGATTCTCAATTCGGTAATTCAAGCAAAAAAATTTATTGCAATCAGTCCTCTAATTATTAACACTACTATCTATAATAATACATAAGGGCTGTTTATGTAGTATTTCCCATTTGATATCATGAATAAATAATGCACTGTGTGTAAACATTGTAAATGAATTTGAACAGCTTTGAAGCGCAATGTGAAACATTTCATCAATTCAACTGTCGGCAAGTTAAAAAGATTCCCAAGTAATGCCTATATTAATGATATTGTCAACTGAAAACAGTTAGCGCATTTGGGAAACAATTGACTAGCAATTTGGCTTTTCCTACTAATGTCAAAATAATAATAAATGAGCTACGGAAATAGCCGTTATCAAATAGGCTTACGTAAAAAGTAAAAAGCGCATGAGTTTCGCGAGTAATTAAGAGTCCGATTTCAATTCCTTTTGAGCTAACATAAATACCATGGGTCCAGGGCATAAGCACGAGCTACTTCTGTTCATTCATTAGGCGATAAATGCTAAATTGCAATCGTTGTCCTAAATCAATCAATCAACTCGATAGACGTTATAAAAGTATAAAATAATTTATGAATAACTTATGATTAGCACATTTTTGGAATAATTTTTATAAAAATCCAAAAATTATGGCGGCGGCAGTATTTATCAAATTATATACTTTGCAAAAGAGAAGATTAAATACCCTTTTCGTACTTTTCTAAATGCGCAAAAAGATTTTAAGAAGTGTCAGGCCTTATCTAAACTAAAATAATTTAAACAAGCTATTATTCCAACCTAGGATCGTGTAGGTCTGCATGAGCGCGTGCCAAAATCGTTTATCGCCAAAGAAGAGCTCCATGGCTGCTTTCAAGAGACAGCAGAGAGAATTGTGTAAATGTTTATTTTATATTTATGCTATTTTTGGCAACCAGCTCCACCATGCTAATTTTTTCTTATCACACACCGAACGCTTAATCATAAGATTTCTAAAGCAAACAGATAAGCCGATGACCCACTCGCAGCATCTACAGCAAAGCAATGCGCTAAGGTCAAACAACTTCAAAGGGAATTTGAATATAATTATGACTATATTCTTAATTTGTCATGTCGATGATGCAAATTTATGTATTTGTTTATTTATATGTATAGATTATTTAAGAATATTAGATCTAGCTCTGAATAAGCACACATACGGTCTGTATTTAATTATGGGTAGAGTGAGTGCTATGCTTGTTGATCAGAGCAAGAGAAAGACCAAAACAAAAGCAGCGTATAAATGTGACTGACTGGACAAAAAACCTATATAATACCTATACATGTACCGTAAGTGAATGCTTCGTTTGTCTGGAATTCCGAATAATTATAGTAATATGTACTATACCATATTTAAAGTGGTTGAATTGTTTTGTTGCTCGGGGAACCCCTTGCCAAATTTAAATAATTATAATTTATTCAAGAAATGAATATGTGTATGAATATACATATATGATACGTCATGTCTAACCAACAGGTATAGCGAGAGAAACCCAGTTGGAGTACGCTCGTACACATGTGCGTCCATACATATTTGTCTTTGTTCAACTGGTTGTTTGTTGGCCTAGCCTGCCAGATCATGTGTTCGATCTGTGTTCGCAAATCTGATCATATGATCTGGAAAGTCATGTGGTCGCGCTTGGAAACCAAAATAAATAAGATTACAAATCTATATAGTCATATCTGTCGGGCATATAAAAAGTATGCATAGCTCGACTGTGACAGAGATTAATAATACGAATTTTGAGGCTCGAGGCTGTAAACACTAACATATTTACCCTTATTTGTAATGTATTGATGTATATGTATATATAATAAAAGAAATATCCTATATGAATCAGTTTCACTTTGTGCATTAACTCACCAGCGTGTGCGTATAGCCCAGGCCCTCCTCGGAACCATCCGGGCTCTTGTCGTGGTCGTGGTCGTGACCCATATTGAAGCGCAACGAGGACGCATTGGAGCTCGTGCGCAGGGGCAGCGTGTGATTCGGCGAGGGCACGAGGAGCTGAGATTCGTGTCCATTTTTATTTGATTTTGTGTTTGAACTTTTGTTAAACATGTTGCAATATCACAATAATATGCAGTTGCTTTGAATATTAATGTATTGTAATTGGAATTCCACTGTTTGCACTGATTTTCTTTTGTTTATGTGCTTTTATTTGCGTTGTTTACTTTGCATTTGCATTCACTGTGCAGATTCGCGATTTGCTTTGTTTTTTCACTCGCACTTTCTTTCCGCATTGCGTTTGGCTCTGCTGTGGGCTCTGCGTATGCGTCACATGTGAAAATGAAATCAAATTCCTTTTGCTTGTGCATTAAATTCAATTAGCTGCACTTTTGTGTTGCACCAAGCGACTCACAAGATCGACTTCCTTTGCAGCGGCAGAGATGCCAGCGCCAACGTCAACGTCAACGACAACGCCAACGCCAACGCCACAGTCACAACTCATCCCAAGCTCTGCTGCGATTCTCGATTGCGGAAAGTTGGGCGCACTGAGCGGGAGTGCAGCCAACGTCGCGACGCGTCGCGCTCAGTTTCTTCTACACACGCACACACACGCACTCTTTCTATAGCGAGCAAAAACGAAAATGCGTTCAGTTTGCGGAGCAGCTGACTCCGACGGCAGCGTTGACAGCGCGTTTGTTGTACCGGTATAAACCTTCACTTCTTATAGTTCTTCCTCTTCGTCTTCTACTACGACTACTAGCTGCTGTTGCTGTTGTTTGGCACTGCGATAGTGAGCGAGATTGTGGGCGGGGTGCTCCGAACTATTTGAAGTGGCGCACTTGAGTGTGTGACGGCTTAATTAGGAACGACGACAACAAAAATTGTCAAATGTATCATAGTTTCATTATCTGTTCTATCTGTGCTATCTGCGCCCTGGATTAACTCCAAATACGGACAGAAATTAGCAACAATTATTTAATTTTTTGCTTCTTTTATGTTGTTGTTGTTGTTGTTTTTTCCTGTCTGGAATTAATTAACTGTGGCAATATATTATGGTCGTGTATTTATTGTTTTTGGCTGGAATGATATAAAAATAAATAGCATATTGTAAATAACTGTATACGAGCTGCTTTATTAGCTAAGCTAATTAAATTATGCATGAGCAAACATTATACCCACCCCCATTTGTCGCCCTCTTTCTCTGTATATCTCTCTCTCCCTCTCTCTCTCTCTCTCTTGCAGCTAACACTAAACACCCAACGATCGCCCCCACATGTAAATTGGCTGTGAATTGGGATGCAAAACAAGTTGTATGCTTATTAGAGTGAGAGAGAGAGCGATAATGAGTGAAAGAGAGAGAATGTCATGCGATAAAGATTACATGCAGAGAGTGTGAATTAAGGAGAACATTACTATGAAGGCCGCTGCGCTATGCAGCGTGCACTTGTATTAGTGAAGTCTACACTAATAAACAGGATTAACGGAGTAAAGTCATTTTATGTTTTTCAGTGTTGATAAATTCATTCGTTATATTAACTCGAACTGTAGAAATCATCTTCTTATTTCGAAATAAATAATATATAAAGCCTCTTATTTGTCTTCAAACAGTTTTATTTGCAAAAATACAAGATATATGAATCTTGTTGAGGTGTGTTAAAGCATCTTTCGCACTCTCTAATTACTCAAAATGAGATCGCATAGCGTAGAGAACACACTGAGAAAACAAAACTCGAAGATAATTTTATCTTTGTGCATTATTTTGCTCAAGAGAGAGCTCACGAGGCCATTTCCCTACTAAATACTCCGGCAACGGGCTTATCGTATACCAAAAACTGAGTAATCCAGATATTTCAAATCCAAGTGCTCAACGGGCTTTAATTTACAATCGCTATATTGTAAAAATTAAAGCAAACACTTGCAAGCTCGTGCCTACCTACGAAGATTTATTAAAATGCCTTAATCTTTTGTCAGCATTATGACGACAAATTTGAAAGATTTATGAATCAGGCGCAGAGCACTTAGCAGCTATACGACGAGGGTAAATACACTTACATATGTCTAGCTTTGGCATTTGCATACAAAGTTCTTATTTGCGTTACAGCAGAAAATCAAGTGTAAAGCGGTTTCAGCCAGTTTGGATTTTTGATATTTTTTATATTATTGCGTGTATTTTTTTCAGTCCAACCGCGCGCTGATAATGAGCTACAAACACTCAAATTTTATACGATTTTTATTTTGCTTTCGAAGCTAATGTATATATATTCCTTTTATATATTTAACAAAAATTAAAAAACTGAATTACTCAAATGTGTGTCATTTGCATACTAACTATATGTATATATATTTATTTATACTCTCGCTTTTTTATGTTTTTATCCACTTCACGCGGTTTATATTTCATTTTATGACACTGCGAAAATCCAACAAATTTTTGTTGACTGTTTCAATTCTGTAGATTGTATTTTTTTCACTTGACAAGGTGCTAAAAATAGTTTATGTATTTCATAAATCTATTTTATGTAAATCATGCTGATTTGATTTTTACTTGTTTATTACTTTATTTACTTGCTTTTTATTGTAATCGTATTAAGAGCCAGATTTGCGGTTAGTTTTTAACCGATTAGGTGAATACGATCATTTTACGTTTCCTATTATGGATGATCTATAATGGGAATGCCCGATAGGCGTATAAAAGTGCCTGCTCAAGATTCAAGTTTATTTAATTAAAAAGCTCTTGAAGATTTTCAGCAATCTATATGCTAAGCTGGTTCTTGAGACCTAACAAGTCAGCTTAACTAAACACTCATATGTAGAGTATTTTTTTTTTATACTCTGAACTCGTTGAAAGTGGGAATGCAGGGTAGACTGATTTTGTTTTTGCTTAGCAGAAGTTGAAATGTTGGAAGTTTCTTGTTGAAACACGATTGAAGGGAATGACTTATGATTTAGAAATGTTAAAAGTCTTGTGTTTAATATTTTGTTGTAGTTTAGGAACACATTAAATTGTTTGCATGGCAGTGTATATAAAATACAATCATTCAGTTTTGTTCGAAATGATCTACACGGTACATAATTTACTGGTATTTAAATATAATTAAAATAAAAACAATGAATTCAATTGTGCGCGGTATAGAAAACTGTGCAAAGCCCGTAATTCACGGTCCCCTCTTCTGCACCACCCTTTGATCGCACCTGTGCCACCTGCTGAGCGCGTGTTTTGATTTGTTCACGTCTATTGTTGTTGCTGTTGCCCAAGACACTTGCTGTTGTAGTTGTTGTTGTGAGTGCGCATATTCCGCTTGATTGACGCTTTGATTGATTCGGTTAATTTTCTTTGTTATACTATTAGCCACGTTCACTTTGCGTATTAGCTGAAAGTTTCCCGAGCTGGCAGAGCGGTTCTAGAGCAGCTCCGTTGTCAACGCCGCCGTTTCGCGTTCTGACATTGACTGCCGGTGTCGTCGTCGTCGTCGCCGGTGCTGCTAGCTCTGTTGCTGCTGCTTCTGCTACTGCTGCTGTTGCTGTCACCGTTGTTGTTGTTTTTAGGTAGTTTGGTTGCTGCCGGACCCGGTTATCACCTTCGGTCAGTTCGGCAGCTCGTTCCGTTTCGATTGATGACGTTGCTGATCAGCTGATTTGCATTCGAGCAATTTTGATATTCCCAATGGCTCTCTAATTCGAGTTGACTTCGAATTTTATTCGCGTTCGTCGGAAATTTCACTTCGCTCATCGTGAAATTCGCACAGCTACATTATTTAAGTATGTTATTTTGTATATTTTATACACATATTATTATATTAGCCTATCAATACGCCCTTAAAGAGAGAATGAATATATTTTAATCTATAGTAGCTCCAGACCTGTCCCAATGAAGTATTTTTCAGACTTTCGCATTGTTAAACAACTTGTTTTTGTTTAATGGTTGAAATTAGTGTGTTTGAATAATGTAAAAATGTCGGGGATTTTTGTTATAGTTATTCCATTTAACAAACGGCAATCTAATTTAGCCAAGTCGAGGGTAACAATTTACAAATCAATTTGCTGCCTTAGATAGATAGATGTTATTTATATCCAAACTAATTAAAATCGAATAACTATATTGCTGAATTGTCAGCAATCCAGAGTTGTGTAGCAATTTTAAAATTAATTTCCTGCCATCAATTCGACGTACATATATTATTAATTTTCTATATTAACTGAAATCGAATCATCATACCGCTCATTAATTAACACCCCACACAAGGGCATAAAGTCCTCTCTAACCCAATTGATAATTTTGCTTTACAGCTACTAATTATAGCTACTACCACCGATGCCATTACACCTACAGTTAATGATCTACGATTAATTACATTTTTGCAAATGAATATTCCGTATTTAGAACTGTAATTCGTATAGCTATAGCTTGACCATATTTCTAAATGTTTCATATAATCACATACTCCCGCTTGTTGTGTAAATTTCAATAATTTTCATTGTTATTATAATTGTCACATTAAATAATAGTACGTGCGTTTCGTTCGGCGGAGAGACGATGCCCAAATATTTATTATTATGATAGAAATATGTTAAATAGAATTGGAATTCAAAATAGATAATTTTTAGCAAATTTCACAAGCAAAATTTAATTAAACTTATCATAATTGCCTAAAAATTAAAAAAAAAAAACTGTTTATATAATAACTACGTTAGAACAAATTTAGAATAAATATTTTATAATAAGAAATGAAGATTAAATACATTTTAATATAGCCTACAGATAATAATTGATTTAATGTTCCGTAAACTGTCTATGTGAATCTTTAGCTTTACTCGAGCTGAATTTTCGTGCTTTCACATACTTAAATATGATATTGCAAACTTAAACACGATACGATTTGACTTACAAATTACGAGTACTTTCATAAATAAACCTTGCACACACGCCTCAACAATCAGATAAAAGCAAAAAGTCAAACAATTGAGTTTGAGTTTTCGTCTGTTGTCGCATCGTGAAGCGCATAAATTACTTGGCAAATAGATATTGCTGATTAGAGCGTTATAATTTTTGGGCATATGTAAAGATGTTCATATTTCCTTCTTGGGTCACGTGAATTTATTATGCCCACCATTTGAAATGGCAGATAGCAATAAAAGACCAAACCCACAAGAAAGAACAAAAGCAGATCTTCCATGTGTGATCAGAATTTTGATAGACGTCTTTTTACGGCCCGGTATGTGACGGCATTATCTATTTCGGGTCTCGTACATATTTTATTGCCATATAATTAGCGAAAATTATCATTGACGTTGTCTCTTAAGCGTAACTTATCTATCTAACGCTACAGAGATATACACCAATAGTATATTTATTTAGGTGGAAGAAAGTAAAATGTGGTATGAAACAAAAATCAATTTAGTTTCGCTAACGTCAATTGGATTAAGATTATAATTGTAATAGCGTAAAGTTCCTAGAAATATGATTAATACAATACATATTACTTATATAGTGGAAATATGTCGACTGTACTAGGTATTAGCTATACTTACTTTATCATACGTTATACATATCTTTAATACATATACATCAATAAATATTTTAAATACCCAAAAGTATATACATACATATAGACAAATATACATTTTTAAGTATGTATTTTAAAATATAAATTTTTTAAGCTGTATAAATTTCGCATATTGAACTAACGAAATTTTAATTATCAACCTTATTAAATATATGCAATTTAATAGATAGAACAAAAATGTTCATACATTATATTTTGTTGTTGCCTCTTATATGTGTATTATAATATTTTTTCTGAGCGTAATATAGGGAATACCGCTTATTTTTTCCAACTGACATTCGCTTTAACACTTGCATTCATTAGAAGCAGATCTCGCAATATTATATATTTTATTTTGAGTTACATGTTAGCATATTTTTCCCTGCCCCATTTCTCACCTGGAGAGTGGATAGAAAAAACAATAACAACCCATTCGAATTGACACTTTTTTTTTCTCTTTGCAATGTTAACGGCGCTACAATAAATAACCCGTATTTACTTTAGATATTCCACATTATATATGAGTTATATACTTATTTCTACTATATTAACAATTGTTTTTACTTGCGCTCGACTAATTTATGGGCGACGTTTAACGAAATTGCCATTTGTTTGCCCCTTCACGTCGACTTCCGTAGAATTTTAGAATTGTGGAATGCGCGCGCGATCGCCACAATAAGAAAAACAATAATGCAACTGCCGCGACGTTTGTTGACCAAGTCCACAGTATTGCATGTGTGTATATATAGTATGATCTGTTGCTGATCTGGATTGATATAGTATATATACCTATAATTGGCACTGTCTGGGAAATAGTACATGCTTCTCCAAGTTGATCGTGGACTGAGAGAGCTTGCCACGATGCTTTTCAATTGTGGGCAAATACGTGCAAATATTATTTTGAATAAAAAGATAGAATGCTTAGATGAGACCTAACATCAGGCCAGTGTGGTGTGGAGTACGAATTTGAAAAAAAATAAACTGATGCAGGCAGTGCAAACTGTTTACATGTATATATATATGTACATACATATATACAAAGCAATACAATCCATATACATATTATATAGTACGACTGCTACAACTTCAAAACCTTATTTATATACAATATAGAGCAATTACATCGTATCATCACTCGTTCTAAATATTAAGCAATGCGAACTAATGTACGTGTACTAATACATCTTATATCTACCTATAAGTCCGATCAGGATTATCATTAAATGCAATACAAATGTCTTTGTTGGTTTATAAATTTTATTGTATAATAGCTGTTTACAATTTTGTTGTTCTTGTTGTCATGTCTGGATGATTGATTCGGAAATTAAAATAAAATTGACATTTGTTTGTTTCTATTCCATTTGTCTTGTTATAATCCTACTAGAGGGACGGGGCCGTCTAGATTGTAGATACATTTTTGCTTAAATTATTTAAAATATGTGTGTATGTGGGTGTGTGAGTGGTTTCCTTAGAATTGAAACGTCGCAATTCTTTTCACAAGCGACATGGTCTCTGCCCATTATGGTATCCGCTATGGTGCGTTCGATAGTTGTCTACCGCTTTTATGTGGCCCACAAACTTATAAAATACTTGCGATTACATTAACGTATGAAAAATTATGGAATTAATGTAAAAGGAAGCGTTTAAATACGTCGTGAGAAGCCACCGCCACCTCCGGCACCACCACCACCGCCGCCACCATTGCCAGCTCCAATGCCAACACCGCCACCGCCACCGCCACCGCCACCTCCAACGCCACCACCGACATTAACACCGCCGCGAGTTTTCCCATCATAGAA
This sequence comes from Drosophila navojoa, assembly GCF_001654015.2. The sequence continues at coordinate 212,330 of NW_022045911.1, forward strand.
GAGTTCAATATAGCGGGTGCCCATTTGCTCGCGATGGCGCTTCATGGCCAACTGCGAATCATCATACGTGTCAAAGTAGGCGTCAGCGGTTCCACTGTGCAGTCCCTTTTTATTGTAGTTGATGCGCACGTTGGCCGGACGTATGGGATCGAAGAACTGCCAAATAGAATCAAGAATATTACCTTGAAAGATCCGTACAGCTATTCGGACTTTAACACTTACCTTGAACACGTCATTTTCGAATGAATTGTAGGGCAGTCCTCGCATGTGAATGGTGTAATATTCCACATCATTGTTGCGACCACCTCCAATGGGTCCGAAGTTACCACCGGCCGATCCAAAGTTGCCACCATTGTTGAAGCCGCCGTTGTTAAATCCGCCGCCACCATTGTTGAAGCCGCCACCGCCGTTGTTAAAGCCACCAATACCATTGTTGAAGCCGCCATTGTTGAAGCCACCACCACCGGCATTATTGGGAAAGTTGCCAAACCCGCTGCCACCGCCGTTGAAGCCACCGCCAGAGTTGCCGCCATTGTTGAAACCACCACCGCTGCCCCCATTGTTGAAGCCACCAACACCCCCTCCACTGTTAAAACCACCTCCTCCTCCGCCGCCGCCCCCTGAATTGTTGCCAAAATTACCAAAACCGCCGCCGCCGCCGCCGCCGCCGCCACCGCTATTGCCAAAGTTTCCTGGCATATCTGCAAATAGACGACATATTGACTTAGTTATTTAAAATTATCGAGTTCTAAGAACAGTTACTAAATTTAATTAAAATAAAATACCTCTGACAAAGGTCAGATCATTATAGTTTAGTATAGATTTGTGAGGGAAGCCAAATAAAATTACTTAAATTTAATAGATTTAAATTATTATGACAATAAGAAATTAAATTTAACCAATTAAAGAGCCAGTAATTATTGAATTGATTTGAATTGCTCTGATTTTTCATAGATGTCTTTTCAGACTCACCGAAATTGTTGCCATTGTTGCTGCTGCGATTGTTTCCAAAATTGTTAAAATCGCCAAAATCGTTACCAAAATTGCCAAAATTACCGGCGTTTTGACCAAAATTGCCGTTGTTACCGCCTCCACCACCGGAGTTATTACCAAAATTACCCGAGTTCATTAGACTGGGCAGATTGTTGAAGCCCAGCATATTATTGGCGCCCACACCAAAGTTGCCGTTGTTGCCCCAGTCTGCAAATAGAGAATGGTCCATTCGAACATTAGTTTCTAATGCTATGTATAAAATAACGTTTGTGATAGGAGTGAATCGGATCAAGCAACAAATTAGTTTTATACAATTCAAAATAAATGTGCTTTGAGCTGAGTTTCGACTGACCCATTTTAGGGCTTACAATGCTCACACTTACCATTGCGTCCACCGAAGTCGTTTCCACCACGATTGGCACCGCGATCACGTATATCATATGGTCCGGGACGTCCACCGACACCGCCGCCTGTGGCTCGCTTCATCTCAGCAATGGAGCTGCGGAATATCTCAATATACCTAGGATAATTGAAAAAGAAAAGATCATAAAAGAACTTTACTTCAAATTGTCTTGAGAATGTTAACAGACTTAATCAATTAAGAGATTCAAATAGATAGATGTTTACTATGGTAAATAACATATTAATCCATTTTATTCAAGTTTATCCTTTAAGAGAAAAGACAACTGGGTATAGGAATGTTAAATAGAAGCATGTATATAGCTTATCAAATCTTTCTCTTGTTAATAAGGCGTTATCTGTTGTTCGTTTGCACCCATAGCCTGTGCTCTATATGCAAACTAGATATATATGCACAATGTAATTGTTGCTCAAAGCAATATATTTTTTACTGAAATAGGAACGTATAAGAATTAGCATTTTGCTTTAATTTGTTGACATAACTGCAACAATTTAAAGACATTTTTATTTTATTTATTCATGTTACCATTGAATGTATTTCGATGTTGTTGTTGTTGCTGTTGTAGTTGGTATATAAATGATGTGTAAGAGACCCACCTGTGCCCAATTTTTTCCCGATTTCGGCCCAAGGCTTGCTCAGTGTCATCCTGGCTTTCGAACTGAACAAAAGCTTCCCCAGTTGCACGACCCCTTCTGTCCATAACAAAAAGTATGCCCTCCCGATCCGTTTTGATTTCCAACCCTGCCCATGACGATAACCAACAAAGATTTATACAAATATATAGTGATATATATTTACATATATATATGTATTGCAAGGTTAACGATAGATACAGAGAAAGAAAGAGTGGGCGATATTATATATATATTTTTGTTTATAGAGAAGAGGTGCTTGTCTTATTTTTGTTGTTGCTCACAAAGAACTTTTGGGAGTTCCCGATAGACCACCTATTTGAAGGATGGCATTTTCAAAATACATATACGAGAAACGACGTAAAAATAAATATGTTTGACTTGCAGACTGATTGTGCATTAGAATTGTTGATAAGTATTTATCAGATAAATAAATAAAAGAAACAAAAAGCTGACATTACGATCGATTGGAATATTTTAACAATCCGAAATACATTTAACAAATAAATGTTTGTACTGGGTTAGCCAAAAAGTAATGTAACGTGTATATGTGAGTAAAATGGAAAATATATGGATAATGTATTATTCTTGATGTGTGAGCATTTAACGACCCCTGGTCCTTGGATGCTAACACCCCAGACGTTTGGGTATACAACTTAGGTGGAACCCAAGACTAACACTCAGTTCATAGCTCAATGGTATAGAATATTTCATAGAAATATACATATAAATATAAGTATAATATATATGTATATCTATTAAAATACATATATATTTAAATACAAATATACATATGCTTGCACATGCATCGAATCGGTACGTTTAACAATGAGTTCTTCTCTGCGCGCTAAATATATGTAAATCAAAACAGAGACAGGAAGCCAGGTAATGTCTTACCGGTAAAGAACTCCTCGATCTGTTGTTCTGTGACAGCGTAGGGCAATCCACGTAGTTTCACAACAAAGGCATGACCATGACCGCCTGTTTTGCGCATAGCTTCTTTTGCCTCCTTGGGCGTTGCCACGAAGACTATAATAGCATAAGGATAACAATTTAATATCATGGTAGGCTTGATCGCTGGTCCGACGTACCCTCGATGTATCGATGACCCATACTAGCTTTATTTAGCTTGCGTGCCTCTTCGACATCTTCTTGGCTGGCAACTTCGACATAGGCTTCACCTGTATTCTTGCCATCCAGTCGGCTGGTGACCAGATGAATGCCCTGTGATCCATTAAGCACTTCCACGTTAACCAAGAAGTCGAGAATCTCTTTGTGCGTTGCAGACCAGGGTAGACCGCGCAGTCTTATAAACTTGGGACTCTCGCCAACGCTTCCGATCTTCACATTTGAGTCGTTGTCGCCATCGTTCTGATCGTTATCGTATTGGTCGTCATCCTGTTGCTGCTGGTCATTGTCATCATTATAGTCCTCGCTATTGTCCTGATTCTGATTGAAGCCTTGATTGTACTGCACATCTGCGTTCGACATGGTGCTGATTCAGATGGCGGCAACTCTGTCGATGAGCTGACCGGGAAGCAGAAGAACACAAAATACATAAACATAAATATATGCATATAAAAATGATATTTTAAAATACTATTCACATATTTATATACTTTATTACAATATCTGATTGGCTCATATGCCGCTACTTTTTGCTCATTCCTTTTTTGCACCGCTTACGCCATTTTGATTTTCCCATTGCCGTAGTTTTATTTTTTAGACGCACTTATGACACGATTTATTGCTTGCTTATACAGCATTTCGTTACACTCATATGTAAAACGCATAACTTACCTATTTTGGGTATTTAGAATTTGTTACTAATCTCCTAATTTATTTGTTTCGGCACTTTTCCACAATTTTTCTGTATAAAGAACAGCACGCGTCCAGATTAAAGTTGTATCGAATCATTCAGCTCGACGGAGCGATTCACACAACTGAGCGAACAAATATTCGTTCATCTAGTTCATATCGTCTGGCTCTCACTTGTCACTGTTAAGTTAACATTTGCTAATATTCTATATTTATTGAAATGAGAGAGGATTCTTAACGCGAATCATATTAATGACGTGTTAAGTAATTGAAAGCTTAAGCTTGGCCATAATAATAATACACGGCATTATTAATAATTCATATAAATAACTACAAACTGATGCATATTTAAATTTAACAGAGCTATCGCTGTTATGGTGTACTTATAAATATGTATCGATGTGTATAAATATCGAATCATTTTCCAATCGATATTTCAGTGTAGGATAGTGTTTAAACGTACTTATTGAGACACAAATACTGTATTTAACGGATATTAAAATGTTTTTTAACTATGTAGATGTTTTAATTTAACAAATCTTTTTTAATTATATGAATGTTTTAGTAAATATCTCTAAGGATATGAAAAAATTTAAGTCTTGGCGCCAAAAGTGATCGTGCCAGTCGTTTTGGAGACTTTTTGTTACCATGACGACTGGCGCGAAATTCGATTTCGCTGCGACTTTGTTTGCTCGATAAAGTTATTACATTGATTTTCATAGTCGTGCATAATAGCTGTGTGATAAAAGCTCAATTAAAAAATAGTAAATTTATAAAATTATTTGCTTTTTTTATTCTGTGAAATTATTGACAGCATGTTTGTGCAAAAGAAAAAATTGGTCGAACATGTTTTGGCAATGCGTGCAAATGCTGGCAGTGCCAGTGAGGACGAAGAAGAGGAGGAGGACGAAGGAGACATTTTACAGGTGCCAATTGAACGATTAAGTAAAACTAAACAAAACGAAACATCCAACTAGCTAATTAACCAATTAGTGGGCAGTTCAATTACTATTAACAACTATTGCTTCAGTACAAATTGTAGTATTAACTTCTTAGCGCCTTGTACTCGTTGGCTGATTATGTAATCCTTTGACTGGTGTAAAAAGCGAAAAAATAAATTTGTGTATTGTATTATAAGGTTATGCGCTGTAGATGAACAAAGCTAATAGAAATTTGGCTAACGAATTAGATAAATACATATGTACATAAATATATTTATATATACATAAAAAAAGCTGTCGATATTTGGTTGTACATATGTATGTATATGCATATATTAATCAACCTATTATTATATATTTATAATTTTGTTTCGGAACACATTTGTAATGCCATTTCCGGAATGCTCCACTCTCTTTGCAGAAAAAACTCGAGATTTCAATAACTAAAACTATATACTTAGCTATTCACACAACAACCTTAAACAATAGATAATTGTTTGTTTTTTGAGACAACGTATTTGTATTCTTTTTTTCTAGCAGCACTTTTGAAGTAAGAGTTGAAAGTAAAAGTAAAAGTTGAAAGTAAAAGTTGCTCTAGTTGTTGTAATGGCAAATCTTGCTGTAAGTAGTTTTGAATTTTGCATAAATATATTTAATTACTTTTGAACGCATTGCGGCAACAAGTTTTTTGTTTGCACTGAATTTGCACAACAAAAACAGAGAACAACACAACTATTTTTCAAACTAATATATTTTTGGTCTTTCCCCGTTTTTGAATTTTGCAATGGCGAAAAACTATAAATAAATGAACTATATATTCACAATAATAAACAAATTATATGAATTATATAAACATTTCTTTAAAATAAAAATATTAAATAACAAAATTATTAAATACAAAATAAATCAAAAAATATGAAAATTATAATAATAAATATGATACAAAATAAATTCGTTCAAAAAAATAATGATTTGATTAACAATTTTTAACAACAAAATAAATATGCATGTATTTATATATAATTAATTTAAACATAAAAAATATTCTGCGGCACCTATTAAATTTTTACTGCGCGTTTTTTATGGTACTTCAACGGTTCGACGGATTGCATAACTGAAAAAATATTTATGATCCAATTATTGGAACTTTCATAAAAACAAATAAAAAAAAAAAACTATGGCCATGGACCCGGACGAAGCGCAGCGCCGGCGCGAAGAATGCGAACGCAAGGCTCGCCGCGGGGAAATGGATCCCCGGTTGGAGTTTACCTTCCAACTGCTGATCGATGCGACGCAGCTGCCGCGGCATCAGCTCATGGATTATATATTCGAAGGGGATATGGTAGCGCACTGTTAACTAGCTCTAATGCCACCAAATCACATAGATTATTTATATATATACATTCGCAGCTCGATGAGATCAATCAGCTATTTTTGCCGAATATGAAGAACAAGTTACTCTGGTTCTATCAAGAAGTGGATGAGCCGGAGCCGCCGCCCGTAGTGGATGCCAATAAGCCGGGACCGTCACGAACGGGCATGGCATCGAGTAGCTCAAAGACGCCACAGGGTACGTTAGCTATATAATATATGCCCATATTCCATACGCTTGCTCTTTTAGGCGGCGCCTCGCCCAGCGGGCTGCCTCCGCCCAAGCAGAAGAAACTATTTCTAACTGATGGCTGGACCTGCGCCTTCACTGGCGTCTGTATTTATATCTTTCGCGTGAATACGTCTAAGCAGCTGCCAGAGGAGGGCTTTCAAAAGGATTTGTAAGTGGCTGAAGTAATATTTACCCTGTTTCTATTGCAAATAGGGTATATTCATTAACACTATGTGGTTACGGGTATAGTCCCGTTGGTTACGTTCGGTTTGCTGTCTTGCTCTGACATCCAAGCCTGTTCAATTATATAGTTCAGCTGTAGATGTCTAAACAGATATTTATTGGCACTTACTGGGTATCAATAAGTCGTCTACTCTCGTCATTTGTTTTCAGTTTCGGTTTGCGCTTCTGTTTATCTTTCATAAGTTTCACTTTTGTTGGCCAAATTCAAATTCAAAAAACTGTTATCTAAGAATAGCCAATTTAGGGTTTATTTGTTGGCACATGGATTATCGGGGATTTATGCAATGCACACACTCTCACACCCACACATACATATATAAATTCCCACCCACACTGCTGGAGGGTTTTGGTAATTGAATATTTTCGCCTGCCGTCTCGTTCACTCGACTAGATACTGTGGCGTCATCGATGCCAAGAATATTGGCCTGGTCACCTCCATCGAGCGCATTGTCGAGTTTGTGTTTATGCAGGCGTTGGCCTTCCCCAGCCTCGAGGGCGATGAGGAGGATGTGAGCTGCGGACTTATTATGGGTCAGCTGCTGCCGGGCTTGCGATCCTTCTGCAGCGCGTTGCGTGTTTGCGAACAGGTCTGCGATCATTATAACGTATTTGCCGATGGGTGCGACATGTTCGATGGCTGCGTTGTGGTCGATGAGGTGAAGGACATGGCAAAGAATCAGGAGTTTTGCGCACAGCTGGAGGAACGTGTGAATAACTGGTCAAAGGGCATACTCAAAATTCTGGGCGAGAGCGAGCAGCTGCGCAAGGAGAACGATCACAGTGGACCCCAGGACGAGCTGGAGTATTGGAAGAAGCGAGGCGCCCAATTCTCCCAGCTGTTGGCCCACCTGCAGGACAAGGAAGTGCAGTTCACCCTGCACTGCCTCTTCCTCGCCGGCTCGAGGATAATGCGCCAGTGGAAGGAAACCGATCGCAAAATAACCTTCTGCTACAACGAGGCGCGGGACAATTCCAAGTTCATTCAGGCAATGGAAACGTGTTGCCATTCGCTATATCTGGACGACCCGGTCAGCATGAAGGAGTCTATATTGAGTCTCTTGCAGACGGTGCGATTGATCTACAGTGTCTCCCAATTTTATAACACCTCCGAACGGACTTCGGCGCTGATGGTTAAGGTAAGTGCCTAAAATCGAGTTCCATTTGTTTCCATACTATTCTTATACCTGTTAGTGAAAAATAATGTAAATTGAAATGCTTTTGCATTTACTCTGGTGCACTTTTTTCAATCGTATTGCGTATCGAAATTGTTGTTCGTCCTGCCATCCTCATTGCCCCTTACTTTGGCTAAAAACCTGTCTGCTTGATTCAGGATGCCGCATTGATTGTTTTCCTGCGACCTTTGAGCTTCGAGTTTACTTACCTCTCGGTATTGCCATGGGACCACTGCGGCTTTCAGGATATTATTTGTCCGCTGACCTTTTGGTCTATTGTGCGGACGTGTCAAATCAGTTATTTACAATAAATAATGAGACGGTTGGACTGTTGAGCACTCAAATAGCTGCTCAAAGCTCCATCATTGTAATCAAATTAGATATTGCAGTTTATCAATTCAAGTACATTTTGAAGGCCTTGTTATGTAATTCAAATTTTGCCTTTTTCATACCCTATTGAAAGTGCAGCGAATGTTATACAAAGGCTGGGGTATGAGAACTGCGCTCTGAATGTAGTAGGATATTTTTCAATAAATATACACAAACATATATAATTAATGTAATGTGAACAGATAAAAGAATAATATCATTCATAGATAGCTACAACAAGAAAGAAAGCTCTAGTCGAGACTGCTCGACTACGAGATACAGGCGATACATATACAGGCGATTGCGCTTGGGTTGCGCTGCAGTGGTGGCAATATTATGAGAACTTATTTGTTGAATAATTTAATTTCTAGACGTACGATCGTAATGAAACTTTCAGAACGTAATCATAATGTTAAAATATATGTGTATACCGAAGCACAAGTCTCTAGTATTTGATATACGACTTTTACAAAG
>NW_022045911.1:221005-250687 GCF_001654015.2 Drosophila navojoa
AACCATTATACCCTGATTTCCCATTTTCAATGGGTTCAGGGTATAAAAATAAATGCATAACAACAAACAAAATATATAATTGAAGAAATAAAATTTTACATTCTTTCATATTTTTATAATAATCATTTTTCACAGATAACAAATCAAATGATTGAGACATGCAAGTCCTACATCACTTGTCGTTGCAAGGAAACCATTTGGTCTCAAGATCGAACTCTTATACGCACCAAGTTGAGCAACTGCATCAAACTGAATCACATTTACCATGAGACCTATTACACAGTCAGGGAGCAGCCATTTTTGCCGCATCAAACTCCATTTGGATTCTCCGAAAACTTTGTATTTGGTGGGTGAACAAGAGTATTATAAATTGAACGAAATCTTAATTGTTTTTTCTCTTCAGGCAAATTCGACACGTTTTGCGAGCGTCTGTCGAAAATTATAAATATGTTTAACCTGATTGACGATTACAATCATTTGTTTGAGCGGCGCTTGGAGGGTCTGCTGCTAGGCGAGGCCTTGGAGGATGCCTCCAACCACTTCGAGGAGGCCAAAAAGGAAATCACATCCAAGAAGTACGATTACCTGGACCATCGCAATGCTGATTTCAATGACGACTTCGATCGATTCATGAGCAAAACGGACTCGCTTAAGGACACGATTGCCACGCTCATCGAGCGAGACTTTGACACGGTGTGGGAGACGCCTCAGTGCATTCGCTTTCTGGTGCGCTTCGAGAAGGTCAGCGAGAAGATACCGCTGACCCGCATGGACGAGAAGTACACTCGCATACTGCGCTATGTAGAGAAAGAGGTGGATCGCATACTGAAGACCTTTCGTCGTCAGCGCGATGATCCGCCTCTGGCTCGCAACTTTCCGCCCATCGCTGGGCGAATCCACTGGTGTCGCGCCTTGCGCTTGCATCTGTCGGAGCTGATGGATGCCGTGATGGATCACGGCGTGCTCAGCACCCTGCCCCTAGCCAGAGATCTGGATGTGCGCTTCAACAATGTGATGGGCGTCTTGCAGGAGTACGAGGATGAGATAGTCTCCATTTGGCTGGATCAGGACATAAGCGTGGCCGATGCCTGCCTGCTGCAGCCGTTGCTCTGTCTACAGGGCGATCGATTGTTTGTCAACTTGCATCCCACAATACCTCTGCTGATTCGCGAGGCCAAGATGCTGGCCAAGCTGAAAATCGAGCTGCCCATTGTGGCTGCCACGCTGATGAGTCGCCATCAGTATTTCATCACCATACAGGACTCGCTGAATGTGAGGCGAGACAGCTTTAACTGCTCGCATTTTGTCTCTTACATTTTCATTTTTTCCTCTTTCCGCAGAGCCTTATCAAAATGTTTTTGTCCACGGTCAAGGCTGTCAAGCTGGAGGTGCGTCCCTTGTTTCTGCCCCAGCTGGTGCGTCTGACGGCCATGCTGAAGCCAGGTCTGCACACCATCAATGTAAGTGCCGCAGTCTGCCCGCTGACGCTCTCTGACACTGACAATCGCACTTCCGTTTCGTCCCGTTCCCGTTCCATTTTTATTTGTTTTTCATGCAGTGGACCAACCAGAACTGGACTCAATTCTATGAGCGCTGCAAGCAGGCCATTGAGACCTTCGAGGTGTTGGTGGCGCGCGTGCACGACATCTACTCGAACCGCATACTCAATGTGCTCATGTGGATGCAGGAGGTGTCGCTGCAGATATTGCCAGCAGGTGTGACCCCCTTTCTAATTGCTGGAGCCCACTTGGGTCTCTATTTAATTTTATGCTTTTCGAAAACTTTGCACATTTATTTCCTGCTGCAGACGATGAAATCTGGACAGTTGATGAATTTCTGGAACGCAGTGAGGAGGCGTGCAGGTAAATTTGTTACCTGCCAGCTATGAATATGTATATATGTATGTGATTGTGTGTGTGTGTGGCCACAGGATTCGCTTGAACTTTGCCATGAAGTTAGCTGCCTGCGGTTGACTTTGCCAGCTTTTGTGTGATTTATTGAATTTATCAATTTTAATTTATGTATGAGATTTTTCATTTGCATAGATACAAAGCTTGATCTGCATATAAAGGAATGTGTGCGAGTTCCCAGCTTTAACATTAATCAAAGAATATGCGATTTCATGTGCACACATCATGTTTACCTAAGTATTCGTCTTTGATTTGCTCTTCCATTAAGCATCATTTCAGCAATTGCAACTGTCTAAATATTGTTAAGATTTCTTTTGTCGCCCACAGAAAAGCTGCCATCGAGCTCAATAGGAAAAGTCAGATGGTCTCGGAGGCAGTGGAAGAAGTGCTTAGCTTAGTGGACAAGGCAACGGAGACGTTTAAGGAGATTGCTGGCGATGATGTGGTTACCCTGTTCGACGGCAAGTCCCACAATTGCTATGCAGCTCAACTCGATTCAATGTATGCAAATCTCTCTTCAATAGCCACGCCCAAGGGCGACCAGTCCGCATCGGGTGGACGTAAGGCGGAGGAAGGCGGTGCGGCTGGAGCTTCAGCGGCGAATGCATCGGGTGGAGCTACATCGGGTGGAGGGGCTGGCGGTCAACAGCAGGACTGGAGCATTTTGTGGTCCTGTTTTGAGAATCCGCTGACGCTGCTCTCCACCACAGACAGTCTGCCCAAGGGCATGCAGGTGGTCGCAGAAATCGCTTAGCATAGAGAGTAGCTAATATATTCCCGGTCTGCCTTAGGACATGGTCTGCAATGCTGTCGTGGAGATGCGTCGCTATTACAGCCGCAAGGTCATCGATGTGCTGATCAAGGTGATTCGCGCGGCCCTGGACACACTGCGGCGTCGGTTCATCGCCGATGAGAACGAGACGGCATTAAAGAAGCCGATATTTGCATTGCACGCGCAGCTGCAGATACCCAATGTGGTGATCAAGCCGAGTCTGGACGAGCTGCAGGACATTTTGGTGACGGCTGGCAAGAATATCACGGGCATTGCGAAGGGTGTGGCGCAGTGGACCAGCGGCAAGGATCCGCCGGTTCGTACCACACCGTTAAACAGCTTCGCAATGTTCTCAAAAATCTTGTCTTACCAACCGCAGCAAGTTTCGATGACGGTGCAGCCGCGCGTCGGACGCAATCACACGGATGCCGCTGGTGGCTCCAAGAATCGACGCCGCAAGATCTACTGCCTGGCCTCCGAGGAGCGACCCCAGATGCCGTACATGCTCAAGAGCTTCTACTCGGCCATCATGGACAACAAAGAGGTGGCTAAGGCCCTCAATCAGCTATCCAGCTGCACCAAGAACATCAAGCCCGAGATTCAAACCTACATCAAACGCTGGAAGCCGTATCACTTCCTATGGAAGAACGATCGCACCACTCGCCAGCTGATGGAGTTTGGGCTGCAACAGTTCGAGTCCACATTGCGCTGCCTGGCGGAACTGGATGCGAACCTTCTAATTGAGCCGGACATGGAGGTCTTCGGGCAGTGCGTAGCGGTCTATAATGAGAGGCTCAAGTATGGTTTGGCCATTGAGATTAAGTGTGAGTAGTCCAGCTGGGATAAACTGTATATAAGTTGTAAATAATCTGTATATATTATGTGTATATATATTTTCATAATAATATTGCTTATAGAGAACATTCAACAGAGCTCATTGCTAAAGAAAGATGGAAGTCATCATAGTAGACATTAGAGTTTGATAACAAATTATATAAAAATAAGCCATAATTCCCATATATCATATATAATCTCAAGTCATATTAGTTATAGAGAACATTCAACTTATTAATAAGACCGTATAACTCATATATGAGGTGTAAGAATGAGTTCTTTAAATTGATTATTGACATAATAGGATACATTAGATTGACGTACAATTCCATAATAAATAATTTATAAAAATAAAATATTGGCCATATATATAATTTCATATTCATATTGCTTATAGATCACATTCGACTTGTCATGAAACTCATTCAACATATCATATAACTCATATAAGATTTTCAGAATGATTTTAGACATTATAGTAGACATTATATATCAAATGAATGAATAATACCATATTCCCTATCTCATATCTGAGCTGTAAGATTAAGTTCTATAGAGCTACTAATTTTGATTTTCGATTTTATAATAACTGAAATATAGAATTTGATTCTTATTAACAACTAGACTATTCCCAAATACTTAGGCCTTTATATTTATTTAAATTTAAATATTAGTCCGTTTCCTACATATGCCTAGAACGTGTTTTGACATCTGGGTTGTGTTAATTTGATTTCCTTTGGCAACACCTTAAACATTTGTCAGTTTATTCATCATAAATTTGACACCCACGCACACTAACGCAGACACTGTCACACACACGCATCCAGCACACACACACATTGAGCCGTAGACAAATAGACCTTAGCAGTCAGCCATTCAAATTTATTGGTTTCCAATTAGGTAATCAAATTTATTTTGCCGCATTAGCTGTGCTGTAGGAAGCCCGAGCAAATAAATGTGGGTCCATGTTGCCACGTCTGGTTGCATGAATGCGAATTCAAATACGAGAGCGCAAATCAATTAGCCCCCTGCCAGGGGTTTTGCATTGATTAATGGCCTTCCTTATGTCCTAGTAAGGTGTAAACAGTTTTTGGCTCTGTCTCACTTTTCAGCCTGCAACCATAAAATTGGGCAAGCCATGAAGAAGAAATATAAGAAGGAAATGGACTATGTGTATGCGGTGATCAATGAGATGGATCGTAAACTGGACCGACCCATACGTGACCTGGACGATGTGCGCATGATAATGGAGACACTGAGTAAGATTCGCGAGCAGGAGGTGGACATGGAGCTGCGCATAGATCCCATTGAGGTGCGTTCCAAGTGTGCCAAGGCATCATACATTTTTATTATATTCTTTACTATATGCAGGAAGCCTTCAATGTGCTCACTCGTTACGAGGTGCAGGTGGAGCGGGAACAATTCGATTTGGTGGACAATTTGCGGACAACATTTCAGAATTTACTCTCTGCAGCGCTGCAGGCGCAGGTGAAACTGTTGGAAATGCAGCCGGCGTTCCAGGGTGACTTGCGCAGCAATCTAGACAACTTTAAGCAGGATAAGATTGCCTATGTGACGGAATATCGCACAGCGGGACCCATGCAGGCGGGTCTAACGCCGCGCGAGGCTTCCGACCGTCTGATACTGTTCCAGAATCGTTTCGAGGGCATGTGGCGCCGCCTGCAGACGTACCAAAGCGGCGAGGAACTCTTCGGTCTGCCACAAACCGATTATCCAGAGCTGGGCCAGATACGCAAGGAGCTCAATTTGCTGCAGAAACTCTACAAGCTATACAATGATGTGATTGATAGGGTTAGCAGCTACTACGATATACCGTGGAACGAGGTCGACATTGAAGAGATTAACAATGAGCTAATGGAGTTCCAGAACCGTTGTCGCAAGCTACCCAAGGGCTTGAAGGAATGGCCCGCCTTCCATGCTCTGAAGAAGACCATCGACGATTTCAATGACATGTGCCCACTATTGGAGTTGATGGCGAATAAAGCCATGAAGCCACGCCATTGGCAACGGATCATGGATGTTACTCGCTACATCTTCGAGTTCGACTCGGAGGGTTTCTCGCTCAAGAACATACTGGAGGCGCCGCTGCTCAAGCACAAGGAGGACATCGAGGATATTTGCATCAGCGCCATGAAGGAGAAGGACATTGAGGCCAAGCTCAAGCAGGTGACCAACGAGTGGTCTGTGCACGAGCTCCAATTCATGAGCTTCAACAATCGCGGCGAGCTGCTACTGCGCGGCGACACAACAGCCGAGACCATTGGCCAGTTGGAGGATAGTCTAATGGTGCTCGGCTCTTTGCTATCGAATCGCTATAATGCGCCCTTTCGCAAACAAATCCAGCAATGGGTCTACGATCTGTCCAATTCCAACGAAATACTGGAACGCTGGCTGCTTGTACAGAACATGTGGGTCTACCTCGAGGCTGTCTTCGTGGGCGGCGACATAGCCAAGCAGCTGCCCAAGGAGGCGAAGCGCTTCTCCAAAATCGACAAGTCCTGGCAGAAGATAATGCAGCGCGCTCACGAGACTCCAGGTAAGTCGATTGTCATATTTTCCTGCTCAAATATATATTTTAATATACATTCTACTTAATTCCTCATTATAATGTGGCCTTTTCCTAAATTATAATTACATTACATATGCTTAAAATTTAATAAAAAACTCTAAAAACAGGCGTGGTGGCCTGCTGCGTGGGCGATGACCTGCTCAAGCAGCTGTTGCCACATCTTCAGGAGCAGCTAGAAATATGTCAGGTACTACCTATATAAATATACAAATACCTGACGTGGATGTAGCCCAAAAACTTGTAATCGAGCAAATATTAAAGTATTTATTTATTTTAATTGCCCTCCTTCTGTAGAAATCCCTGAGCGGTTATTTAGAGCGCAAGCGGATTATGTTTCCGCGCTTCTTCTTCGTCTCGGATCCAGCTCTGCTCGAGATACTTGGCCAGGGCTCCGATTCACATACCATTCAGAATCACTTGCTAAACATCTTCGATAACACCAAATGCGTCAAGTAATACAATCGAAGTGAAAGTGCAAATTTCATTTGGATTGAATATGCCTTATTGCAGATTCCATGACGTGGAGTACAACAAGATGATGGCGATCATTAGCAGCGAGGGCGAGATGATTCAGCTGGATCGTGCCATACGGGCCGAGGGCTCGGTCGAGACATGGCTAACTCAATTGCTGGTCACAGCACAGCAGTCACTGCATTCCATCATACGCACAGCCTATGCGACAATAAACGACCCGAATTTCACGTTGTTGAGCTTCTTAGAGAAGGTGCCGGCACAGATTGGTTTATTGGGCATACAAATGATTTGGACGCGCGATGCAGAAATGGCTCTGATGCAGGCCAGGCATGAGAGGAAGGTCATGTCCGAGACGAACAACAAATTCCTTGAGATGCTCAACACACTCATCGATCAGACGACTCGCAATCTGTCCAAGCGCGAGAGAACCAATTTCGAAACCCTGATTACCATCCACGTGCATCAGCGGGATATTTTTGATATACTGGTAGGGCCTGACAGACTCTTAGGTATATCCTGCTCTAATATATTTTCTACTTTGCAGTGTCGCATGAACATCAAATCCTCAAATGACTTCGAGTGGCTAAAGCAATGTCGTTTTTACTTTAAAGAGGACTTGGACAAGACCTGGATATCTGTCACAGACGTCACATTCACCTACCAGAACGAATACCTGGGCTGCACAGATCGGCTGGTGATAACGCCCCTGACGGATCGGTATGTCTTATTTATAGTTATATACAATCCCCATCAACAACTTTATCGTTACTATTTAACGCAATTATGTGACCACGTTAAGCGCTTCAGATGACTGCCTCTTAAATTGAATTAAATGTTTGCTCTTAAAAAGTTATAAAGTCGACAGCTTGGTTAAGTTAATTTTAGCTTCAGCTAACTAAAAAAGCTTTAGCTAATGGCAAAAGCAGAAACCGTGTTTTGTCATCCGCTTTTTGGATGGAGGAACTGTCTGGTGAAACCGCACATAGGGTCATGATAGAGAGGGACAGTGATAAGGAGGGAGCTTTACAAACATTTCTCTCTCTCTCTTTCTCTACGGATGATACGAAAAAGGCTTTTGCCAGTTGTAGAGTAATTTATATATTCTATAAATATTTAATATAAATTATTAAAGCCGCTATAGTAAAATATCAAATGTCAATATTTAGCCTAACTAACTAATCGAGTTTGTTGTGAAACTTTCCCTTGGAACAGCAATTAAATTTCAGTCTCATTGCCAATGTCATAAGAACTTCAAGTTTAACTTCATTGTTTGCGAAACAGAAGTTAAGATAAATTAATTTATTGTATTTACATTCCATGTGGCACGTGCAAAAACTTTCACGCAGTCCAGCAATTGAGGCATTTCGGGCGTGCGGCACACGCCCATTGCCGTTGCCCAATTGCGCTGGCCAAACAAAACTCAAACATGGCCAACAACCGCTGGTCGGCACTTGAACAAGTTCAAAGTCGATACGCAATGGCAACAGACAGTGGCAGCAACTGCGGCCACATTGAAATCCTTTCTACGGGACTAGTTTACGGCGGACAGCCCACGCACCCGCGCGACGGCGGAGGCGACGAGGACGAGGGCGACGTCGTTGACATGCTCGCAAAGATAAATTTCACTTAGAAGAATATAAATAAAGTTTTGGACACCTAAACTGTTCTCGTCCAACATTTCACTCTCAACTCCCGGAAAGCTAACTGACGGCATATTTCATCAAACTTCCCGAGGCAATTTTTGGCCAATACACTTTCAAAAGGCATCATGATTCCTCTGAAAGCAAACTAATGAAAGCTCTAGGCGAAAGTAGTCTAAAAAATATAAACCTTACTTTGTTGTAGAAGTAAATTATTGATTTCATATAGTTAAGTCAAGCATAGTACGGAATATGTATAGAGCATATTCATATATTGCATATATATTCGTAAACCAACTTCTCCTACCCATATCATCTGTCAGAAATTGGAAACATCTTAATCATCATTATCCGTATGTCTGAGAGGGTATTTGGAGTTTATGTCTTTGATATCAGCCTTCTATCCGAACTTCCGTTTCTGCTATGCCCCCGACTTTGGCGTTGTTCATCATGCCAAGCGTAGAGGCCTTGTTCTTTGCGAGTTATTGTAAATTTCACGCTTACTTTGATATCGTGGCGGGGGAAATGCCAAAGGGAATACGTAGCTTAGCTCTTGGCTGACAGCACCTGCTTAAGCTAAATGGCCCGTGTGGTACGGCGTAAACGTAATTTGTCTTCATGTTAAGTTGCCAACTGTCTCTAAGGAAATCGTTGGTACTTAAATAATAGAAAATATTCCTAAGAAATGATAATGAAAAAGAATATTAATTTGTAGACTTTTGCATTTTAAATGCAATTTTCTACGGCTTTCCATAAGTAATCTTCTTTCACGCCCACTTTCAGTTGCTACATTACCTTAGCCCAGGCGCTGACACTCAGCATGGGCGGCGCGCCGTGTGGCCCGGCGGGCACGGGCAAAACGGAAACTGTGAAGGATATGGGCAAGACGCTGGCCAAGTATGTTGTCGTTTTTAATTGTTCCGATCAAATGGATTACAGGTAAGACAGGACTACAAACAAAAGACAATGGGCACTTAAAATGCGGCTCACATCGCTGCGCAACAACTCATTCAATTTCGCGCTGCTCTCGCTGTTCCCTTTGTGCAGGGGCCTGGGACGTATCTACAAGGGTCTGGCGCAGTCCGGCAGCTGGGGCTGTTTCGACGAATTCAATCGCATCGAGCTGCCCGTGCTGTCCGTGGCGGCCCAACAGGTGGCCGTTGTCCTCACCGCCAAGAAGGAGAAAAAGAAGACTTTCCTCTTCACAGACGGCGACACCATCGAAATGAATCCCGAGTTTGGCATCTTCATAACCATGGTAAGCAACCCTCGGCTCCAGATGAACATATTTTGTTCTATACCCTAAGTGCCTAGTTAATGGCCCTGCTAATTCAACTAGCGCACTTTATCACGCTCTCAACTCGTCGCAATTGCCACTTTCTGTAATGTACTTAACGCTAATTTCAATATACCTGGTTAACAATTTCTGTGTGTGAGTGTGTGCGTGTGTAGGTGTGTGAAACTCGTATGAGACTCTTTTGATTAAAAATGCTCTTTTTATCCTTTAAGCATGTGTGTACATTGTACAATATGTACAATGACCCCGGGGTCAATAAACAGCAAAGCTTTATTAGGCATAAATTCCTATATTAATAAAAATGTTTATTAAACCCGACAGACATTGAACAAGATATAAAGGATATCATTAGGTCGAGCTAATTTCTTATTTATTTAAAAATTGTGAGATATTATGCTTTAATAATCTGGTGGATATGAGTCGATTTCTTAATTGAAATACCAAATGTATTTGTATTAATTTATTGTATTTTCATTAATAAATACCACACATTGCGAAGTGCAAATATGAATATCGAACAATTTGAAAATGCGATGTGAGAATACATATTTCGCAAACGCGCTTTGCCGTCAAGCCGAATTTAAAAGCCAGACAAAAAATGCAACGCACAAAAAATAAACGGGTCAAAAAAAATTTGCGTCAAGCGCGAGGCTTTCAAGTCAAATTGATATTTATTAAATATACATATACGTACTCTTTTTTGCGAAACACATAACATTTTTATAAAATTGTGTAAAGAAGCGCCAGCCTGGAAAAAAGTAAGGCATAAAAAGCAAACACATTAAGGTCGCTTGGCGAATCGCTCGGGTGGGGTGAAGGCTGTGCAGAGCGAGCGGGAAATCAGGGGTTCAAAGTGACAGCAGCTTTTTGCAATGCCGCGTTATTAGTCATGTAAAATTTTACTCAACTTAAGCGATAATTAAATTGACAGCTAGAGAGAGACAAGGAGAGAGAGAGAGAGAGAGAGATAGCTGAGCATCCAATTTCTGACATCGCATATCAAATGTGATTATTTCGGGCTTTTAGGCGAGAATGAATGGCTTATTAATAGGCAGCCAAAAAGTGCTGTCTAGTGCCGCATTTTAATTATCAGTCCACTGCCAACTATCAATATGTAATGCGATTAGCTGGCGAGCTCTTATACAATATGCTGTGCTCGGCTCTGCTCTGGCCAGCTCTGCTGCACGCATACGCGCACAGCCATTAGCACAGGTTTTTGTTTATGGCGGGGCACTCGGGTCGTATGCGCAATTTTAATTTGCCCAACTGAATTATTAGGCGCATTTATGTAACAGTTGCTGTCCCCTTTGGGACTGCATTTTGATTCTAATGAAACATTATATGACAGGAGAGCACACATAAATACGGTCACACACTCTCACACATGCGCTTGCTGTTCCCGTTTATTGGCTAAATCCTTTGTTGTGGCTACTTTGCTTATTTCTATGCAGAAAAAAAGAGGAAATATAATGGGCAACCCCACAACAACACGTTGTCGCAGCTACCTTGCCACACCCTGCCAATTCACCGCCGCCCACATTCAACACATACACTCTGTTTACATTTGGATTAGCGTGCCACAAAATCGATTGGTTTATTTCCTTCTCATTTACCTACCTTTTTTGCTAGTTTCTGCTCGTATCAAATGTTCCCATAAATTGACAAATGGGTTTTTACTTTTGGTTAACGTGCGACAGTTTTCGACGTTCTAATAAGTTGATTGCCTATCTAGATTATGTTTCCAGTATTTGTGTGAAATTACTTGCGATTAATTTGAAAGGATTCAAATCAAATTTCCGCTATTCTGCAGCTCAGCATTCAAAACTTTCTACTTTAAATAAATCGATCGTTTAGCATATTACTATTTAATATCTAAATTATTTATTTATTCTTTACTTCTCCAATTCAATTTCTTTCCGTATTTGCTTTATCAAATTTATTTTACTTTAAATGAAAATTTCGGCTCGGCATAGATGTATAATTTTTTTTTTTTTTTGGTATTATTACAAAATTTCTTTCTAGATTGTTTTAAAAAGTATTTATTTACATTTGTAAATTTTATATCCCTTACTTATTCTCTATTTCATTATCAATAAATCTATCTCCTCTGCATATTTATTTCACATCAGCTTACATATTGATGAAATTTTCCTGGGGCATCTTTCAACCCACTTTAATATGTGCCACTATATTACACACAACTCACCTTTTAAATTTCCACCGTAAAATTGTGAACTGCACACTAACACTCGCACACTAACTGTATTTTATTCGCTGGCTGCCTGACTGCCTCGCTGTGGCTGACTGTGTGAATGAGGCAGGAGCACATGCACAGGGCGAGTAAGATAAATCAATTTGTATTTGATAAACTTATTGATATTTGCGAGTAGCATCCAAATGCGTCAAAATTATCCGCCAGGTGGTTGAGTTATGTACGATGGCTGAGGTGACAGGGTACCAGGGTGCCAGGGTGAAAGGCTGCCCTGTGAATCCAGTCTTGTGGGTGGGGTCCCATCGTAAGGACTATGTGGTACACTCGTGCACAATATTTGCAAGCATTTGTTATTTATTTACAGTCCACATGCAGAGAGCAATCGAAACACGTGTAAAGCGATTTGAAATGTTTACCCACAGAATCCTGGATATGCTGGTCGCAAGGAGCTGCCGGAGAACTTGAAAATTCAATTTCGCACGGTGGCCATGATGGTGCCTGACAGACAGATAATCATAAGAGTGAAATTGGCTAGTTGTGGATTTTTGGAGAACATCACACTGGCCCGCAAGTTCTATACCCTGTACAAGCTGTGCGAGGAGCAGCTGACCAAACAAGTTCACTATGATTTCGGTCTGAGGAATATATTGTCCGTGTTGCGCACATTGGGCGCAGCCAAGCGCCGGAACTCTAAGGATAGCGAGAGTACGATTGTGATGCGGGTCCTGCGCGACATGAATCTCTCCAAGCTGATTGACGACGATGAACCGCTCTTCATATCGCTGGTGTCGGACTTGTTTCCCAATCAGGTGAGTGACATGTTCGGCTATAAGTAAATCATTATAACATTTAAAATTAATATTAAATCTATCTCTCGAACAGACTCTCGAAAAGACCAACTACCCTGAATTGGAAGCCGCCATACTACAGCAAACGGAAGAGGCTAGTCTGGTCTACCATCCTCCATGGGTTCTAAAGCTAATACAGCTTTACGAGACGCAGAATGTGCGACACGGCATCATGACCCTAGGTCCGAGTGGGGCTGGCAAAAGTACCTGCATCCATACGCTAATGAAAGCCATGACCCAGATGGGCGATTATCATCGAGAGATGCGCATGAATCCGAAGGCTATAACAGCGGCTCAGATGTTTGGACGTCTCGATGTGGCCACGAATGACTGGACCGATGGCATCTTCTCGGCGCTGTGGCGCAAAACTCTCAAGCTGAAAGCAGGGGAGCATGTCTGGCTGGTGCTCGATGGTCCCGTGGACAGTATTTGGATAGAAAATTTGAACTCTGTGCTGGACGACAACAAGACCCTGACACTGGCCAATGGCGATCGACTGACCATGGCGCCCACGGTTAAGATCATTTTTGAGCCACACAACATTGATAATGCATCGCCGGCAACGGTTTCCCGCAACGGCATGGTGTACATGAGCTCCTCCGGCTTAGACTCACGGCCTAGTAAGGATATTTAATGGCAATCATTTTCATCTATATTCACAGTATAAAAACCTTAGTTGTGCAGGCCTGGCTGAAAAATCGGGCTCCAGGCGAGAAGGCGGTTTTCTCTCAGCTCTTCGACCAGAACTTTGTCGAGGTCTACAACTGGGGTGCACAGAATGTGAAGCTACAAATGCCTGTGCTGCAGTGCAACATAGTGCAGCAGATGCTGTTTATATTGGAGGGACTGATCCCTACGAAAAAAGAGGATGAGCAGGCTTTGAGCTTGTCCAGCAAGGAGAGTCAAGACGGTAAGTTCAATACCGAAGCGAATTTAACCCTTATAGCAGTTGAACCCATCCAAAACGATTCAATCATCAGCGGCCAAGCGTTTTGAACAACAAAAACATAACGAAGAAGTGCGACGGCAATCAATTGGCAGTCAGATTGTCGGTAAAGTATACAAAATTCGTAATCTTCTAATAGATAAATGTAAAGCGCAAAACCTTTCTCGTAGAGCTAACATTCTAAAACCAAAACTTGTTGAACTTAACTTTTTGCTGAAAACCGCTTCTGTGTGTTTGTATTGAGCTGGAGCTGTAAAATCTATAATAATTCCTCTACTAAACATATTTGCACCCCTTAAAATAGTCTATGTGTTTGTTCTGGGAAGGAAGCAAGCTTTTGTTAATGTAATCAATCCGTGATTAAGCTTGGAGTTTATCTAGTATATCTAGAGTATTCTTGTCTTATTGGCATTGGATAATATCTGTGACAACTTGCTATTCCTTCCCATCCTGTGTATGTCCAATGATGTAGTAGTTCCCATGTAAGCCTGTGTTCCCCACTGAATCCCAATAGTTGTGTACTAGATATATGTATGTGCTGTTTGTGTGTCTTTGTGTCCTCAGTGGGCTTTGTATATGTGGATATTGAGAGATCTTGGTTTTAATTTGACAGAAATTCCAGAGGAGAGCGCCGTGGAGGAGAAGGAGGACACCTGTACGCCGGAGCATTTGCACCGCTTGTATGTATTCGCGCTGGCCTGGGGCCTGGGGGGTTATCTCTCGACCACTGATCGTGTTAAAATGAATCTGTTCGTTAAGGAAACTTTTCCGCAGTTGGACTACCCGAAGGGTAGTGCCCATGAGAATACAATATTTGACTTTTTCGTTTCTCCAACGGGCGTGTGGCAGTCGTGGAAGACGCTGGTCACACCCTACATGTATCCGGAGCTTTCCACACCGGACTATTTAAGTATTCTGGTGCCCATTGTGGATAATGTGCGTATCGACTATCTGATCGGCACCATTGCCAATCAGGAGCGCGCCGTGATGGTCATCGGCGAACAGGGCACTGGCAAAACCGTCATCATGAAGAATTTCATGAAGAAAATGAACATCGAGACCTATATGGGAAGGTCATTCAATTTCTCATCGGCCACCAGTCCGTATCAATTTCAGCGCACAATCGAAAGCTATGTGGAGAAGCGAGTTGGTGTTACGTTCGGACCACCCGGTGGTCGTAAGTTGATCGTCTTCATTGATGACATTAATTTGCCCGAGATCAATGAGTGGGGCGATCAGATAACCAACGAGATTGTGCGACAGTCAATGGACATGAAGGGCTTCTATAGCCTGGAGAAACCGGGCGATTTCACCACTATTGTGGATGTACAATATGTGGCGGCCATGGGTCTTCCCGGCGGTGGACGCAATGACATACCATCCCGTTTGAAGCGTCAATTCTGTGTGTTTAATTGCAATATACCCGACAACGATTCCATTGATAAGATCTTCCGCGTTATCGGTGAGGGTCACTACAATGCCAAGCGCGGTTTTGTGCCCGAGGTTCGCAATCTGGTCAAGAAATTGATACTGGTGACACGGCATCTATGGCAGCGCACACGAGAAAAGCTATTGCCTACGCCAGCGAAATTCCACTACGTTTTCAGTTTGCGCGATCTATCTCGCATCTGGCAGGGCATGGTTGGCACCTTATCCACAGTGATCACCGCGGAGAGCGTGCTCATGTCATTGTGGAAGCATGAGTGTACGCGTGTGTTTGCCGATCGTTTTACCACATTCCAGGACAAGGAGTGGTTCGGCTCAGAGTTGGCAGCGCTAGTGCGCGAGGAGCTGGGTGAGTCCCATTCCCAAATGATAATACCGAATCCGGTATTTGTGGACTTCATGCGGGATGCCCCCGAGCCGACTGGCGAGGAGGGCGAGGACACTGATATGGAATTACCCAAGGTCTATGAACCGGTGAACTCTCATAACTCGTATGAAGCGCTACGCGAGCGTCTCGTTATGTTTCTCGCCCAATTCAATGAGATGGTGCGAGGCTCCGGAATGGATTTGGTTTTCTTCCCAGATGCAATGCTGCATTTGGTGAAGATCTCCCGCATCATTCGGCATCCGAGAGGCAACGTTATGCTAGTCGGGGTCGGAGGTTCTGGAAAACAGTCGCTGACGAAATTGGCATCCTTCATTGCCGGCTACAAGACATTCCAAATTGCGTTGACGCGTTCGTACAATGTGGCCAACTTTTTAGAGGACCTAAAGCTGCTCTATCGCACCTGCGGCGTTCAGGGCAAGGGCACAACCTTTCTCTTCACCGATATGGATATCAAAGAGGAAGGTTTCCTCGAGTATCTCAATAACATACTCTCGAGCGGCGTCATATCCAATCTCTTCTCGCGCGATGAGCAGGCCGAAATCGTGCAGGAATTGACGCCGGTCATGAAACGCGAGAATCAACGCAAAACAGCGACCCCGGAAAGTGTGATGGATTTCTTTTTGGCGCGCACCTGCACAAATTTGCACGTAGCTTTTTGTTTCTCACCTGTGGGAGAGACATTTAGATCGCGGGTGCAGCGCTTTCCCGCCTTGGTCTCCGGCTGCACCATCGATTGGCTGCATCCGTGGCCCAAGGACGCATTGGTCTCGGTTGCCAGACACTTTCTCAGCCACTTCGAGATTGAGTGTACACCGGCCGTTAAGGAAGAGCTGGTTAATGCGCTCGGCTCCATTCAGGACATTGTTGCGGAAACATCGCACGAATATTTCCAGCGTTTCCGTCGCGCCACTCACGTGACACCCAAGTCTTATCTGAACTTCATTGCCGGCTATAAAAACATTTACCAGCTCAAGCAGCAAGAGCTGCGCGATGGTGTGGAGAAGATGGATACGGGTTTGGAGAAACTGAAAGAGGCCTCCGCCTCGGTTGAGATTCTAAAAAAAGATCTGGTCGTGATGGAGGAAGAGCTAGTCGAAGCCTCCAAGAACGCTGAATCTGTGTTAGTCGAGGTCACTGAGCGTGCCATGCAAGCGGAGATAGTCAAGAATCAGGTGCTCATCGTCAAGGACAAGGCGGAGGCTCTCGTTGCCTGCATTGCCAACGAGAAGGCCTTGGCCGAGGAGAAGCTTGAGGCAGCGAAGCCTGCCTTAGAGGAGGCTGAGAATGCGCTGAATACCATCAAGCCAGCTCACATAGCCACGGTCCGTAAGTTAGGTCGTCCGCCGCATCTTATAATGCGTATCATGGACTGCGTGCTCATCCTGTTTAAACGAAAGCTGCATCCCTGTATACCCGACTCGGGCACACCGTGTCCGAAACCCTCCTGGCAGGAGTCCCTAAAGGTCAGTCAGTTCTGCTTGTCCACTAATTTCCACTCCAGGCTATTCTCTGATTGCATCTAGATGATGGCCAGTGCCACGTTTCTGCTGCAACTGCAAAACTACCCAAAGGATACCATTAACGATGAAATGATAGATCTGCTGCAGCCCTACTTCCGCATGGAGGACTACAACATGGACATGGCTCGCCGTGTGTGCGGAGACGTTGCGGGTCTGCTCTCCTGGACCAAGGCAATGGGCTTCTTCCACAGCGTCAACAAGGAAGTGCTGCCCCTAAAGGCGAATCTCACGCTGCAGGAGGCGCGCCTTAAGGTAGGTTAAACGAAAAAGTAAAGCTGGTAAATTCGTAAATACTTTCCCACAGCTTGCCATGGACGATCTGGCTGGAGCCGAGGAGCAGCTGCGTGAGCGCGAGGAGGCGCTACAGGCGGTCAAAGATCAGTACGACAAAGCCGTAGGCGAAAAGCAACGCCTCATGGATGCAGCCAATGTCTGTCTGCGCAAGATGACGGCAGCTACGGCGCTCATCAATGGCCTGTCGGATGAGAAGCATCGCTGGACCAACCAGAGCAAAGAATTCAAAATACAGCTGGGCAAGCTGGTGGGCGACGTGCTCTTAGCCACCGGATTTCTATCCTATTGCGGGCCGTACAATCAAGAATTTCGGGCAAATCTGATCAGGACATGGATGGGCATACTCAAGCAGAAAAGCATTCCGTTTACCACAGGTCTCAACATCATCAATATGCTGGTGGACTCCTCGACAGTGTCCGAGTGGACACTCCAAGGTCTGCCCAATGATGATTTATCAGTGCAGAATGCGCTCATCGCGACCAAGTCGAGCAGCTATCCGCTGTTGGTGGATCCTCAGACTCAAGGCAAGATCTGGATCAAGTGCAAGGAGGATCGCAATGAGCTCCAGATAACCTCGCTAAATCACAAATACTTTCGCACGCATCTGGAGGACTCGCTATCCCTGGGCAGACCGTTGCTTATAGAGGATGTGGGCATCGATCTGGATCCGGTCATCGACAATGTGCTGGAGAAGAACTTCATCAAGTCTGGCAGCATTGAAAAGGTGTTGGTGGGCGATAAGGAGTGCGATGTGATGCCTGGCTTCATGCTCTATATAACCACCAAGCTGCCCAATCCGGCTTTCAGTCCAGAGGTCAGCGCCAAGACATCAATCATCGATTTTACAGTCACCATGCGTGGCCTGGAAGACCAGCTGCTGGGACGCGTCATCCTAATGGAGAAATCCGACTTGGAAGCCGAGCGCGTGGCTCTCTTTGAGACGGTCATGCAAAATCAGCGCAACATGAAGGAGCTCGAAGCGAACCTCTTGTTACGCCTCAGCTCCTCGCAAGGCTCCTTAGTAGACGATGAGGCGCTCATCGAGGTGCTGCGCGTGACCAAAACCACGGCAGAGGAGGTCAACCAGAAGCTGAAGATCTCCGAGGTAACCGAACGCAAGATAATGAAGGCACGAGAGGAGTTCCGAGCGGTGGCCAAGCGAGGCTCCATTCTGTACTTCCTCATTGTGGAGATGAGTAATGTGAATGCCATGTACCAGAACTCCCTCAAGCAGTTCCTCGTCATTTTCAACAACTCCATCACCAAGTCAACCAAGTCCAGCGTCACTGAGGAGCGGATTAACATTATCCTGCGCTACCTCACCTACGAGGTCTACAAGTTCACCAATCGCAGTCTGTACGAGCGCCACAAGCAGCTCTTCACCCTGATGCTGGCCATCAAGATTGACTACCACAATGGGAATATCAGCCATGAAGAGTTCTTAACGTTCATTAAAGGCGGTGCTTCGCTTGATTTGAACGCCGTGACGCCCAAGCCGTTCCGCTGGATATTGGACATTACCTGGCTGAATCTGGTGGAGATTAGCAAGCTGGAGACATTCTCGACAGTGCTGCAGATCATCGAGCTAAACGAGCGCGACTGGCGCAGTTGGTATGAGTGTGAGAAGCCGGAGAACGAGGAAATACCCTGCGGCTATAACTCCGTGCTGGATAGCTTCCGCAAGCTGCTGCTAATACGCTCCTGGTGCCCGGATCGAACAATATCTCAAGCTAAGAAGTATATAGAGGGTGAGTTTGAATGGAGATTGTAATGCAAGCAGCTCTAATTCTTTGTGTCTACAGAATCTTTGGGGCCTGAGTACAGTGAGATGCAGATCTTGGATCTGGAGGCAACCTGGGCTGAATCGGAGCCACGTACTCCCTTCGTTTGCCTGCTATCCATTGGCTCCGATCCGACAACCCAAATCGGTGCATTGGCCAAGCAGAAGGGCATCAGTAAGTGTGATTGGGCATTCCGTTTGGCTTGTCAGTTTATGCTTCTCTCTCTCTCTCTCTCTCTCTCTCTCACCAGCTCTCAAGTGCGTTTCCATGGGTCAGGGCCAGGAGTATCATGCACGCAAAATGATCATGGAGTCGATGGCCCATGGCGGCTGGGTGTTGCTGCAAAATGTGCATCTATCGCTGCCCTTCTGTTCGGAGGTCATCGACATGCTGGTGGAGACGGAGCACATTGATGACACCTTCCGCATGTGGGTCACGACAGAGCCGCACTCTGAATTTCCCATTGGCCTTCTCCAGATGGCGCTCAAGTTTACCAATGAGCCCCCACAGGGCATTCGAGCCAGTCTGAAGCGCAGCTATCAGGTGGGAGTGTCTATTAAGTAGCACTGAAATAAACTGTATTTACAATTATATTTTGCATCATAATTTGATCCATATATGTATATATAGAATATTTTCATATGACAACATAGTTTTTGATTTCCTAAGAAATTTCTTAGAGTGTATTCAGTTAACTTCTTTCCCCTCCACTTTCTTTCGCAGTCGTTTACCCAGGACTTTTTGGACTACACCTCAGCCACCCAGTGGCCCTCTCTGCTCTATACCGTTGCCTTTCTGCACACCATTGTCCAGGAGCGACGCAAATTCGGCCCGCTCGGCTGGAATATACCCTATGAATTCAATCAGGCGGACTTTGCAGCCAGCGTGCAGTTCATACAGAATCATTTAGACGAAATGGATCCCAAGAAGGGCGTGTCATGGCAAACGCTGGTCTACATGATTGGCGAGGTGCAGTATGGAGGCCGAGTCACAGATGATTTCGACAAGCGCCTGCTGACGACGTTCACCTCGGTGTGGTTCTGCGAGCAGCTGCTCTCCAACACCTTTGAGTTCTACAAGGGCTACAAGGTGCCCAACACGAAGAGCCTGCAGGGGTTCATCGATTACATCAATAGTCTGCCCGCCTACGACACGCCCGAGGTGTTTGGCTTACATTCAAATGCTGACATCACGTACCAGATTAACTCGGCCAAAGGTGAGCTCAAATTTGATTTGGTTCTTCTCAATTTTGGTTTTGGTTTTCCGATTATTTGCCATTTCGCGCAATTGAAACAACTGTTGAATCTCTGTGGCCAGGTCAATGACACAGCTCACTAAAGGACGACCAAATCGAAATGGGAATAGAAAATTGAATGAATTCACTTTGTTATCTATTTAATTATGTTTGAATATATGGGAGTGATTCAAAGCGTGAGCTGAAAATGTTTGTCGGTCTTAAATTGTGAAAAACTGAAATAAAATATACCAGCACCATGTTAATGTGCGCAGGGTATTCTCTAGTCGAGCACTCGATATATCAATGTTAATGTGCGCAGGGTATTCTCTAGTCGAGCACTCGATATATGTATATGTGGCTCGTTCTTTTTTATTTAACCATTTACATTTGAAGGCCTATTAATTAGCCGTATGACGTCAGCGCTGTGTAAGCCAGTCAATAAATAAGATAAATGCTTCTGATTTAATACACAATTTGCATTTGAACATGCCTGTATGTGCGTGTCTGTGTGCGTGTGTGTGTATAGTGTTGGCTGTGACCAACCAATAAATGAATTATATACATTTTAGTTGCGGTTTTGTGGCTGATTCTATTTTTGGTGCCCAAAAGGTGTGGCCAATCGGCGACCCAGGTATTTGCATAAGCGACAATCAGGCGACGCTTTGTACTTATAGTCCGTTTACGAAGGTTCACGGGGTATATTGAATGGACCGAAGTGTAGAACAGCTACTTTTACAGAGTATCTTACAGTCTATAACTGCATCTTTTCACTTACCATTTTGCAGGCATACTTGACACCATTCTGAGTGTACAGCCCAAGGAGGGCGGCGGGGGAGGCGGCGAGACTCGTGAGAGTATCGTCTATCAACTGGCCGAGGATATGCTGCGCAAGCTGCCCGCCCAGTACAATGCGTACGAGGTGCGTGAGAATCTGACACGCATGGGCATCCTACTGCCAATGAACATCTTTCTCAGGTGAATCAACGATGCCCGTGAGGAGGAGGCGGTGGTCTCTGCCTAGACTCGGTGTGACTAACCTATTTGTATACGATTTTAGGCAGGAAATCGATCGCATGCAACGCGTCATCAAGCGCGTCCACACGTGCCTCTGCGATCTGAAGCTGGCCATTGATGGCACCATTGTGATGAGTCCGGCACTAAAGGAGTCGCTGGACGCCATGTACGATGCCCGCATTCCGGAGACCTGGATGAAGGTGAGCGTGTGCATATCTGCGTGTGAAATTAGAGCAGATTTTACGCACTAGCATTTGCCTTTCCCTTAACTGTGGCAAATTTTATGGTCTCTTAGGTGCTGGCCAGCTGTAGCCTCTTTATGTACGTACGAACAGCTCCCCCACAGCGAATCGTGGCCTAAAGTAATCTCAGCCCGCCTTGGTTTTTGCTTTTCTCCTCCCCTTTTATTTTTATTTTTTTTGTCTCACGAGATTTTTATCGGCACACAAACACAAATTTGGTCCCAAAACTGGGCTGCTTTTATATAGTATGCTTATGTACTAGATATATATTTATATATATAAGTATGTATATATAAAGAGCCTCTGCTGGCTGGGAATGCCAAATTGTTGGCGCGTTTTCAATTGCCGCTTATAAAAGTTTGATTGATTTTGAGGGTTGGGATCTGGGTATGCAAAATTTATGCGTGTAAACGTTTAACGCCCCAGCACACCTTCTTTAATTGACACGCGGGCCATGACAAGGGCAGACGAGGCGTTTATTTTTATTTTCGTTCAGTTTTATTTTTTTGGGTATGAATAAGAATTATTGGCCAACTCAATTGGGTGTTTAGAACAAAGCAGACAAGTCCCGCTATTTTTTATTAATGATAGTCATGCAAGATTATTAACGATTTACCTTGGGAGATGTCCCTTAAATCGTGCTTGAATTTGAATGATAATATTTGAATATTTATTTATTTTATCAATGGAAAATATAAACTCTAGTCTGTTATTATTCTGACTTTATTTAAAAATTCAATATAAATGTTGAATTTTAAGCATGTACTTTGATTAACAAGTTAAACCGAATAGCAAGCGTTGTAAAACCAACTTCAGCTGACAACAAAAAACACTCGAAAGGCAACAACATCACACAACACACACATCATAACAAATTCATACACATCTCGAGACGGAACAGTTTAAAAAAAAAATATAAAGCGACTTGTATAAACTTGTATAAAATAATACATTGATATATTCATAATAATATAAGAAGAAGAATCGATTGGCAATCATGTTGAGGAGCTCGCGTCAAAAGACCTCATTCAAGCAGCGAAAAAGTCTAGGCTTTGACGCCAACAATGTGAATGCCACTTCTCGCATTCCGTTGGAGGTGCGCGATTATGGATTTGTTAAAGTTACAAATGCAAGCACCCCATATATTAAGAAAGACTCTCCGATTGACCCGAAATCGTTAATGGAACGACTCAAATACACTCAAGGCAAAATAAATACTTTCGGGTTGGCCATGTCATCAAGCGACATCGGGGATGATGATTCTGATGAGCTAATTATGCCTCAGCCGAAGCCGGAGATGACGTTTGAGATGAAACGGAAACTGTTCCATATGGCTGAATTTACAATAACGAAAGGCAAGAAAACTAGCGAAATGCACCATCCACGAGTCGAGAATAAGCTGCCCAAGCATTCTACTAGGGAATCTCAGCTGAAAGCATTGAAAGAGATGGAGGATTTTTGTCATGCAATGAACATCAAGATAAGCAAAGGCTTCGGACATTAGACACCATATATGTTAGCACGTTAACGCCTTATACCAAATTTATAATCTTATAACTTAGTCAATAAAGTCCTGCGAGCTCAATACTTTCTTAATATATGCCAATATCAATGCCACTTCTATTCTTTAGATATCCTGGGAGTCTACAACGCTCGGCTTTTGGTACACTGAGCTGCTGGAGCGCAATGGCCAATTCCGTACCTGGATTTCGACGGATCGTCCAAGGGTAAGCAGCTTTTCCTGTCAACCTGCTCCAGACGTCTGACATAAGCCACAAGAGAA
The DNA here is from genome assembly GCF_001654015.2 of Drosophila navojoa. Next base: position 244,234 of record NW_022045911.1, read on the forward strand.
ATTCCTTGGCAGGCAGACACGCTAATTGCTTAATACATTCTGCTGAAACGCCCATTTTATCCTCGCTTTAACTCTTTCCTTACATTTTGCGTAAATTCGTCAACATAAAAAGGTGTTCTGGATGACGGGCTTCTTTAATCCACAAGGCTTCCTGACCGCCATGCGACAAGTGAGTATTTGTTATGCCAACGGAATTAGAGCAAACTCTTGAATAACGGCCAAGTGCATATTGTATATATCTCAAAGTGAGTTAGAGATACGGGTTAGATTTTCTCTTAAGCTGGATTATATACTGTCTCTCGTCGCTGGGAATTACTGTAAATAATTAATGCATACGTTACTAAATAGTGTGTTACCCAGGGGAAATGATAAGCATTTCATTATAAAAACGTGCTTCAGATATTTTAAAGATGTCCGTTTTGTAATACCCTGGATGGTATTTTGACTGAGAATGGGTATGAATAGACTTTCGATTAAGAATGCGTACAATCTAATGTAGACATAAAAGAGGTTTACTTAAGTATTTCCTACACTATAATTACCTTATAGTTCAACTTAACTGCAAATACCCAACATTCCCATCTTAGACATACTATTATTCTAGCAATTTATTGACATTTTATACATGTCAAGCTATTCACACATTTATGCAATTATTTTTCTTTCTCTCGCAACAATGTTTGCTGCTTATCGAACTGCTTCTATTACTGCTGCTCCTCCTGTTCTGGCATTGCGTATACGTCGCGTGTGATGGTTGAAATTGTCAGGAGGTAACACGAGCGCACAAAGGTTGGGCCCTCGACTCGGTTGTGCTGCAGAATCAAATAACGCGCTACAACAAGGAGGACATTACCGAGTATCCCACAGAGGGTGTATACGTGCATGGACTGTTTCTAGAAGGTAAGTACATCAGCCGGTGCCAGTACTGCCTGTCCTACCTCAACTTCATTCAACTCAAGTGCTAGACCGCTGCCAATTGCTAGTTCGCATTCAGTGTCTCGTTTATATTTGTATATATTGCATATAATGTATCCGCAATTGCCATATTCAGATGTTTGCCTTACAACGACTTCTTTTCCTTGCTCCTTAGTCCTTGCTCGTTGGTCTAGGGTCATGCCCTTTTGTTGACCCGGCAAATTGGACTTGGCTTGTTTGTGCGGTTCCTTTTTTCTCTCCTGCTCCCATCTACCTCTGTGTGTGATAATTTGAATGTTAAAGGCATAATTTGCGTGTGGTGTGCTCCATCCTGCAGATCTTTGTTGTGGTCAGCTCTTGATTAGCTGTGGGATTGGAGGACACAGAATTCGTAAAAGCTGAAAATGCAAAGCCAAACGAAACTTTTTTGCATATTTGTCACATATTTCATGTATAATATTTAAAATATGCTAAATTTGCTTTTGCTTGTTTTTTTGTTTTTGTCAAATGGTTTTTGTGGTTCATATATCATTTTACTACCACATCTATATAATTATTTAAAAATTTAAATATGTAATATGTAATATTGAATAAATGTTGGTAAGCAACATAATAATAATATTCATCATTCAATAGCCTTACTGAAAACTTCTTGAGCTCACATGCTTTGCATTCAATGGATTTGCCTGCTTATACCTTCAATTGCTTTTCATTGTTATCTGAGGAGATAGATAAGTGCCAACGAGCACTTTTCTAACGGCTGCTACGTGACGCAATAACCCAATTTCGAATATGGCAATAGAAAGGGAATGCATTCAAAGAGAAAGTCAACAAGACTCCAAGTGCAGCGTACAAATTAAATTACGTATACGCAGAGTGCCACATCTAAATTTGGACTTTTACGTGTACATTCATTGAGATGTGGACCAGGTGAAGCAGTTTCTCTTGGGGGGCTTCTGTAGGCTTTGTGTCTGCCTATTAAAAGACGATAAGTTTGGCCCCAGCTCATAAAAAGAAAATCAACATGCGTGGGCCCTAGCACGTGTGCTGCAAATGTAAGCTAAGTTTATGGGCCAAATTTATTTACATTGTCACAATTAGGTGGAATCTGCCAGGCACGGCTTCAACTTAAGCTTATTCCTTGAATTTTATTGCAGGCGCTTCGCTGGATCGCCGCAGCGGCAAGCTGATTGAGTCCAAAATGAAGGTGCTCTATGAACAAATGCCGGTTATCTACATATACGCCATCAACACGACTGCTGGCAAGGATCCCAAGCTGTACGAGTGTCCGATCTACAGGAAACCACAGCGCACAGACCTCAAGTACGTGGGATCCATTGATTTCGAGACGGACTTCAATCCCAAGCACTGGACACTGCGCGGCGTAGCGCTGCTCTGTGACATTAAATAAATACGGAATGGTAACATGGCACAACAAAATACACACACACATACACACACCCATACACCTACTTGTTGTTATTGTTTGCTCGGCTGTCAACTGTTTTGTACGCGCTGCTTGGCCCTCGTAATGGCCCTCTGATAATTATCGTCTTCGGGAGTCCTATTCTCGAAGGGGGCCAAGCCGCCTCTGTCTGTGGAGCGTCTCGTATAGTGCGTCAGAGAGACTACAAGTTTATTAATTATGTCCTCGAGCCATTCAAGTGGCGGCTCCCAGCGCACGTGCATCATACACCATAATTAGCTGTTTGAACCATGTATAGAATTTCACTTAAGTGCGTTGTCCTCCGAAAATAAAATTTTCCTTGACTTATCTAGTAAATTTAAAATGAGATTTTATTTTGGGAATGTCTTGGGCGAATAATCAACATCAATCAAAACGACTTTCTTCAACTAAAAATATTTATATGTGAACATTCCCTATAGTTTTATTAAATATGGAAGACCTTGTTGGTTGAATGCCATTTCAATATTTTTGTATCTTTTATTCATTGTTTTCATTAAAATAAATACATACAAGTATAATCCATGTAATATATATATATTTAAATATAATATTGAATATCGAATCATCTGATTCCATTTTTTGTTTCTTTGATTCAGCTTTATTTATGAGAAAATCATTTATTTACATAGAGAAAATCAAATTTGTTCACATCGAATTCATCAATATACATAAGTTGTTCGTGTATGCAAGTGTATATGTATGTGTGTTGATTCGTTCCATTGACAACGTATAGATTGTACATTTATTTAGTATATATCATGCATATGTAGATAGTTTAATCGAATTGAGTTTTTTATGCATAAATTAATTAGGTTAGAGTTGAGTAGCTCATCTACATTAAAATCGTTAGTTGTATTTATATGATTTGCAACCATTTGTTTCTCTTCAGTAAGTTTCCTAACTCTGCTATAACTTTCATTTAGCTACAAAAATGTAAGAAAGTGGATCGAACTGATATACATATATTTACTTCACTGCTCGTTACTTTCAGCTGAGTCAGTAAAGGCTTTACATTATCGGAAATATGTTTTGAAAATTGTATACAATAATTATTTTGAGCATCTGAACTTGTTTATATGGGAAAGGCGATATTATTTTCTTCTATTCATGAAAATAAATGTGAAAGAACTGATAAAAAATTAGCATTCCGCCCGCGGATGATTTTTAACTATTTGAAAATAATTAAAGCTTAGCATCAGCAAAAGAGACAAAAATGTATATTAATTAAATTATTGATTTAAAACGGTAAAACATTGAATTACAATTTGAAGCTGGCATGCACATATACATTATATAGCGTACCTTAATATATATATATATATGTAATGAGGCATGCATATTTCACTTTGAAAGATTTGCTTTTAAAAACTACACGTGTTTTAATTTTTATATTTTTTATTAAACAACATTCTGGCTTTTAACCAAATTCATATACATATACATATACATATACATATATATATATATTTATTTATCTTTTTTTTTTGCAATATTTATATTATGTGTGTCTTTTTTTTTTTTTAATTTTTTTGCTAGTCAATAAATACCATATAATTTGTTGAGTATCATTATTTTAGTGTTTAGGGAACGTTCGTTTCGAGTGGTTTGTGTTGCATATGCATCTGAGAGAGAGGTAGCATGAATCGTTACGTAAACCATTTAGTTTCAAATACCAAACACGAAATTCAAATAGTTAGTAGAGTGCGCGAGTTGTCGGTGAAAGCCTTTATAGGGGATTTTTAGGGGATGGTCGGGGCTCGTTTTCATCGGAGGGTTGCACACACAATATGTCTGCCTTGTAGACAGCCATTAGGAACCGTCAATTTAGCAACTACGAACATCTAGTTAAACTCTAAAGCTGTCTGTAGCTGTAGCTTTAGCTGTAGCTGCAGTTGTATCTGTAGCTATAGCAGTATCTGTAAATGTTTCTGTATCTGTATCTGTATCTGTGTGTTTGTGTATCTGTATCTGTTTCATTAGCCTTGGCTGCTGACACTTAATTAGCATAGTGCGAAGCTTTGTGCATGCGATAGATGAGACGCCACGGCATTCGAGAATTTGCATTGGTCGCTTCTAGCGACCTGTCCATGTCATCCATGGGCTGCTCGCTGGCCCAGTTCATGTTGGGCTCATCCAGCATTTCGTCTCGATCCTCGACAGAATTATCCAGATCGTCCTCAGTAGACATCAGGTCTGTTGCGCTTTTGCGGTGGCTGTTTTCATGATTTGTTTCGTTTGCAATTTCGTTTCCGTTTGACTGATGATGTTTGCCCACGCCCTCCTTGAGGGACTGTTGCAGCTGTTGCTGCTGCTCTTTTGCGGGTCGGTGTAGAAAATCAAAAAACCGTGACGCCGCAGAAGCCGTTGAGGGATCGGGTGAACCAGCTGCGTTGCCACTGTAGCCCCACAGTTGACTGGGGAAATGCTGCTGCTGCAGCTGCTCGCGACGCAGCTGCTCTCGCTCCCGTTCCCGCTCTAGCTGCACCTGCTGCTGGTGCTGCTGCTGCTGCTGCTGCAGCTTGTGCCGCATGCTCCCCCACGACGCTGGCTCCAGGAAAACACGTTTACCCACGTTCTTCAGTATGGCCCGATTCAATTCGACCTGTGCGCATCAAGTGCAAAGTAAAGAGAGAAAACGCTTGGCATTAAAGGAAATGAGTGCAGAACATGTCACGAGGAATTCACAATGTGAGTCAGCCACAGCTCCTATGAGATATGAACCTATGTATATTAACCTTAGCCCGTCTCTAGACACACGTGTGCTTTAAATAAGATAAATATTTAATTTCTCAAACAGCCAATTTGATTTATGCTCCAGTTTAACACATTTTAATTTGCATTTTTAACTCGATCCTGTAGGGTCATTTCCTCTACCAACTAAACTCATTACACTTTACTCTCATGCAGAGGAAATAAATAAATGAAAAACCTCTTTCCTCGACTAAATTAGTTATATTTTAGTGTCATGCACATAGTATGTGAATAAATAAATAAGAACGAGGTAATTCCAAAAAAATATTTTTTCGAAATACACTTATAATATATGTATACAATATTATAAATAAGAGCTGTTATCTTCTTTAACGATTATCAATGTATCTTTGGTATAAGATATCACTAGATTATAATTAAGTTTCTATTTTAATGTATCGATATTTTTCGTGGTAAACGGAAATTCATTTCAATAGAAAAATATAAGGATAAGACACACAAAGTTAATGCCCATTATTGCAAACATAATTGCATTGTTACTATAATTGTATTATCAATCATGCTTATCAGCAAACGATGTGGAGCTAGTAATCGGAATACCCATTTCAATGGGCTTCCAAAGCTACCTATCGAGCCTCTTACTTGCGGAACTGTTGCGTATATTAGATATTACACAATTTAGTCACACTTTGGGATATTCCTTGGACTGTTTACTGAAGATAAGACAGTACGCGTCAGTACGCATCGTTGGGAATTTTTCATTTTCAATTATGGTTGCCTTATAAAAGACACACAGACCCAAGAATGGTCAAACAGTTGGGAACTCACAGCTTGACAATGAAAGTCCTAATATTTGTAGTACTTATTGGGAGCATTCTAGTAGCTTTGACTGCAGCAAAGCCACAAGGATATCATCATGGAGACATTGAACACCAAATATGGCCATATGAAGCGAGCGACGGCCAGCAGAAAATGGGTCAACGACCGATGACTGTTGAGGGCTCTAATGGTAAAAGCCCGATATTGTACATCGTCGATATATCTTTAATATTCTTCTATATTTCCTAGATCGTCCTGACGAGCGTCCAGGTAGCGGACAGCGTCCTCCCTATGACCACGAACTAAGTCCGCTTGGCGGTCAACGTCCTCAACCCGATCAGCGTCCTCCATATAACCACGAGCACGGTTCATCCAATGGACAGCAATCCCAGCCTGATCAGCGTAATCCCTATAACCACGAGCAAGGTTCATCCAATGGACAGCAATCCCAGCCCGATCAGCGCCGTCCCTATAACCACGAGCAAGGTTCATCCAATGGACAACAGTCCCAGCCTGATCAGCGTAATCCCTATAACCACG
>NW_022045911.1:250998-285027 GCF_001654015.2 Drosophila navojoa
CCCAGCCTGATCAGCGTAATCCCTATAACCACGAGCAAGGTTCATCCAATGGACAAAAATATCAACCCGATCGACGTCCACCACATATGCACCGTCGTCATCATGGCCGCCGCCCACAAGACGAGGAAAGCACAACTTTTGAGCCTGAAGATGCGACCACAGTCGAGCCTGAAGAGTCGACCACACTCGAGCCTGAAGATTCGACTACAGTCGAGTCAGAACAGTCGACCACTGTTGACCCTGAGGTATCGACGACCTTGGAGCCAGAGGAAGGTAAACACTTTCTATTGCACATGAAAACATATTGAATGTAGTATTCTATTAAAGTTTTGGTAGTCAAGCACATAAATCTTCAATTTTCTGTTCTGAACTCTTTCGTTACCCAAGCCCAATAGTGCGTAAGCACTCGAGAGCTTTCCTTTCACGGCGCTCGCATTCATGCAGCAATTTATAATATCCCTTTGACAAATCAATACGTGTGCCTTGACATGTGTAAATGGAGCGCACAATTTCTTGTGACCCGCTCTCATCTCTCATCTGCAGGCGAAGAGTCCGCATTAGTCGAGAGGCACCCAAGGGCCAAATCATTCGAATTCCTGGCATTAAATCGTTTGATTTTTTTTATTCACCACAATTTACCTAGCGCCGTGGGCTGCATCAACATTTAGGTAGCCAAATAAATTTTACTTTGTTGCCAGGGCGAAATATTTTTCGTATTACGCATACGACACGTTGGCTTCCCCCTTAACGCACAGAGAAAGGATGCTCTAAGCCTTTGCAGGTTTAGCTGCCAACCATCCTTAAGCTTCTGAAGCCTTTTTGTTAGATACCCTGCACATGCCAAATTATTGCGAAAGGGTGTTTGAGAAACCAAATCTTTAGCTGTAAACGGATAAAATGATTTAACTAATAGTTTAGTATATCCAATAAAAAAAAAAAAAAAATAGAAAATGTCAAACGTATTCAGTTTTCAAAGTATCGATTGTATTAGAGGGCATTAATATGTCCGGCATTCCCATTTGAGCACATTCGTTCCGCTAACCTTTTGATATCTACCGCAGTGTTATTTACATGTCCACCCAATGCGGGTCTGTCAATACCTAGCGATAAGACTCGCCTTTGGGCTATTGTCTGACAAATGGGCAGCAACGTGGCCAGATACGGGCAGCAGAGAAACGGAGATGCTGGGAACCTGACCTTGCCAGCCAGGCATTTGGCGTTTGTTTAACAAAAAATAAAAACACATTCTTCCCTTTCAGTTGGCTGGCAAATTAAAAAAGTTATCGCAAGCGATGTGCATTTCATGGACTTTGAAGTTGCTGTCCAACTTGCTCTTCCATTTGCAACTCTAATTTTGATTAGTTGCAACAATTTTCCATCTACATTGAATCGCACTCTCAAATGAAAATCGCATATTACCCAGGCATTTCTTTTGTTTATCTTGCGAGTTGAACAAAACAATAATGAAAAGTTTTTCAGTGCTCATTCGCGCTTATTAAAAATACCAAGCCGGACAATGAATACCCTCCGGCCACCTGTACGCTTCGCTCACCTGCCGAGTGTTCTCCTTCATCTGTCTGCGCGCAATCTCCAAGAGCAGCCGCTGGCGCAGCACATCCAGCGGATTGACAATGGACAGCGACGGTTTATTCCGCTTGGCCAGCGAGTACTCATCCTGAAAATAGAAAAAAAAGGAAAGGAGAGAGATCCAATTTTTTATGCATTCATTTTTTAACTTCTGCTTACAGTGCTTACACAACAAAATCTTAATTCAAAAAGTTTTCAACTGAGAAATTGTTTGAGTTGGTTCTCACTTTGTTACGCTTGTTTTGCACAAATATCTTCATGAATCGCCAAGTTATGAAAGTTTAACTTATCTAATACAGGTCTTTGACAATATTAATGAACATAAACACAGACAATTGACGCCTGAATTAAATGATAGACACAATTGAATAAGAGAGAAGTTTCCCTATTTTTCATATAATGAAAGTCTGAAGATAAACTTCTGATAATTCTGGGAACATCTAGCAAGTTATTAGAAAAACAATTCTCCAATCAATTATCAAATTTTTTTAATGTATATTTCAAAATGGGTTTTTAATGGGTAAATAATAAATCATTTTGCTTGATAGGTAAGCATTTCCGAGTTTCTGTTTGCTATTTTTATTATTTTTCTTTATAATTAAAGAGTTGATTAGCGGGTTTCGCTGTTTGCTGCATCCAAATGAATAAATATTTACAATAATTTGCAAACTCGAGCAGCTTTCAGATAACAAACTGTGTGTAAACAACCCAATATAGATAACGTTGAGGCATTCCAGATGGTTTTTGAGTGACTAATGATAGCTAACATTTACACGTATTATGATCAAGGCCAGCATAAAGTATTTCTTATCAATCAATTTTCGACATTGTATCATAAGACTTAATGTCAATTACTATTTTCATATATTTGCATTGATAGACCAATGTGTAAAAGTCTACGAAGTCAATGAAATCTATAAGACATATACTAGCAAAAATCCGACAGATAAATCTGAGAAATCTATAGAGAACACGATAAGCCCCAAGGCTGCCGGCCAATCAACTGAGCCGCGATTTAATCAACTTGGACAATGTGAACGCCCCCAATTATCAAGTCTGGCAAAGTCTTGTGATTGGTAATTGATCATAGATAATTCTAGCCCCGCCTGTGGTTGTTCAATCATTGGCAAGTGGTCTGTGGAAAATACCCGAAGGTTAGAGATTTCCGAATAAGGCTCAGTTCCTTGTTATTGTTTATTTTGGAGTGGAAAATACCATAAGGTCAAATAAAACCTTAACCTGCCCAACGCCAATTTTCAAGGTTACTCTAAACTAGATTAACCAACGAAAGAACATAATTAAGAACGAAAAGTCCCGCAAACCTATCGCCCAGCGCTCCGCAATGAAATTTCACTTTTTTTGCCCTTTTGGCTATCAGACATTGTAGCGCAGATAGCGATTAGATAACAAATGTTTTTTTTTTAGTCATGAATGGCCGGCATGTCTGCGAGCCATGGTAACTTGCTGCCAATAGCCTCTTGCTTTCGTGATATAAATTGCCCGGGCTATACTGCGGGCCATTTAGTATACATCGAACAATAGTAAAATGAAGGTCCTAACAATTGCGATATTCGTGGCTCTCTGCGCCGTGGTCGCGGCCAGGCCGAACGGTTTTGGCTGGGGACGTAATTACGGCGGCTGGGCGGGCATCCATCGCAATGATCAATGGCACGACAGAGTAGGCGATCTGGAACATGGTCGCTGGAATAAGCATGGAGATAGATGGCAGGGAAGGTATGGTGGCTGGCACAGAGATGAGAGTGGTTGGCATAGAGACGACCGCTGGAGACATCCGGATTTCACAAACGGACATGGACATGGAATGCGTCCTGAACAACCTACAGCATTGCCAAGCTCCACATCAGCTCCCGTGGAGACTACCCAAGCTCCTGAAAAACCAGTAGAATCAACTCAGGCCCCAGAACAGCCAATTGAAAGTAGCCAAGCACCCGAGGTGACAACTGAGGCACCCGAACAGTCTACAGTGGCACCCGAAGAAACCACTGAGGTACCCGAAGAATCTACAGCAGCACCGGAAAAATCTACACCCGAGGAGTCTACAGACAAACCCGAGGAGACTACAGAGGCACCCGAAGAGACTACAGAGGCACCCGAAGAGTCTACACAAGCACCAGATGAGTCTACACAGACACCCGAAGAGTCTACACAAGCACCAGATGAGTCTACTCAGGCTTTCGGCGAGCCCACAGAAACAACAGAAGCACCCGAGACGCCGGAAGAGTCTACTCAGGTAACCGAGGAGCCCACAGAAACTACTCAGGTCCCGGAGGAGCCGACAGAAACTACTCAATCATCGGAAGAGCCTGAAGAGTCTACTAAAGTTACAGAAGAGCCGACGGAAACTACCCAAGCCACCGTAGAGCCAGAGGAATCAACGACCGAGGGTTAGGGAGAACCAGTTGAGACAACGACAGAAGCAGAGGAGGGCAGCGGCTCGGACAACTAGAATATCATTATTATTTTGATGCTAAGCGAGCGTAGTAAACATTGGAAATCCAACATAGTTAAGAAACGAAATGATATATTAATATAAGTAGATGGTTTTATTCTAATTATAGAAAATGTTAGTCAAATCATTTCGTAATCTTTTATTATTGATCATTTTCTGAGTACTTGAAAACTTCAATGGCTGCGATTGATTTTAAAGAATGTCATACACTTTTATTTGTTAACATGACATTATCATAATGTTCGGGCCACTTAAGATTGCCTTCTATGTAGGGTCCATAAATACATTATTTGCTGATTTCTTGTTACCGTAGTGTTAATGGCATAAATTAAAGTTCAATTGTCAGTTCCGATAGATCGCAAAAATGTTTCAACGCAACTCTTATCGCTGGGCATAACATAATAAACGTGGTATTCAAGTGGCTTATTACTCATGCAATTCGATCGATATCTGTACTTCTGTTATGGAAAAATTTTTGCAACAGCAATTACATATATCAGCAGCAAATAATATCATTTATTACTGTTAGTATTTGCTCAGCAACAATATCAATAACTGCTCATAACAAGATGTTGTTCCCTATTAATCGAAGACAACTGTTCAAATATGCGACGCCTGGAGCCTGGGCCCTATAAATAGATCGCTATCTGAAGAAAACGCAATCAAACCAAATCTAAAGTTCATCATGAGGGCTATTACATTAGCAGTTTTTGCTATCTTGTTGGTTGCCGTAATGGCACGACGTGGCGAAGGCCAGGGCCCTCCTGGCCATGGTCCTGGTGGACTGGGAGGCCATGGCCTTGGCGGACTGGGTGGCCATGGCCTTGGAGGACTGGGTGGCCATGGTCCTGGCGGACATGGACGTCCACATGGTCCTCCCGGTGGCAAGCCACCATCAGGTGGATCTGAAGGCGACGAGAACGACAATAATGACAATGATCAAAATGATGATGATAATAATGACAATGATGATAATAATGACGGCGAGAATAACCAGGGCGACGATGGCGAAGCGGAAGATGAGAATGAAGCGAATAACGAAGAGAATCAGGACGGCGATCAGAACAACGATCAGAATGCCTAAAATCTAATTCTGCTTGAAACTTCAAGTCTCTGCTTGCTCAAATTATAAAAAGAATCATACAATAAATAATCATACTTGGCGATTTCGAAATTAAGTATTTTTCGCAATTCGTAGATAATCCTGCGACATTGTCTATAAGCAAGGGGCTAATTCCATTAAAATTCTTTATATATCAATCAAGGTAGTTATGAAATATAGCATACACCTGGAATAAGCAATGAGAGAGTATTCCCCATTCGCCCACTTTTCTTCGCCCCATTTTTATCGCAAATTGTTATGAATTGTTTTTTTGGTAAAGTTTTCGCATAAATTTCCATTTGACTGAACTATTTACGCTGGCAAACTTTAATCTTGGCTCTAAATAGTTTTGATTTTACCAAATGCTGCACTGGCTAAAATACTTATAGGGCAACCAAATAGTTCATAAAAGATGCAGGCCCCAGATGCAGAAAGAGAGTATTTGTGAGAATGAAGACCACATGCACAGATGTTCGTGTTCCCCAAAAGTTGCTCCTTTGAAATGGCCGCCTGTCAATTTGACAAGTGTTGGCAGCAGAGCTCCCCAAGCTATAAGCTCCAATGTGCCCTCCAAGTGGAGCCCACACATATTGACCAAATTAAACAGCGTGAAAACTTAAACTTTTGTTGTCAACTTTGGGGGATTTATTCACGCTGTAAAACAACAAAGCGCCAAGCTTTATTTATCTTCTTGTCAAAGGTAAACAAACAAGGTTATAATATGTTTTGTTTACTTTTTGCTTACATTTTTTTTTTTGCTTTTACTTTTATTTTTTGCTGTGCTAATGAAGCGTACATAAACCGTTATTAAAAATTTTCCATTTACCAAATTCAGTTACAATCAAGTGCGAATGTTGCTGTTGGGAGCTAACGACTGCATAATGCTCGTTCACGGTCCAACAATACGTCAATGTATTCACGAATGAATATTTTAGTATTTTAAGGGAAGTACTTAGCCGGGTAATTGTTTCCCTCCTTTTCCCCAATGGAACATTTAGCTTTAAATTTTGTTTATATTTATATATATCTTGATTGATTTCAACAGTAGGTCATATCAAAAGTAAATGTAAAATGTAAATGTAAAATAGGACACAGTTTGTTATTCAATTTACTCGCATCCAATGTAAACATTAATATTTTTGAAATATTTAACAAATCTCGCTAGTGAATTTATTGTCAGAAAGCCTTAGCACGTTATAATCTCGTGTTCACCAACGTGTATAAATTCGCGAGTTCGCCAGCCATCAAGATATTGTACTGATAAACCAATACACTCGCTTAGTTTCATATTAGTACAACAGAACATTGACTAATTTGTTTGTTTTACAGAATGTTAAATCTTAATGATTGGTCATTGGACACATTCTGCTGATTAGATTACTCGGGACTATTGTATGTCTCACTTTATGATAATAATGAGAGATTAAAATGATTTTGAACTGAGCCTTCATTAGAAATCAAAAGTTGTTTAATCGGAAATTCGACCAAGGCGATAAGCGAGCTTCCTAGGAAACTGTATTAAAATTTGTGAGAGCAGAACAAACACGAATGATAACAAGGGCTTAGTTGGGGAATTTATTGATAAACACACACATATATATGTGTATAAATAGAATTTATGGCAAGCCATTGAGTATAATATAAATAGAGATTATTTTTTATAGGATTGGAATAGAAGAGATCTTGATGAAAATTGATATAGATTAGGAAACGGAGCCAGATAGAAATATCCTCTTTATGGTTAATTAATTTTAAAAATTAAAAAATAATTTTGTATAAAAGGTGGACCCCAATCTTCTGTGTTTACAATAAAAGACCCTAAATAGCATGTTTTACTGTGATTTCAATTTGTTGCCAATCGTCCATTCCCGAAATTTTTATAAGGAATCAATTGATTGTCAATCGCAGAGACACGTATATTCGTCCTCATGAACATATTCCAGTAATTATTACCGTGATTTAAATGAGGGAAGCAATAAAATTAAATTTACTTCTGGTTTCTATTTTTTCTATTTCCCTCTTCTGTTTGCAAATGAAATGCTTATAAATGCCCCGATGGCAACATCAAAGAATTCATCATTTTTTTCCATTTCTCTTTTGTACAGATTAAAAGGCAAAGGAAATGTGAGTCCGAAAAAAATGTCAGAAAAATGAGCGACAACTGCGGAAAACCACAAAAGACTGGTGTACGGGGGACAATAGCATCGCTCACGGCTTACTCACCTGTACGGCCTGTACATCCAAATAGTCCAGCGGAAATCCGTTGGCCGAGCCACCGCCTGCAGCACCCGCTGCTGTTGCCGGCGCACCACGCTGTGCGGTGCAAACGAGCCTCGTGGCGCTGAGTAAAGTCAATAACACCGGGCAAAACCACGCTGTGGCTTTCATCATTCTGCAATTTTAAAAAATAAAATACAAGTTAATAAAAAACAACAACAATAATTGCATGACAAATAAACGGATGCACAATCCGGACCATAAAACAGGCAATGCGCCGACCCAAATTGCATCAAGTTAAATAAAAATTGAATTTCATTCCGTCTGAATAAACGGAATATTGAGCAGGCCCTGTCGAATCAACAGAAAACAAAAAAAAAATATATATATATATATATATATATACATATATTCCTTTTTATTTGCTATTCATTGATAAACACAAATATGCATGTTCCAGGAATCTAAAAAATATTTTATTAAATGAGTTTGAAAGACTAAAAAAACCTTTCGAGTTTCTAAATCAGATTATATTATTGAGTTTCATTTTTATTAAACAGCATGAAAAACCTTGAATATACAAAAAAACTTTAAAAAATGTACATTAAATATTATTTGTATTTCGTAGTGATTTCGAACGACAAAAACCAGAAAGATTTATATGAGTCGGAGTCAATAACTGATGTTTTATTTGCAAATGGTCTTAATCTAACATTGGTTCGATCTGCATTGAACCCAAATATATAAGTACTCTAGAAGTTTCTATTAACAGTTTCTTTTCTGCCGCCTAGTTGTCCTAGTGATAATTCAACATTTGCTTATAAGACTTGAAAACATCATACTAAAGCAATATTTGTAACTAATTAAAATAATAATACATACTTGACATCTATTTAATATAGTAAATATAATATCTAAATTTCCTAGTCTTTCAAATAACTATGAATTAGGCGTTTGACACTGCAACAATTTTCCCGGGTCTTAACTTTTTCATTTACGACGGACTCTGACACTTACACGTGTTGAGCTCTTCCATGCTGGCATGCTAAAGCAGTTCGGATCATAATTTAAGGACATTCTATCAACATCAGTGCATATATATAAAGTTGAGAATATATATAAATAAATAAATATATATGTACATATGTATATAACACGTATCTGGGCTCTGACATTGATATTGCAACGCGTTGCAAGCGTGTCCGGAATATGCGAGAGTCGTGTGTACGCAATACGCAACCTTTTGACATACTGAAGTGTGCTTATAATTTATGGCTTATGCACATGCATGACCTCTTCTAACCCCACTTCCACGCAGCTCTTCACTCCCCGTGGATGGATGGATGGATGGACTCGCCAAATGACTTTGCCCAGCGAAAGCGAAACATAAACGTAATGTGTGGAAATAACGTAAATAGATGGCAGGTCGCTGGCTTGGGCTTCAGATGGACACGTGCCCCCCTCTTGCAGCACAGACAGACTGGGGACACTGACGGAACGAGCTATTATGGCTAACTGAAAGGATTCCTTTTGCGGCCACAAAACAATTTGCACGCCTGCTCGATTATGCAAACTATCCCTTAGCTAACCAGAACTGAAAAATAATTTAAGAGCTGTCAAAGGTTGAATACCCTGGGAAACACAAAGCCAATGTAGGGTATATCTAAAAAAAAAGAGGGCATGCTTCTAATACACATGCTTCTAATGAAAAAATTCCTTTACTAAATTTAGCCGAGTTGGGCTCACAACTGCAGACTTTTTCTAAGATATAGGGTATTAAAGGCTCAATCGAAAGGCCAATGACTGGCAACAGGCTTACAATTTCCGCTTAACCTCAGGCCAGGAAGGCCGCAAATCCTCTAAAATCGCTGTGCATCTAAAAATATATGTAAACACCGTGTAAATATAGTTTTACATGCGTCGTACGCCGTGCGCTGTGTCGAACGGCTCTATTTATTTTTTTAGCCAGCAAATTGGTTTTGCGTTCCGTTTGGGGTCCACTCTCACTTCCTTTAGCTCCACATGGCATCCTTTGGCTACATATTTTGATTAGCTCTAGCAAATGTTTACGGGGGCCATCTATTTCAGTTGCTGTGTGACCCGCAACAAGCTATTTATTTATTAATGCTCAATAGCAATCAAAGGCAATATTCTTCCTTAGTTCGTATATAGTCCATGAACTTGAGTTGAGTGCGATTGATAATCAAGTTTTTTTGACAAAATGCCAGCCTCAAGATATCGTGCGTCATCTGTCTATCGGTTGCTCTTTGAATTGTCATCAAAATTGAGATAAGCAGCGCTCTCTTTTCTTTTCTTTTTTTTTTCAATTATAACATGAGTACGCAGCGTGTACTACGTGACGTATACGCAACGCAATTTTCGTTTAGTTTCTGTTGTATGCTTTGGGGCGCGTTTGAAAAATATTTTGTTTGTTTAATTTTCCATATATTTCATTGTCTTGTAAAAAGAGAACGGAGCCTTAAATAAATTAAATATCACATTCTGTGCAATGGATTTAATCCAGCAATATTTGGATAGTTATCTAACGTAATACAGGTTAATAATATTTTTTCGCATACAGATTTGTCTGCGTTTTCGCTAACCACTTAGCTCCACTTACGCTGAGCTGTCATCTGTAAAACTCAAGCACAAAGCTCTCTGGCTGTTTAACTAGTTGGAAGTTGATGGCATAGCCACAAGATATTTGACATATGTAAGCAACTCCATAAAAAAGGTGGCAGCGATGACATGAGGGATTCGGGCAGCTGTCATATTCGGGGCCAGGATTTGCGAATATACGAATATACGAATAATGTTGACAGCAATGCTGCATATGGCAAAAGAAAAAAAATGCATGGATGTGTCAATTTTGTGGCCCGTTCTATTTTCTATTCCGC
Organism: Drosophila navojoa; assembly: GCF_001654015.2. Next base: position 261,272 of record NW_022045911.1, read on the forward strand.
TCCACTCGCAATTGATGCAAAAAACGTGAAATAAAATTCCATTCGGTAGCCCAAAAATGAAATTACATTGTTTAAATACCATCATAGGAAAATGTCTGCATTTGAAGTCGAGCAAATAAACACATTTTGTTTGGGCGTTAAACAATGCTCGGCATAATGTGGCCCAATAAAAACTGCCCTGCCCCACTGCGTAAGCACATGCACTGCCAAATAAAGGGACTGCCCCACTGAGAAATCGTGATTGCCCGGAGCGCATTCGCTCGCTTTTATCTGCGCAGTTAAAGCATAAATAAAATATATATGTATTAGCAATAATATGTATAAAACATAAGAAATAAAACGGCAAAAGTCTCGTCTATTTGCATTTAACATGTATGCAAATATCTGCGCAGTTAGGCCAAAGTTTTAGGTCGATAAAAAGGATTTTTACGAGCGAACAATTTGATTTTTCCGCTAAACCATGAGAAAAAAATCATAGAAGTGAATAAATGAATTTAATGTATGAATAAATGATTCGACTGCAGCTCAATCGGAAGATTTACTGTAATCAAATCATGTGCAAACATTGTGTGCAACTGATTGGGTATATTAGACTGCTGCTATTTTTTACTGAAATTATAATCAATGTAAGGCTTCATATAATTCGAAGAGTAAGATCTCATTTGAGTGCGATTGGATGGATTTGCTACAGCGAAATTACAATCTAAATCGAATTGACATGTGTTACAGTTACGATCTTGAAGACACAAAAAACAATCTTTTATGAGTCGCAAACAAAACGTGACCCATCACGAAGTGACGTCACAGTTGGCTGGCTGGATGGAAATGACAGGACAGCAAGTTTTCGCAGCCAATCAAAAGTTGAAAATGTTGGCCAAGACATGTTTGCACTCTAGTAAATTACAAGACTCGGGACCTTAACTACAGGACAGCAGCCGAAGAGGCTGTGGCTGAACAATGTGAAAATTGCATAAGGAATCAAAATTAATTACTTGAGCAGCTGTAGTGATTGCCTTTGAGAAGTGCTGGGCATCTTCTCAACCAAACTCAATATTCAAGATATCTTAAATTTTCCATTTTCCATTTAAATTTAGTTTAATTTCGTTAAGAGAATAAATATCCGAATTCCTAAACTGAGCTGCTCCACTCATTTCGCTAACATCTTGTATCACAAGTAAATTAATTGGCAACACGTAATGAGTTTGGCCAATGTTCCATTGCCAATGAACATCTATAAATTAGGCTACAAGCCAAATTAATTGCTCAAAACATTTTATTAAATTAGAGCTATGTTTACTTTTACGCTTGCGGCGTACACAAAACACGAGTATGTACATACATTTGTAAAATTATATTTAATTGAGAGGCCAGATGGAAAATATTTATCTATTTTTAAATACAACTTTTTAAATATATTTTATTTGTAATATTAAATATAAATGTATAATGTACAATTTATACAAAGATATATTAATTGAAAATATAATCGATAATAATTATTTAGAAATAATAATAAATTAAATATATTTTTATATAATATTATTAAAAATTTTTATATAATTATTATATTGCATTATATTATATCTTCATATAAATTTTATATATATAATTTTATAATTATAATTGATTTTTGATATATATTTTGTTTGTTGATTATATACTAGATGTATATTTATAAATATTAAAAATTTTCATTTATAAATTTTGTTTATTTGTTTTAATATATACTTTATAAAATTAAATAACTGACTTTAATTGATAATTATTTAAAAGAAGAGCATTCTTTAAACTAAATTTTAGAAGTAACAAGTTTTAGTTCTACTTCAATATATATTTTTTAATATTATAAGGGGATATATCTATGTATCAAATTTTTATAAATATAAAAATGACTATTATTTATTCATTTATTTTTTAAGAATTACTAAAAAATTATATATATATACATAGCTCACAGAAATAAATTTCACTAAAAAAAATTAGCACCAAAAATAAATATATATTTAAAAATTATTTAAATTTATAAAATAAATATATATTTATTATTAAATTAAAAATCTGTGATACCCGTTTTTTTTTTTTTTTTTAATTTCTTTTAACAAACAAATATTTTTCACTTTTTTAATTTATTTTATTATTTCTGTTTTGTGATCATCATTTATTAGTTCTTTATATTTTTGTTTTGAAATTCAAATCTTTTGTACCCACCAGTTATAACGTTGATTAGGTTTAATCCACAAAGTGTAAATCGTTCGCTTTAACAACGCGCTGAATGCCACCAAATGCAAATAGGTTACTTTTCGTTCAATTTGGTTTGGTGTTTGCCGTTTGATAACAATTTTTCTTCACACACTTTGGTAATTGGCTGTGAGAAAATTTCGTTTGATCTTAACACTGGGTAATATTTATGGTTTTCAAGATTTACGTTTTAGGGCCAATATTTTATTTTTATGTGCTCACGCGCGACTGCAATCAAACGAAATGGGACTCGGCTTAAATTCCAAATTTGAATATACTTTTGAGTGAAAATTCGCACGGAAATTATGTTGAAACTTCAGTTGTTAATTGGAGGGCTATAAAGCTGGCCTAAGGAGCTAGGCTCTGTTCCTTCGAATTGCTATTCGAGGCTGTGTCCGAGAACGCAACAGGCTGACGACGAGCGAAGTACTCTGAGCTCGAACCGTTGCTCGCTTGTTTTTATATTGCAAGGCAATGGACGACGCAGAACGCTCCACGACGAGCGCCAAAGCCGAGCAGCACGGACGAAGAGGACGACGACGACGACGACGATGAAGGGACGACGACAGGACGAAACCACGCGACTAGTTATGAATGAATCCGTGCGACACGCACCAACGTGGGAGGCTCCACATGTGGGCCCCCATTACAAAATTCACACCGAATGTTGGTCGAACAACTAACGTAAATGCTTGCAACATGTTGCTGCAACATTTGTTATCTACCTATCTACCCACCTTTATCTCTTTGTTTTGTGTTTCCCCTTTTAATTATCGAACTCTATTAATAAGAAATGAATTTTTATGCGCACATTAATTGCTTGATTATTTTATTTTTTAGCCAGACCAAAGGGTTCGCCTCGCTTATTCGAACTGACCTTAGATCCGGGCTAACAACTAACATCTAACGGCTTTTGGCAGCTCTGTCGCTGATCAGCGCTCAGGTGTGAAATTGCATGCCATTCATCTTCATCTCCAAAAGAAATATACATACAGATGTGTATAGAACAGCACTAGCTACAATGGGTGGGTGACGCAAATATCAACGCATAAAAATAATCTTTACCTAACGCGACTTATCTACATTACAAATAAAATATAATTGTATATAGATGTATCATGGGTATAGGCAAATAAAATATTATTCTATATAGGTGTATCATGTGCACAGGGTGGGTGGGGCAAACATAATCATATGATGTTCTTTTTCACTCTCCCTTTCTCTTTTATTTGGCGCCAGTTGTTATTGTGTTTACCAATACGGTGATTACTTTTGAGCCACCCTATATACATACATTATTGTAGATATACATATATGTGACAATGAAATTATCGTTAAAATTGAAGCCTAAAATCTAAATTAAAATTGATAATTTTATGTCGAACATATATTTGTGTTAGTAATTTGTTTTTAAATGTTATTCTTTCATTTATAAATACTTTGTATTTTTTGTTATATTTAGCTCAATTATTTGTGTATAATTTTTTTTTTTAAGTTTGTTGTGTATAACAATATTTATAAGTAGCAATATTAATATTTGATAAATCATCAATATATTAATACATAATTTAATTTAACAAGTTAACATTTACTATTTCTAATGTTTTCTTTTCGGTATTTGGGTCATTCTTGAAAAGTTTTTAGGCATATTTATGAAAGAATATTATAATACATACATAAACACAAAAAGGCTGCATTGAAGATTTTTTGTGATATGCTCACATATTCTGCCCATTGTTCAGCTCTCGTGCCATTAATCTTAACCGTTTGTGAATACGTTCTTATATTTGTTCCCGCAGTGAAAAGAGAATATTGGCTCGTCCACTGGTTGTGTCTTTGTTTTATTGCTGATACCCAACAATTTTATATTATGTAATTGTACTCATGTTTGATAGAGTTTCTATGGACGTATAGATATGTGTATGGGTTGTCAAAGATAGCTATAAGAAAAATCTTGTTGTATACATTCCTAATTTCTTTTAAGCTGTCAAAAGTAATATTAATTAATATATAATGTGATACTATATCTATTTAAAGTATTAAAAATAAGGGTATTTACCAGTCGAGCACATCCGAGAGGAGTACCGAGATGAGTCCAAAGCTGTCATAGGCATCGCTAAGTCATTGTTTAACATCTGGGCTAAAGATAACGAAATGAACGAGTATCATTTCAGTTGGTATAGACAGTCTGAAATATACTTAGATGATTTTTTATCGCTTGTATTGGCATAACATGGCTTGGCTTGGTTTCGCGCGCAAGTTGTTGCGGCCCAATTTAACCTGTGGTGGAAATTAATTGTCGCAATGGCGGTGCAACAGTGTTGCCAGCCATTCATCAGAGGCCGTTACCCAACACCTATTCCAGCGTGTCTACCACCTGCCTGTTGCTCAACAGCTTGACATTCTTTTAATTGCTGTCAATGCGTGCCCAGGTGTAATTAAACACGTGGGCCGCGACCCGTTACCTGCTGCTGGCTTTTGCTTTGTGTTAGCCCTTCACCAACATGTGCTGATTGAAATCTGTCAAAGCGATTTTACAGCACTAGACGTGGAAAGAGTGTTGAGTAATGTCTGTTCATGTCGTAAAACCAACAGGTAGTTATCGATAATTGAGTTTTAAATGGTTAAGAAATAGTATAAGACTGGACTAAATATAGAAGTTGTGAGCTGTCAATCAATCATAAGACTAAGAACGAAAGCTGAGCTATTCTTAGTTATACCACGTAGTTTGTTCAAATATAATCTAGCTAAATTTCACTCCACTCAAGCTTAAGCCTTTGAGCTCATACAACGGCATTGTAAATCATCTCATTTAGCCACTCGAATTGCCTAATTAATACCAGCTCGGGCCAAGTTTCTGGCCATTTTATTGAGCTACTGCCCTTTGACCTGCTCCAACAAATGAAGACTCAGCTGCTGGCAAAGTCGAACCGTTTTCATTAGCTCAAGTTGATCGACTATAACGACGTCACTTGTGTTGGCTGAGATAAACTCATTAACATGTTGATTAAAATCACGACAGAGTTCAAACGCTGCGTCAATCTTTTGTTTGATTTGCGTAATAAGTCAATGTGGGGGAGCAGCCGAGGCGGGGGAAAGCAGCTGGAGTGCGGGAGCGACAATTTCTAATTGCGCTGCGTCAGTTTTGACAAGCGCTTAAACGGTAAACGTCACTTGGCTCAATTATGCGTGTTAACAGAACAGACTGCTCAGCTCAGCTACCCCCACCCCCCTGCTGCAAGTGTCAAGCGACCTGAGGGCCATCTTCGCAGCTGCTGTCGATAAAGTGAAGCAATTATTAATTTATGGCAATCTCTCAAGTGTGCCAACAAAGCATTTAATATACTTTACGAATGAAGATGGCTTAGTTACCACAGTTCGAAACTGTATATATGTATGTATACATATTAAATTATAAATACATTATTGATAATCTTAAAATAAAAAAAAAGATTTATTTGAATATAGCTATATACTATAAAATACATAAGTTGTATTAATATTAATATATTTTATATATTAAGTATTATGAGTATCCTATGAGTATAAGAATTCAAAGCAATTCATTCACGGGTAGAATACTGAAAAACTTAAAAGTGCCGAGCTCATTGTGAAATAAAGTGTTCCATAAGGAATCTAATTATGAAGAAACTGGCACTTAGGTGAAGACAAAACTTGATCTGATCTTGCAAGACAAGAAGAGCACTCTATTTTCTATCTCCTCTGAGCCTTACATAAATAGTGACAAATTTTGAGCGTTGTGCGGTCATTTATTGAAATATAAATGATTAGCTATGCTTCGTATTCCATATCCCAACTGTGGCATAGTTTTCATCCATGAATACTAGCTAATGGATAGCTCCTAGTATTCTTGGCGAAATCGCAACAGAAGCTCGCAAAAAAATTTATACATACATACATAATTATACGAAAGAGCAGTAGATTTAACAACAAACTCTTCAAAATAATTAAATTTTCAAGTGAATGGATTATAATATTTGCTTTGATTAAGCGTCCGTTAATTGCGGCTCAGGAATTGCGATAGGCTGATATAAGCGAAATCGGAAAATTAAAAGGAAGACGAAAATAAACATGATCTAGGAAATTGGGATATCGACTTATATGGAATATATTAAAGTTATTGATGTTAAAATGGAAAAAAATGTTTTTTCTCGTTTTTTCTTTTTAAAATAATTTTACAGGGCGTAAACTGGTTTGTCATACTTACATTTTTGTATTATATTAATTTAATAATTTTTATCTAAAAATATGTGCTTTATGTTAAATATTAACAAGTGGGCGGGGAAAGGACGTGGTCTAATTTAAGAAACAAAAATCAAATATCTAGTTCTGTTTTTAGAATTGATGCCAAAATTTCGGGCTTTTTTCCTATAGTGCGGCGCAGTCCGAAGTGGGTCCAGAAAATAAATGAAGTTGAGGACTTCAGCACAAGAGCTTGCGCAGCTAGCGCAGAGGGAGTGCGATCCAAGTGAGATCAAGCAGAGGGAGTGCGAGAGAGCAAGCATAGAGAATACGATCAAAGGGAGAGCCACTAATCCGTTCTCACAGCTTCAACTCCAACTGCTGCTTTACACAGCGTTAATCGCCTATAGACTATACGAATTTAAAATGTTAATGAAATGCATAAACAATTCTATTTTTGTAACTTATCATATCAAATATATTATTCATTTAGTTAAGCACATATTAATAATAATAATTGATTGTTGATTTATTATTGTTGCTTAACTGCTCATTCGATTAAACTCCTGATAATAGTCGACTATAAATCCATTTTGGGGATTTGCTCTGCCATAACGAATTGCTTCGGATTGAAAGTTTTTGTTGATTAAATTTAATTTACATCGTAATTCGAGCGTCTGACCGAAAGAGAAGCGCCAAAAATGAAACGTATTTCGCTTAAGTTGGGCTAAAATGGGCCAGCACAATCCCGCAAAACTTTTTGCCACAAGCTAAGCAAAATATTTAACTAAGAAGACGAAACAAAAAAACGAAAGAAACTTTTCTCTTTGGACAGCAATAATTAAAGTGAAGAACTTTCACGTAAAGCGCTTAACTTTTGGCATTTACTGTGACCGAAATATAAATGGGTTGATCATTTTGTTATTTAGACGGACAGGTAACTCTTATCTGAGCTATGTGAAAACTCCAGAAAATTTATTTGCATTATGGGTTTTTAGAAGTCTATATCTGTGTGCGTGTGTGTAGGTCGGCGCGTGTTTATGCCTGTGTGCGTAACGTATGACAGCATGCAAGCGTTGCCAGATGGCTGAATCAAATGGACAGCTAGCTGGACTGATGCATACATACATATATCATAGGGAGCGCAGATGAGACTGCAAGCGCGCGTGTGTGTGTTGAATTTTTACTTTTTCCACCGATTTTGGCGTTGATTTGTAGTTGGCGGTGATTAAAAGTGCACGCGTACAACACATGCACACACGCATATACATACATTCATTCAACAATTCACGCCTACTATGCCAAAGCATTTGTCAACTGCTTTTGGGTCTCTGCGGCAAGTCCAAATTTGATTTATGAGCGCATTGTGATATATGCAGAAATAAACGAAAGAAATCAATAAGCGTGTGGTATGGGTATGGAGATTGGATAGCACAGCAGGGAATGGGCCCATTTAGTTTTGCCTAATTGCATTACTAGGATAATTTCGTGTAGAGCATGAGCAATTTATAGCAGCGCACTTAGTCTTATTAATATAGTGAGAAAACTAGGTCAAGCAAACTCTTTAATTGAAAAGGGCTACAATACATATTCACTATGTAACCGTTTTTACTTGAATTCGCATATATTTATCAACTTTATTCAGCTGTTGTACAACTGTTGAGTGAATGTGAAATTCAACTGTAGAGGGCGCTGTGTGTGCATTGCTCAACAGTTGCAGAACCGTGGCAAAGTTGTTTTTTAAAATAAGGGGTGCATAATTATGTGTGTATATATTTATATCCTATAAAATGGAAGGAATTTACTATATCATATGAATATAATATATATAGCAATAAGATTTGCCATGAATTTGAGTGTCGTATTTCATTGTTGTGTTCACTGCGACTTGTCACAAGCAAATGTCAAAGCGATAAATAACAGTTACTTGAACAGCACCCATCTCTAGTGACTTACCATCGCTAGGAAAACAAATATGGCGGAACGTGAATGCAAAGAAAAATAAAAAAAATTAACTAAATCGCAATCGCAAGCATCATCCAAACTCGGGCAATGCAAAATTGTGGAGAGTTTATAAATTAATAGTTCCCTCTGTGCGGTTTTTCATGTGAGTTGGTGTGATCGTGCAAAGCTGCAATGAAATTTGTGGAATCAACACAAATACAAATTTGTTATTACGTGACCTCGAGAACGCCGCTAAAACTGAATTACCCCGAGCCGTGGCAAAAAGAGTTATTTTTCGGTAAAGCGAACAGCTCAACAGCAAATGCAATACTGCGTGTGCGTACTGCGTCACAGATGCAGTTAAACTAAATAAAAACGGTAAAGTGAGATAACAAATAACAACAAACTAAGAAAAACGTAAATAAGTCGAAAAGAACCGCAAAAATGTCTGGCGGACGCGAAAGCAGCGCCAGCGCTAGTAGCGGCAGCGGTAGTAATGGCAACAATGCTGCTAACTCCAGTGGCACGCCGCAAACGCCGACGCAACAGCGCGCTCGCGGCCGTCCTGCGAAGCGGGCGACCTGCACTTGGTGCACCGAGGGCAAGCTGCCGCTGCAGTACGTCCTGCCCACACAGACAGGCAAAAAGGAGTTCTGCTCAGAGACGTGCATCGCCGAGTTCCGCAAGGCGTACAGCAAGGGGGCGTGCACGCAGTGCGACAACGTGATTCGCGAGGGGGCGCCCAATAAGGAATTTTGCTCCATGATGTGCATGAACAAGCATCAAAAGAAGAACGGTTCAACACGGCACAGTGGGGCCGGCGCAGCTGGCGTTGCCGGCGGTGCTGATGGCGATCGAAAGTTGCTGAGCAGTGGTGCACCGGCGCCTACAGGCCCCTTCCAGTACGAGAGCTTCCATGTCTTCGATTGGGACGCCTACCTTGAGGTGGGTTACGTTTGGCATCCGTTTTTGGAGCAATCTTCTAACTTTTTGTTCTATATTCATTGCAGGAAACGGGCAGCGATGCGGCTCCAGCCGAGTGCTTTAAACAGGCGTTAAATCCGCCCAACAACGACTTCAAAATTGGCATGAAGCTGGAGGCGCTAGATCCACGCAACGTCACTTCCACCTGCATTGCGACGGTGGTGGGTGTGCTCGGTTCGCGACTGCGTCTGCGCCTGGACGGAAGTGATTCCCAGAACGATTTCTGGCGCTTGGTCGACTCGAACGAGATCCATGCAATCGGGCACTGCGAGAAAAATGGTGGCATGCTGCAGCCGCCGCTTGGCTTTCGCATGAATGCTTCCAGCTGGCCAGGCTACCTCTGCAAGATACTCAACAATGCTATGGTCGCACCAGAGGAAATATTCCAGCCGGAGCCGCCGACACCGCCAGAGAATCTCTTCAAAGTGGGACAGAAACTGGAGGCGGTGGACAAAAAGAATCCCCAACTGATTTGCTGCGCAACAGTTGACGCCATCAAGGACGACCAGATCCACGTAACCTTCGATGGATGGCGCGGCGCCTTCGACTACTGGTGCAATTATCGCTCACGTGACATTTTCCCCGCTGGCTGGTGCGCACGTAGCTGCCACCCAATGCAGCCGCCGGGCCACAAGTCACGCATGGACTCGAGCTCAGGCAAGCAGCGCTGTCCACGTCCCAAATATACTGTTGTCGCCGAATCGGACGCTATGGTGGCCGCCTCACCAGTGACTGCGCACTTTCACACCAACTGCAAGGGAGGGCCGTTCATCAATGGCTCCAAGCTGCCATCTATGGTGACGGGACCCACGCATCAGACGCTCGCCAAGCTGTGCCTGCAGGAGGTGCTGGCCGCTAGCACGGACACGCAACAGCTTTCTAAGCTGCTGTTTGCACTCGATGGCGATGTGCATATTGTGACTGCAGCTGGAAAGAATTTCACTGTAACTATGGTTGCATTTGTTCCGGATTCTCGTGCTAATATGTTATTTGCTTTTTCTAGGTTAAAATACCCTCGCCACTGCGTATGAAGGACGACGAGAGCCTGGCGCTGTTCATAGAGACGTTGTGCACCACATGCCGGGCATGTGCGAATCTCATCTCGTTGGTGCCGGAGACCGAGGAGTGCAAGAAGTGTGCGCACAGTCGCAAGCGGCAGCTGGTGCAGAGTGCCACGCCGCCATCGTCGCCTGTGCTTGCCGAGAAACGAGGTCGTCAATCTAAATCTGCCACGCCCACGCCCGCGCCCACTTCCCCAGCTGAGAAGCCGTTGATTATAAAACAGGAGGCGGGTGTCAAACCGCAACCACAACAGCAGCAGCAGCAGTCCGCAAGCAAAACACATACAAGTGCCACAAAAGAGGCGCTTAGCCACAAAAACAACAATATTAATAATAATAATAATAACAACAACAACAATAACAATAACAACACTAGCAACAGCAATAATGTGAGCAGTAACAAACTGACCATCAAGACGGAGACAAATGGTGTGTCAGCGACACCCGCAACGCAATCGCAGAACCAGAACCAGAGCCAAACACAAGCGTTGCGGAAGGTGCGTTTCCAGCATCACAACAACAATGGTAACAACCAGCAGGAGACAGGATCAACTGGAAGCAACAACACCAACAACAGCTCCACATCTTCCAACTCCAGCACCAGCAGTAGCAGCAGTGGCAGTCTAGCCGGCGGCACGTCAAATGCGAAATATTTGGCACCCCTCGTCGCTGAGGTGCATCCAGAGCAGCTGAGCGCCAAGCCACCAAGCAGCTATTACAAATCTCCGACGACATTATCATCGAGCGCCTCCTTTCCTTCGTCGGTCTCAACGCCTTTTACCGCTTCACAGTCTGCATGCCCAGCGGCACCGGCAGCCAGTGCCGCTAAAGCGGCAACAGCGCCCGTGGCGACTGCAGCTGCATCGAGCAGCTATACGGGCATCGCCATTACCTCACCACTAAGCACACCCACATCGGCATCGGCTGCGTGTTCGCCCTTGCGAGCGCAGCCCATCGACTGGTCCATCGAGGAGGTCATCCAGTATATCGAGAGCAATGACAACTCGCTGGCAGTGCACGGCGATCTCTTTAGAAAACATGTGAGTAGTGGATGTGATATAGAATTTTAGATCTTTATATATTTATATATAATTTTGATATTGATATACAGGAAATCGATGGCAAGGCATTGCTGCTACTTAACTCGGAGATGATGATGAAGTACATGGGCCTGAAACTGGGGCCAGCCTTAAAAATATGCAATCTAGTGAATAAGGTCAACGGACGCAGGAATAATATGGCTTTGTAAATGGAATAAAAACGAAAATTAAGGATATACATATATGGATACGGCTATGGATATGGAACAATATAAAGCGCAAGGAACAGATCAAAGCCATCGCCGAAGTGTTAACAAATTAGTACCTCCTTAAAAAGATAAAAAAGAAAAACTTCAGATAACCAGATAACATACGAAATGTGCTTAGGCATCTATAATGCTGAGGCACATTAGCAATTTAATTATAAATATTTAATTTTGAACCCAACATTCTAAAGCGAATAATGTTAAACATGCGCGAAAGAAACCAAAACAAATGTCGAGCAAAAAAAAAAAAATGAAAACTTCAAATTCCAAAAACTCATATTCGAAATATCAGTTTTTCCAACAAGAAAAACAAACTAAAATCTACTTTAAAAATGCATATGAATAATATTTATTACACACACACGCACATAAGGCACGAAAAATTAATATGATTTAAAAAAAGAAAAAAGAATATTTAAAACAAAACGAAAAAAATCAAACCTTTGAAAATATTGTACATAATTTTACATATAATTTTGTAATTATGTATGTATTGATTGAGTTTCTTTAAAATCTAACTATTACAATGTTTGCTTAATTTTAGCAATTTATTTTTAAGAAAAATAAACAAACTAAACATTTGTTTAATTTTATTTGTAGATACGTAAGGTAAATAGAAAACCTAAAATGCGAAATTAAACAACAAATCCCGAACTAAACTGTAAACTATATTAACTGGATGGCCGACAGTAGCTATATAAAACTCCGAACTTATATATATCAACATTGTATGCAATATTTCTCATTACGTTTATTTACACACGCCAACACCAACACACACACAATTACACATAAGATATACTTATAACCATACATATTGCAAACTGTATACATTATTATTAAAAATGGTAAACAGAACAACTGATTTCGTCACTGCTGCTTGAGACCATTGAGAGTATTACCTCTCCTTTGGCAGCCATTCAATTCCATAGATACACATACATACGAATCATTATGTGACTATATGATATAGTATATATATAACACATTACTTTCGGATGGACACAGGTAAATTTCGAATACAAAAATTCATTTTGCATATAATCATAAAATTAGTCGAAAATGTCATGTATACTTAAATCATAATACTATTCCGTATTACCCTTTGGCTAAACATTAGAATCAAATATATAGAAAATTAACAAAATACAAGTTATACCAAAAAAAAAAAAAAACAAAGAGGAAACAAAACAAAAATGAAAATACAAGACTAGTACGAATAAAACGAAAACTGATTGGAACACAATTATATATTGCCTTCAATATATGCGAAAAGTACATTTATCTCTTACACTCATTCACGCATTCACTTACACCCACACGCTAGTTCAAATACACATACAACCACACTCCCTCACACATATTATCATAATATAAACATTATGTTTTGCCATTACATTTAATTAGATACTAAGTGAATAGTTATTTAATTCACTTCATGTTATGTATGTATAGAGAACGACAACATTGTATCAGACAATTGAAATCTGAATAAAGCAAGCATATAAACAAGTATATAAGTCTGTTCAATTCTCGACTACATTATATTTTTGATTTTTCCCTCAGACCTGTTTGCTTTCCTGTGTTTCAAAAATGAAAAATTTCGATTATACAATAAAGAAAATGAATAGATATTATAGAAAATTGATAGCTAGAGTAAGACGGCGTAAATGGCACCCTAAGCTGCTCTCCCCGTTACCTCCGTTTGGTAAAAAGTTCATAAAACTGACTAATAAGAATAAATTTTTCACCAAGTTAGTGTCAACTAGAAAAAGGGCCAAAAAACTTACTAAGAAGGGTAAAAAGACCTCTCGCTTACCTTTAATTAAGAAAAGAGCACCCAGATTTCCTAGGGCCACTAAGTTGTCCACCCCCTTACACTCAACTGGTGATGATTTATGGATCAAGTTTAGTGAGTCGGAGATCTGTCCGCCCGTGCGTTCTTTTTATAGTACAATTACGCAGGACGGGCCAACTGCTTACCCCAAGTTAAAGACTTTTGCTCTATCCAATCGCCGGTATCCACCACCGCAAGATCCGCCGTCCCAAGATACACCGCCTCAGTGTCCGATCAGCTTTTCGGAGATTCCAAAAGCTTGTATATTTGATCATTTCTACGAGCAAATACAGACGTCACAGAATAAGCAGCATAGCTCGTGGAAAATCTACCGTGCTTCTGACGCTTCTGAGACACTACCTCATGAATATGACATACGGTGCCGATGCAGAGCCTCGCATCATTGGGGTCGTAACATTATCGAAAGCGAACGGATCTATCAAGACCATACCACATGTTTCATTATGTAATTCGTTACCAAATTATTTGACTGTTATTAGGTAATAATAACTATTTTGGACAATGCTCTATTCCAAATAAAAGCTGGGTACGAAATTTTATATGAATATCTGAATCACAAATTATTTCTTACCATAAGATAAAATCTGTATTTATATTTATTTCTCCTTTCATGTGCGTTCCTTATAGCATTTAAGAGCCGTATATCACTCTGTTTGCTTAGCTAACTTTATGTATCAAAGTTTAAAAAACTCAAAAAAAAAGAAAAGAAAAAAGGAAGTACAGTTTATGTGGAAGTAAAAAGTTGACAGAACTAATCTGAAAATGCAGGAAGCTCCATGCCAACTGTCAAGGCTGGGTACAACTGTGAAAATGAACTGTGTACACACAGCCTCGATGATGTCAATGGCCCGATGTCCTGTGAAAGCAGCATAACAAAAGGTATCTAAACATGGCGCATATACATACCTCCCATGGCCCGCCCTGGGCAACTCTCGGGCCCCGCTGCATTTACAATTTGTGGTCAGCCGTCGTCGCTGCGGGCGAAGTTGATTTCGCTTTTTATTGGATTTAAGCGATCATCGTTCAATTTATAGACAAATCAAATAACATTTTTTACTGCAGGTCGCGTTTTATGTGTTTCGACGTTTGATAAAAATAAAACGGAAAACCGGGAATAAATTGGATTTGCTGTTGGCATGCAAATCGTTTGGCGCCACGCTACAGTCAGGATTAGGTTGAAGCCTTTAATCACCTGACTAACCGATGCCCAATGCCAACTTTTGTTGGCCGGGTTAATGAAGCGCCTTGCACTGGCGGAAATCAAAAATCCACAGTGAACAATGCTGGGCGGAGCCTAGACGTGGGCATGGAGTCGTTCCCTCTGGAGCTCAAGAGCAGGGCCGGGAGTTGAACAACAATCCTTTTGTGCTGGAATCCTCGACTGTCAGCTGTATCAATATTGTTACAGTTCATTTTGTTTGGCCTCGACAAATAAAGCATTTTATGCAACCAGTCACCCGGCATTCCCCGGCCCAGCGTCCACTCGTCTCAGCCGAACTATGCTATTTGCCTTGGCCATTGGCCAGTTTTGAGTTCTAGGTGGGCGTGTTTGTGGGCATGGTCCATTGAATTGGCATTGAGCTGAGCAGAGTCGAGACTTCAGCCGGCATCTGCGGGCCAACTTTGCATGCCACATGCCGCATGCCACATGCGCTCCACAATCCTCGCGCCTCGCCCAATCAAAGTTCAAATTCCATTGCTGAACTTTAAGAGTTTCAGTTTGACTGATAATTTATAGACAGGAGCATTGAGCTCCATTCGTTTCATTATATATATATATATATAGAGAGAGAGAGAGATAGATGATTGAGTATGTGTATTGAATCTATTGTTATTTAACTGTAGCTTAGACTGAGCTCATGATGGGTTTATATTTGATATAACTGTGTTTGCTCAATTGAAAACTGTTAAAGCAGCAAGAAAGATGCAAATTCAAAAGGTCAATTGTTTTCCAATTAAAGCAATTAGAGAATGAGGGGCGTATGCAATGGTACTGCAGACTGAACTAACAGAGAAGAAATTAACACAAAAGAGAATTTACGAAAGAGAAAAATTGATTGAAAAATTGAGCCAGGCTCAAGTCATCCAATTGGAATATCCTTTAAAGAGCTAGACATAGCAGAGAATGCAATGAAAATCCCCATAAGAAATCGCTTTTAATGTGTGTTGGGCCATAAATTCTGTTGTTAAGCTCACAGACGTTGGAATTAAATGATTTAAATAGCGCTTCTGGCCGAGGAGGAAATTTTGAGAGAGAAAAAAAACCGGGTGCAAGTGGAAATCGGACAAATGCGAATGAAATTTGTGCGCGTGAAGCCGTGTGAAAGTTGTTGCCGCTGCCGGCTCGCTCATAAATAAATAAAATTCTACTTAAACAAATGTGTGTGCTTGTATGTGTGTGTGTGTGCGTGTTAGCTTGGCTGTGTGTAGCACACAATTTTGCGAGAAATGCTCTTTTTTTATTTCTGGCACTTTTTAATAAAACTTTGAAATGAATTACTCAAGTTGACGCTTGGCTTCATCTTGCTCTTCCTCCCGAAATAGTTTGAATGAGTTTTTTTTCGAGCTAGATTATGTTTTATAATTTACTTATTATAACATCATACATATACCAAATGCTCACTGGCTATGCATACCAAGACAACATCAGCGAATACTGAAGAGAGAAAAAGAAAAATTTGAAAATGAAAAGTAAAATAATCAAAACAAACATTCTGCTCTTAACCTAATCAGATTGATAGGCAACTGAAAATTGCAGAGTATTGCAGCTTCGTTGTGGCAACCGTTTCCCTTTCTTACATAATTCTTGTTCCTGTTTGTTAGCCAGCCAAAGTTGGTAAGATTTACGTTTGCCATTTGCAGTGGGAAACTAAAGAAAAAATAAGGCAACTAAGATGGAGGGAGGGCGAGCGGACTATCAAGTGCAACACGTGGCGCGTAAAGTCAGAGGAACAAATGGGTCTGAGGGCCGGAGAGAAAATGGAATTATGCCAGCTATTGTCAAGCTATTAATTTATGAAACTAATGCGGTTGGCACCGCGTACAGGACATTACACAAGTGCGTTAAGCAGAACACAAACGAATAAAGACGCAAAACTCACAAGCAAAAATATGGCACAGCAACAGAGAAAAAAACCATTTGAGGTAAAGGGTTATTTAAGCTACATCCTAATTTGAAGTGAAATTAAATTTACTTTGGGTTATTCTAGTTTACATGTTGTGTGCCAACCAAGTTAAGTTATCCCTCTATAGCGCTGTCAACCTTCTGAAACTAATTGCAACATATTTTCTTTGAAATGCAATCTGGATATACGCACGAGTCCGCTGAATACATACATACGTCCATATATACATGCAAACACATGCCATCATAATTATATATACACACCCACACACATGAAAACATCAACTTTGAAGTGTATACTGCCTAAGCCCCATCCACCCATCCTCCGTACACCCATCCACTCAGGACATCAGGACATCTTCAGCAGCGTAGTTCAATGCACCGCCAGGACGTGAGTAGGAAATTATTAAGTCACAATGGGCCAACGGCAACAGCAACAGCAACAACAAGAGCAACAGCAGGAGCAACAGCAGCAGCAGCAGCAGCAGCGACATTTGTGCAGATAAAAATTTATTTGCGATGCGCCAGGTGCGGCTGGCGTTGAGAAGGATTCGGTTGCCTCACCTGGCTAGGATGAGGATGCGACAGGAAATTCATCAATGTCTGCAGCGTCTGTTGGCTCCATGCGAGGCGTGCTCCATTCTTCAGCAGAGCCTGAAATTGCCTACAAGTCTGAGAAATAAATAGAGTGTCTGTAAATGAGGGGACGATGACAGCGTTCGCGCTGGGCTGGCTCCTGGAAGCGGGCTGTAGTTATTTACGGACCGGAGACAGCGCACAAACCACGCCAAAGGAAACGACTGTGAATTCATTCTCTTCTTTAGCTCCCTATTTTTTTTTAGCCAGGAGGAAATTATGAATTTTTTTCTGTTTTACTTGTCGCTTTTAAGATACAATTTTCCGTTAAAGCAGCACATTTTATGCAAATGGGCTACTTTGATGTGCTGGCGCCATCTATGGGCAAGAAGCAAAACCATCAGCGAATTAGCATCAGGCGTGAATAAAGCCAAACCTAAATTTACCCTTGGCAAACGTACTTAAGGCAGATGCATACGACAAAAGAGCCTTAGTAAAGATTAAACTATTCCAGTCGGAGTAACTAATAAGTAAAATAGAGTCAACCAACATTTATGTGGACGCTTTTAAAGAAAACGCGCGAGTTAGTCTGCAGGGCACAACACACAGAATTCTCGGAAAGAAATAACGAAAATATGTAGTTATTCGTGTGGTTGTATTTTAATCTGACATGGCTCATGTTTGCCATCTCGGAATCCGCTGTCTGTCTGCTTGGCCGGCCAGTCAGTTGGCACTTGGCACTTGGCACTTGTCAGCGGCACTCGGCGCGCCGAGCGAAATTAACACGTTGATCCTTTGTCAAATCAGTCAAGCGCACTCAAATGCGCAAAATCCACAAAAGTGACTGCAAAGCGAGCGAAGCAAACCACTACACCAACCACCCATATTAGCACCACATCCACATCCACACCAACTCCTATTCCCACTCCCACTCCGCATGCACTCGCCCCGCCTGCAAAGAGCTCAACAATATGTAAATTCTCATATACGTGTGGCCAGAAATAAGCTACAGTCAGCTAAACCCACTCAAGTAGCACAGACAGAGCCCAGAAATAAAGAAGGCCACATACTAGAGTAAAAAGTACAAAAGCTGAGTATAGATTGGCTTATTAGAATACTTGCTTCGATTTTCATTTAGCATACTATGCAAATCAGAGAGACGCAAGCTCTGCATACAAATTCCAAATTTACGGCGAATCGAAATTAAAACTATAAATAAAGCATAAATAACTTTGAGCCTAACTCTTGAATTTATTTCAGCCTATTTAGCATAGTACATTTTGAGAGAGGTAAACTCAAGCGCAGCTTGTTTATGCAGTTCATAAAACTAATTTAGTGTAGCACTGGTGTAAATTCTATATATGTATATGCATATACTTGTCCTTGAATGCATATGTAAATAGTTTTGCTAAATCTGAGACAGCCTTCATTCTATGTAATGGTTACATGAAATTCAGGAAAATGTCACTCTATATGCCAAAGGACATCCTGCAAGGGCTATTCGATTCTCATTTTGCACTCGAATATAACATTTTCATATTCAACTCTTCCATCTAGACATATAATTTCTTAGTCATGCTGAATTAAATCTTCATTTTGTTTTGGAACATATCAATAATTCTATTTCCTCTCTCATCAACCACTCCTTTCCTAAAAGATTTCAGAATTAATAAAAACTCGTTTTGCATTTTACACTTATGCATAATTAATTAATTATTTTATTGAGTTATTTTTACTTGTTCGCTATACTTAAATCAAATTCATATTACATTTGCGTATTTAGCAACGCAATTCACATCAATATCCATTTCTTTAACATCTTTTTGTTTTTTTGTCATTATAATTATTGTTTTATGTCAAATTAACTTAATTGTTACAAATACTTGGGCGTTCACATACATGTGCTCATATGTCTGATAATGCAATGTAAGCATTTATGGTAATTGTATTCAGTGTATTCATTGTATTCATACTAAATAATCGAATAAACACTGAGAGATTGTGTAATTTACAATATATTCTTGAATGCGCTGCTAGGAAACATCAATCACAATATACATATATTAAATATATCTATATGTAAATATATATAAATATATATATGTGTGCATGTGTGTTTGCATTTATATTTGTTTTTATTTGCATATGTATATGTAGCTGCTATAGACTGCATTTTCTGGCCATTGCATTCCAAATATCTTGCAACATTCATTTCATATGCACACACGTATTTGCCAATCAAATGTATTTACGATTTTCATTTGATTCTGCTCCGGTCACTGTTGTCTCTCTCTTGTTGTTGTTGCTGCTGCTGTTAGCCACGGCGCCTTAATTGCCGGCATAGTCCTCGATGAATGTGTCGATAATGTAACGCTTAACTTCGTTAATCGATGTCCTCTTGTTGCTGCACTGCAGCCGCTCCTGATGCTCGGGCAGCACAAGCAATTGCTGCAGCTCGCCCTGGAAATGCGTTTACGTTTGTAAATGTTTTGTTAATTAAATGTCTCGTATTTCGTATAGGGAAAGTTTTATATGATAATTATCTGACTATTAAGCTATATTATGGGACCACGATGCGTATGCGTTATCGGCTTTATACAGCACTGAAACTGCACATCACATGCGCCGCGTTAAATTCACAGTTATCGCATTAAATTGTTTGCACAATTTATGGCTCCTCCCTAAAGCTCTCCCCAACCTCAATTTTCGCAACGGCAGTTGAAATTGCAGAAATTGCTTGTAAACTGTCACACATTGTTTTTCCCAGCGCTGCGGGCGGTTCGCCGGGATGAAAATCAATTGGGAAATTAATATTACAAAAATTGTTTCCCCTTTATGGTGCACGGCAGCAGCTGTGCGTGTGATGAAATATATGCATTAAAATGCGTTGAAGGGCTGACGTATTGATATCGAAACTATACAAAGGAATATTATATAGAATTTATGGAAGCGAATCGATAAAAAAATTGGTTCGGTATTGACTGATTCTGTGAGTTGAACACATAGAGGAGTTTTTGCGCTACATACTACACTATGTATAAAAAGCATCGATAAATATCGATAACAAATAAATGGGCTCGTTATTAACTGATTCTGTGAGTTGAAAAAGTGGATGAGGTTTTGTGATGCTTCACTGAACAGCATTGTGTGGCATTGTGTATACATAATAATATCGATAAATTGTCGATAACGAATAGTTGGCATGACTAACGTAGTTTTGTTGCAACTGTATATGCGACATTATGAAATGAAAGTATGTACATTAGCAAGTTATCGATAAATTATCGATAACTAAATTTGGTTCATATTTTATAAATTGTTTATTTTACTAATTAGAACTTCAATCTAATATTGATATCGCTATTTTTCAATACAATTTTTATCGATAATATATTGCGAATGAAAAATGTTTATAATAATGAGAATACTGCGATTATTCAGCTGATACTGATTAGTATGTATGTGTGTATATTAAATTTATTATATCGAATTTCAAATCTAACAAGTTGCCGTACAATTTATTGCGATAGATTTGTCAATTATTTTCAGAATTTGTCCCCATACTCACATTAAAGCCGCGTCCAATTTCCACATCCGCGTCCAGGGGCAGCGTGAACAGTCGCTTCGAGACAACAAAACTGTTTGTCCACAAGCAATCGACGTAAATCGATATGAAATCGCCATTTTGTATGCTGCAGCATCGCGCGTGAGTAGAGAGGTGCAAATAATTAAAATAGTACATTCGCCGAGCATAGAAAAATGTGCCAACGGCCTTTGACAAATGGCGCCCACTTTAACCGAGTGTCGATTCGCTAGCTGGTGTTGTTTGGCAAATAAACACCAACACACACGCACACACAGAGGCACAGAGTGCCACTCGATATTCATATACATATATTTGAGTGGGGGTATGTGTGCGACTGTGTGAATGTGTAAATGCGTGTGTGTACATATGTGAGCGACTGTGCGTGCTATTTGCATGTGTGTCAAGTGCTTCGAGTGTTTCCACTGTGCACGTTCATTGGCACAAGCAATTTATGTTAATAAATTGAAAACGCAAATAAAATGAAAGTGTCAATGATAGCAATGGGCAATAAGCCACAAAAACATACACCCACACACGCACTTACCCAGACACACACACACAGTCGCAGACATGGATCATTGTCAAAGCACGCACACTGATTACTATCTGGTATGGAAACATCAACAACAACACCCTCTGCCACTCACCTGATGGCTACTTGATGCCAGCGATAATCATATAAATTGAATTTCACCGGCAACATTTCCGTTGTGTTGTCGCGCTCCAAATATAGACGCAGTCCATCCTTGCACGCCTCCAGATACAGATTGTGTGTGACATTGCGTATGGAGAATATTGTCGATGCATTTTGCGTATCATTCTGCAAATGGAGGATTGTGTGGTAAATTGAAAAGCAGTTCGAAACTAGATCATACACATGGTTATAGCTGTTAACATTAATATTCAGGAAATTAATATTGTCTTTTAAAGTATGCCACCTAGGTAGCTTACCTTAGCTCGCAGCGTGATCATCAGGGTAAAATTTTGCATATTCCGCCAGCTGCGTATGTAGCCCATGTTCGAAGGTGTGGAAGACGAGGATGAACCCACGGAAAAGGCTGTCGTTACGTCCGGCACATCAGCCATGGGCAAACTGTCGTTGCTGGCCACAGATGACAATTCGTCAGCATTGGACGCGGGCAGCTTCTTGTAGAACTTGAGCAGATCGCTAATGTCGTCTGTGGAGGGGGATTTGCAATAAATAAGCATGCAGCTGGTGAGCAAGTGAGCAGATGAGGCTAGTCTTACCGCTGCACTCGAAACTGTTGCAGTTGCGCTGCTCGATGTTGTAGCCCTCGCAGAGTAGCGTGGAGAGCGCTATGCTTTTGGTAGCCTTGCGTTTTTTGTGCTGATTATTTGCACGTGTCCTGCGACGGTCATTACGTGCAACTGGCACAAAGCTGACACCTGTGCGCGTCGCTTCATTACCGTCGCTTGTTAACCCAGTTGCTGCTGCTGCTGCTGCTGCCGTTGCTGTTATCGTTGACTGTGTGCTTTTATGCATCAGTGTGCTCGTTGTAGAAGCAGCTGCAACAGCTGCTGGTTGCATCATCATCAGTAGCGCATCCTCAGTCCCGTCCATGTCCTGGCTGAGCACTTCATTATTATCAGCATTGAATGCGGCTGCCGTTGCTGCCGTTGCTGCCGTGCCCATCACCCCTGGCACATCATTATTCGCCTCGTCAGCAGCTACTTCAGCGTCATCCACATCAAGCTGCCTCTGCCCCACGCTTTCATCCTGTCCAACCTCGTCATCACCGTCATCGTCCTCGTCATCCTCGTCATCTAGATTCAGATTCATATTCATGCTGATGCCCACCAGTGGATTGTCCAGCAGACAGCGACGGAAACGCTGCTGCACACCTTTGCCGCAGGTGACACTGCAAAGCGTAAAATCGCTCCAATCGTCCCAGCCTATAATTGATAAATGCAACACCTGGGCATTAAATTAATTCAACTGTCGATTCTCTGGCAATTTTATAGGCTTTTAAGTAAATATCTTTACTCGAAAGAGAATCCATAAAAAATTCAATAAAAATGCGAGTACTTATGGGTTAATTGTTATTCATTGTTTTTAACAAATATGACATATTGACCTTATACATATATGTAAGTATGTATTTAATTATTACAATTCCACTTACTGATTGAGGTTGTTTAAATCAAATAATTTAAATAATATATACAATTATTTATTAGCCATTTTTGATACACATGACCAGCCAAACAAGAATCAATGTTGTTTTAATAACTAGAAATAAATAGTTTTTTTTTTTTTTAAATAATAAAACATAGAATCATTTATTAATAATTTTAAATATTTACTATACTAAACGAAAGACATCAAATTTTTCCATTAATGCATCAAATATTATTATATTTTATCGAATTGATTTAAAATACATATGATGAGTAATTAACTAATATATTTTCATTATTATTTACATATAAGTTATTACTTGACATATATAAGTGAAAAATAATTTATATGTATGATTTTACAACAATATTTACAAAATAAATCATATTTTAAGCACATTTATATATTTATATAGAGAAAAATCATTATGCCTAGTTAGAATCCTCAATCTTGGTAATCACCTATCCATGTATTTATGTATGCGTATATCTTTGTATGTATTTTCGTGTCTATAAATCATTTTATATATGTACTCATTGGCGTCTATGAGTCTGTTTGTGTGTGTGTAGGAACTAGAAGTGACTACAAATATAACAAAATCGCGTTTGGTTTTTATGTTCCCCGGCTTTTCTATGCTTTTCACCGCAAAAACCTCTTGAACTGTTGCCACAATTTGCTAGTGTGTGTGTGTGTGTGTGTGTGTGTGAGTGTGTGTGTGTGTGTGTGTGTGTGTATT
>NW_022045911.1:285037-330329 GCF_001654015.2 Drosophila navojoa
GTGTGTGTGTGTGTGTGTGTGTGTGAGTGTGTGTGTGTGTGTGTGTGTGTGTATTTGGCTCTGCTATCTATCTCTTGACACAAAAGTCAAGTGCTACATCCCACAAGTGATGCAGACTGCCAGAAAGTGCCTTGCGCCGAGCCGCATCCTGTGAGCAGAGCAGGATAATCGGATAGACCGCAGCTAGTCGCCTGCTGCGTCATCATCATCGACATATCTGCTCTAAAGTACTTGGATTACTTTTTATAGTATTCACCAGACGACCTGGCCTAGTCGCACATGCACGACGACCGTTTTATTTGGGCTCGGTAATCAATATTTAATTGATTACAAATATGAGGAGCCCCATCATAAGTAGCCAGCATCGTCGTTTATATGTATGAAGTATTCAGGTTAGTACCTTTTAGTAAAGGGAAACGTTTGAGTCTGTTCATTCGCGCGATTCACGCTGCTTATGTGAAACCCCCATGCATGAGAGTGGGGTCAAATGGGTTTCAAACTACAAATGCAGCGAATTCTGTGAGCTGGCAATTAGGTCTGATTGGCATGCTGAGTTGCCCATGGACCCGGTTGGAAAACGGCGAGCCAGAGATGCCCGAAAAACTACGAAAAGCATCCGCAAAGACGATTTGGGGCACAATGCAACCAGCAAGCCAAATGCCAAATGCGATTAACAAGCGGAACTGCCAGAACAACAACAATAGCAATAGCTGGGAAAATTGAGTAGCAACAAGTACGTAAGAGTAGGGGCGGAGCGGGGCGGGGCGTGGCGTGGCGGTGCGAGCTATTATGGGGTCAACTTACCTAAGTGCTTCCAGATATGATTCTCAAATTGGGGCGTCCAACGATGCAGTCCGTTGACGCTGATGCGAAGCACATCCTTATCGCTGCCCACATCTAAACCTGATCCCAGCTCGGGCCGTTGCAATTGCCTGGACTCAAGGGGAGAGTCCGAGCTGTTGGTTACCGCTGAGGCAGGCAGTAATTTGCCAAAAGCAATTAATTCCGTAGGCAACATTTTCAGCATATTAGCATCGAAGCAATGCAGCGGCTCTAGTGTGGCATTCAGTTGCCTGCAGAGAGTGTGACGAAGAGATGGGGGAAAAATGAGGAAAGAAGATACAGATAGAGACAGAGAGAGAGAGAGCAAAGGTTATATAAAGCCAATGAAAAGTCAGCACAAAATGAGAAACCGCACATGCACTAAGAATGAGAGCGCTTTGTGGTTTCACTGATTGCGCAATCAAGTTTTTTTTTATAGTGGAATTCCCAATGATTAATTTATTTATTTGCAAAGTATATTAATGTCAAACGGACACCTTTATATTTAACCTCTATTATTATTTAATGCTTAAAAAATTGTTTGAGTTTGATAAATTTAAATAAATATAAAAAGTTGCCGCGATTTTTAGAGGGAATATCATAAATGAGCTGAAATATTTTAATGGAATTCCATAAACTCGTATGTTGAAAATATCAGGGGAATCGTTAAATAACTCTATAAAGGTATAACAGAATTTGTATTTGAATTATTAAAAGAAGAAAATCTATTTGTAGACGGAATATCATTAACTTTTGTTTTATCTATGCAAACTTAAACTATATCTGGGGCAAATAGCATTAACTCCGTCCATATGGGCTTTAGAGATGGATACTTTTTGAACAGGGAACATCTGCCCTCCCTAACTAAACCTTTTTTCCGAGGGAATACCAGGGGTAGTTCATTTTTAATTAGCTGAATAATGTTTGCAAATGTATTGCACTTACCCCTCATATTGGTAGGCAGCGCCGCTGTCGCTCCAAGCACTGGAGCCGCTGACGCTGCCGCTGCGCCGAGTCCCTCCGGAAGCTGCATCGTTTCCCAGGCTGCCATCGCTTGCCTCAGCAGCGGCTGCGGCAGCGGCAGCAGCGGCGGCAGCTCCGTTGGCCATTTTGAGCAGCGAAGCGCCTTTGTATATCGTTTCCGGCGTTAATGTTATTAAAATGGAGGACGACTGCGTCGCGAAGGCCGAGGCCAGCGGCTGCTCGGCCAGCTCGGCGTCCGTAAAGATGCGCGCGGCGAGAGCTTTAACAATTACCGGGCTGGTGCGAATCAGCTCCACAATGCCTTTGTGTGCGCAGCGCCGCCGATCTGCAGTCGGCGTTGACGTCGGCGCCGCCGTTGCTGCAGCGGCGAGCAGCGCCAGCAGCAGCAGCAGCATCCAAATGGTTGAGCTGGGCAGATGAAGCAGATGATGATGTCGCATGGCTGCGTTTATTCTCGATGCAGCTGAAGTGCCCGCCATGGACACTGACTTCTTATATATATAGATATGTATATATATATATCTTTTATCTGTTTGATTGCGCGAACAAATTTCGCTCAGGTTGGCATTGCAGTTTTTATCGCGCTGTGGCTTCAATTTACTTGCGCCAAAAGTCACGTTCCGGGCCGGAATCTTGATTCTTTTATGAGGGCGCGAATGCTGAGCGCACTTAAAATGCGTTGACATTCATTTCTATGCTGCAAAGATGAAAAAACGCACAGAACTGTGAGATAGAAAAGTAAACCAGGAACCAGAAACAATGGGCGGAGCTCATTTAAATAAATTGAATGTTATGCTTAGGTAAACCATAATTTAGGGCGTCGAACAGAGCAACGAACCGAAAAATGAGAACTTGTGCAATAAAAGGAGAAGCGAACAGAGAATAAAAGCCATATAAGAAGCAATCATCTGACTATCATCCCACGGAATATAGTAAATATATAAAGCGCGAGCCACGCAAACTGAGAAAACTTTGATGTAAAGTGGGAAGGGCGAGGCGAAGTGACTACTGAAGTGCAAAGCGGCACTGTGAAAGGGTGAAGTGCAGTAGGCCGTGAAGCGAGAAGCGGAACAGGGAGCGAATTTCGAGTGTAGTTATCCAATTTAATTTATTTAGCATATGCAAACCAAAAACTGAAATTGACCACAGCTATCGTCTAGAGCTCAGCGAGCAGCCCCATTGCTTTTGATTACCTACTTAAATGAAAATAATTTCATTTGCAGATGCCAACAATTTATTTGCATAGTGGAACGTGCAGTACTTGACCCAGGATGTAGCGACTGCCAGCTCATGTTCAATGTTGCAGTTGGAAATGGATTGCAGCCATTAAGACTAAAGATACGTAGTCCGCCCCCTGTTGACCTGCTTGAATAGCCTGTTCCTGCTGGCCAATGCCACACGCAGACCACAGAAATAATTAAACGCAATCCTTTGGTGCAGTCAATTTAAGATATTTGCTGTGGGTGCCCTTAATCCAGCTCCCATCCAGTCATCAAAGTCAATGCATTTGCTTTCATATCCTGCTGCAGGAAATAAATATCCCGATTAAATATTTCAACTCTTTTGTAGTTCACCATATACCTCTGTCCCTCTCACTCTCGGTCTCTCTCTCGCTTTCTCTCTCTCTCTCTCTCTCTCTCACTATCTCTATCTCTATCTCTATCTCTGTCTCTCTGTTTCTAAAGCACGCTGCAGCAAACGCAATACAATGGTCATCCATTGTCCTGCCTGCTGGCTGAGCTCTGCTGCTGGCTTCTCCATAAACGTGCAATAATCAAATAAAATTTTTACGCACATGAGCGCAGCACCCTCCAGCTGCCCCCACAGCTCGCCCCGTCTGCACCGACCCCCTCGACCTGTCCAATGCCTTATCCTGGCAGCACATCCTGCTGCTGGCTGAAACAATGCGAGTAATGGCAGAGCAAAACATTTTGCCAGATAAATGTTGGCTCCTGCCTCTTGGCGATCTCTCTGTGTGTGTGTGTGTGTGTGTGTGTGTGAGTTTATCCATGTGTGTGTGTGTGTGTGCGTGTGTGTAAGCGGGGCTAACAAAGTTACGACTGGCACTGAAATCATTCGCAATGTGCATATCCTGTGCTGCAGGCGCATCCTTTTTCGCCAACAGAAGGAGTTATGTAAAATAAAACCAACCGGCCGTGCAAAATTGAGCTCTCAATTGTTTTACGGCATTGCCTGACCCAGTAAAAAAATCAAACTGAAAAGGAAAAGCAAAATAGAATAGTTCTCTCTGAGTTGGAAAATATTAAATACCCTTGTAAACTAAATATATTGTAATCGCAATGCACTATAAAAACTAATAATTAAATTTCTTTAGTCGGGCTCATTTTGCAACCATTTTAACCAGCACTGTGTATAGGATTTTGATCCATTCTAAAATCCCTAAAGCTTTACATGAATCAGTAATAAATAGTATAATAACATATAGCATCTCGGTTGCGCTGTGGCATATTCTCCGAGTCAGTTGAAATACCAAACATATAGGGTAGAACTGATAACCCGGTCAAGTCTAGCGTAACAGCGGAGGAGATACAATGTATGAGCCTGGCCCCGTCCAAGTAGATCCGTGTGCGCCGGCCATTCTGTTGGCATTTTCCATTTCATGACCATTCGTCAGGTCACTTTCAACTTTCAGCAGAGTCTCCGGGGGCGGCAATCAGAGTAATTGTTATTGTTTTTTGCTTCTGCCCTGCCCTTTGTATCTTTTGTTGCACAACTGTTGTTGTTGATGTTTTTGTTGTTGAACTGCTATTTTTTGCAAATTGTCAAAGTTGTTTCTTGCAGTTGAATATCAAATAAACTCAGGCTACGGGCCCTAAGTGAAATGCACATGTCAAATTTGAGCCTTCAATATTGACAGGACTGTTTCTATTTCAATTTTAATTATTTTGAAAGTACTTTTTGGTCGTCAGTAAGTCGGATAAATTAGACAAGTCAACAAACTTTGATAGAAGTACAATAAGCAATAATTAGAGTGAACGAAGGTTGACGTTCTGAGCCCGAGTCCGAGTCTGAAAGGACGATTTACATATCTGTCAATCACATCTGACTTGAGGTACATTGATGTTCTCTCACAAGAATACAATAAATGGCAATAATATAATAAATAAAATTAATAATTACTGCTTTTCAAAATATATCTCTTTTGCGTTAAAACTTTAGTTTAAAAGGTATTAAAAAAGAATTCGAGAAAGTTTTTGAATGCTCTGGTTAATGCCATCCAAAACCATCGAGATTGTACAATCGCAGACTAAGTTAGTAAAATCTTGTGGCCTATAATATCATACATATAGTAAATTCCCCAATTCATGCAGCCAAAAACATGATTCAATCATAAATAAAAATTCAGTTTAACTTACGACTCCATTCATAAAAGAAATTGAATTTCTTCATCAAAAGTTTCTTTGAGTAAAACCATTGTAGCGCTTGTTAGCGACTAGAAGAAATGATAAATTTTAAGTTTGTAAATTTATTTATATTAAAATGGGAAAATAATTTAAAGTAAAAGCAATTATTAGTTGTTAAATCGTTACACACTCTATAGCTTAAAGATATCACCTGCCTATTAAATGCATCCCATTTCAACACTATAACGATATACATGATAATTTAAAACACAACTATTAGTTGTTAAATAAGTTATCAATGCAATGACGGCAAGGTTGCCAACTCAAAACTATGGTCCTCTAAAAAACCGATCGTCTGTTTATTTACAAAAAAAAATTACATTTTGTATAGCATCTGTTTACATAAAATTCTGATGTTTAAATTAAAATTTGTAACAAATAATTTTCATCTTTAATTTTGCATGTTGATTTTGTTTATCCTAACCCTACCTTCACTCTTTCTGTTGTCATATTTGTAACGCTTTTCAAGCCGAAATGAAATATATTTTCTATTTATCAATCAAATGGGATTTTTTTTCAGTCAGTTAAATATGTATTTAGTGAAAAGTTTTCGTTTTATTGGGAAACTTTCCCTCAATCAATTTGATATGGGACCAGTCGCTGACCCGAAAGAAAAGACATAAAAAAAAACATGAAAACATTTCTGTTTTCAATGAAATGAAACCTTACAAAAAATACATTTCGTATGCGATTGATTATTATAAGGCAAAGCAGACGATAAATAAAGAGAGAGAAACCACACCAGCCAGGGCCAAAAAGGGCCACATTAAAAAATGAGAGACCATTATTACAAATAAATTGAAGGCCAGTTGAATGTCTCTTAATGTGCATGCGTGTGTGTGTGTGTGTGTGTGCGGGTGTTAGAAAGTTGCTCGCTTTGTTGGCAATGCTTGACATGATTGAATATCAAAAGCCAGTTGCCAAACGCAAATCTCTGGCATGTTTCGAGCGGTTCCCTAGACATCCGCGTGCACACCCACATCGAGAAGCCGAGGCGGACAACGGGTCGAAAATTTAACAAGTACGACTCTCAAAGGACTCGTAAAACTGATAGCCGCCCGCTCGAGCCAGCCCCGAGTTGAAAAGCGCCGCACGTTTTCCTAAAGTTCTACAAGTGGCGCAAGGAGAATTGCCAACGGGCGCGGACGGCTGACGGCTCGTGAGTGGGCGGGGCGGGGCCAAAGCGGTTCACCGGCAGGCTCTGGGTCGCCGGTCGTGTCTGTGCTTGGGAGGCAAATTTTCTGCATAAGCCAGCAAATATATTTTGTGCACAAATTATGCCTTAAATGCCCCCGGACGTAGTCACTTTGGCTTGGGATTCGCTTTTCTCTGTTTTATGCTCGTTCACAAAGTGGCCGAAGAGGTATATTGGCTAAATGCTATTGTTATGAAAAGCTGATCATAGGCAGCCATGTTCATTTATCTGTCGTTTTGAAAACTTGAAATAAAAAAAATAAGAATTTAGTTGAGATGACTAAATGAATTGCTATTTTGCAGGCGAGGCATTTCAAGGAATTTCTATACTCGACGCTTACAGAGCACAAGCGCATATCCAGCAGTCGAGAACAGCCGGCTAGAATATTCATATTTAATTTTGTTTGTCCATGTTGGAGGTTCTTGTACGTTCCACACGCATACGCAATTATCCTCGGGGACAACTGTCGCCTTTTATCAGCACGAATGATTAAGACCGAAATGTTTTAAAATTAATTTTATAGTGTCACCTCAAAGACCCGAGCATTCGCTGAGCCGTAATCTGGGCACCGCCATTATGCGGATTATTGCCAGCTGATACTCGTATCCTGTGTACTGTGCATAAAAATTGCCCGCACTCCACACTTAAACCACAATAAAAAGTGCCATAAAATAACCAATTGCCATCCCATATGCTGCACAGATTTGTCGCCGAGCGAGTCGGAGCTCACAAAAAGTAGAAACACATTAGAGCTCTCTTTTAGTGTCGCATATTCCGCACGCCATGCAGATGATATAAAAAAAGGACATCCCAGTAGTTGATAGCTGTCTGTATCCGTATCCATTGTCGGGCGACAGCAGTGACTGCCATTCAATAGAGTCGTCTCTGTTTCCCATTCCCTGTCAAACGCCGCCCATTCGTGCGTTTTTTCTTTCTTCCTTTCATGCCAACTCTCATAATATGTAAATTATTTTGCACCCAGTACAATTGAGGCAACTGCCAGGCCGAGGCAGGGCTCGGAGGCGTTGGACGCTGTGTTGATTCCCTTGTTTGCTGACGAACTTTATCAATGAACGCAAAAATTCCTGCATAGCATTTTATGCTGCTGCGTTTATGCCCTACCAAAGAGACAGAGATAGACTGTGGCTGAGGCAGAGAGTTGCAAAACATTATGCTTATTGAGTTTTATATGCAAACTTATCCTTTTGTTGAGTGACAATCTCTTGTATAATATAGCTGGGGTTAACTTTAGGTATATATGTATATTCACGTTTATATACACACATATAATCGGTTTATTAAGATAATATTTATAAGCAAAATATTGTATGTTAGGGCATCCAAAGCTCGACTTACTCTCTTCACTAAACTCTTCTCTTATTTCATCTGCTCCTTTTTGCTCAGCCACGCATTGTGGCTATATTAAATTCCGATTTTATTGATTTATATCTCGAGCATCTTCTATTTTTTATTCACTTAGGCAGCAGCTACAGCATCAGCTTAACGCATCCTTCTCGACATGACAATGATAATATAATCACTGACAGCATATATAGTTTTTACAGTCTTCTTTTTGGCCAAACCAAGACTGGAATTTAAAAAGTGAGCAGATAACTCGAATTTGTTTGCTGTCCAACAAAATTTGTTTTAGCTTTTAGCTAAATAAATACTTTTATCCTTTTCTCTCTCTATCCTATCCCTATCTCTCTGTTATTTGAAGTCTGAAGCTTTTAAGTATGTTCTACATTATTTATCTGCTTGGCTCAATATTTACGAAGCGTAACGACTTAAGAACTCAGCAATAAAATATATTCGTATAATATATTTTTATTTTTATTTCTTTTTAAATTATAAAATGACTTCCGTCAGATCCTCAGCTCTTAAAGTCCTTTAAAGCTAAATATATTTTCACTAATTTTTGCCATTTATCAGGCATGCAAATTACTTTGTCTTGACGCCCAATATGGAGAATCATGATTTACCGTAAATCCACTTAATAACTAAACAAATAAGTAAGTCACAAACGTCGAATATATTTCAATTTTCAGTCTTTGTATTATGCAAACTCATTTCAGATGAAAGTAAATTTATAGCCCATCAGTAAGCAACAGCAACAGCAACAACAACAATTACAAGTAAAGGACCAAAAGGTTGTGAGCTCCATTAACCAAATGCCTTGGCATCGGCACCGGAAACTGAAGGGATGTTGGCCCGCAGCGTATTCCGGCGTAATTTATGCGCACAATTAATTTTAAAATCCTAATCTCAGACAATATCAACATGCTCAACAGAGGCAACGGGATTCGTGCGGCAAATACCGCACTGGGCATATACAAAATATATACACCTGGCGAATATTATTGATAAATGTACAAGAATAAATAAACAAGTAATTACGTTCTAAGCGGAATCGCATGCCTATATGATACCCTAACTTATGTTAGATTTAAAGAATTTAAAGAGAGCGCGAGCTGAACTATGAGAAATTAACTTTTGTTCTAGATGGCACATCTAGAATATATAAATATGTAATGTTAATAAATACACACACATATGTAAAAATATATTCGCTAAAGTCTAAGCTCTACTTATTATATTGCGTTGGGAATAAACTTGGAAGCCTTGGAATCTTGGACGTTTGAATGCCTCAATCCAATTATTCATTATTGACGATAATAAGGCTGACTTAAGTCTTAAATTATTAAATTAAAGAAATTTCTTTTAGTTGTAAAATATAATAAAATTATTGATTACAAATCTTTCCCTATTAATAAGCAGCTTGACCTAGAACATCAAACCTTTACTTTCAAATAATCATGCTAATTGAATTCTGGTACATAGAGGTAAACCTTTTATACTCTGTGATTATTGCTATTAATATTGATATTATTATTTTTTTAAATGAAGTATTAGACACCTCCCTACTCATTTCATTAGTACAGGATATACTTTAAGCTTACTGTCTCGCTTGGGCAATTAATTAAAATTGAAGCGGAATGTTTACTAATTGGGTATTTAATTTTCAGCTGTGATTAGGCGCCTCTTCAAATACCTATTCGGCGGGCTGATAAGCGGTACCAGCAATGGCGCTATAGCTGTATCATAACTGGCAAGAGTTAACCCGTGCGATTTAAGTGGTCTCGTTCATGGTTTAATGAGCACATCAAATGCGAACTTTATAGGTAGAAGCTCAGCCCGGTTAGCTGGAAATGCTGCTCTTTGCGCTCTGCACTTACCGCCAGCTCGCTGTGCAGATGATAATTATAATGCCACTTAATGGTATAAGAGCTAGAGACCCATGTTGCCGTTACTGTTGCTGTGGCTGTTGCTGTTGCTCTTCTGCTCAGCTCCACTTAAATGCCACGGGCATTAAGCGCTTAAATTGCAGGAGCGGATTTAAGAGCACCAGGAAGTGCTTGAGCAACAATTAAATAAAAATTGTTGCTTAAAGATTTTATTGTTGAAGGTAAGGTGCATTTTTAAATAAAATTATAAAATAACACAAAAACTTATATAGGGAGGAAGAAAAAACTTGTATACAAATAGAAATGAAATATTGATTGTCAAATTGTATAGATATGTACATGCATACACAATTTATCAAAACATTGTGTTTACTTATTTCAGTTATTTATATATGTATTCAATAGACAGCTTGCAGCGCCCCATTTACAATAGCGCCAAGTGTCCCGCTTATGGCCCATTCCGCTCCTGTATTGCTTTTGCTCGTAAATTATGAACATTATCGCTAAGGACATTTAACTTGCAAATTACCATAGATCAGCATACCACAATGATGCGGGCACTATGGAACAACCACACCCACACATACACACGCACGCACAAGCACACAAATACAAACACCCACTCACGCATGCACTAATAGTAAAAAATATTCGTATGTACCTATAGAGACTCCCTCCCATTCTCTATTCTATTCCACATTATCTATATGTATACACATTATTTTTATTGCACGCCACATACAATATGCAGAAATCGTGGAATATTTGGCGGTATCTAAGCAAGAACTTTGCACATTAACCTGTTACCTCTGTTATCTTTATGTATTTCTAGAGCTTTTTCTTTTGAGTTTGAATGGAAATGGGTCTGGAGGATAGCTTAAAACAAGTTATCCCATATTCAATTATGCACAATTATGCACACACACGAGTCCCTCTCACACACACAGCCACAGACACATATTTACAAACACATAAATCAATCCACAGAGCAGTCAGTGGGGATCAGAGACAATGTGAATGTATATACATTTTATACTTTTGTGGCTACTTTGCTTTTTTTGCTTGATGTCGCTCGCTGTCTGCTCGAGTTTTATGCGTTCCATTTTATTATCACGCATGTCAGCTTGAATTTTATTTTAAATTACAGCTAAATAAGAATGAAGCTTGACAGAGGAATTTCCCAAGTCGTATGACATACAATTACTCTGAGAATATTTATGGTATTTTGTTTAGCCTTCTGATTAAACTTACCGGCAATCTCTGGTTTCGGCTGACTTATCGATGCTGTTACTAAATATCCATCATAATAAATTTGAGCCTCTTGGTTCGATTCCCAAGTGCGCACACACACACACACACGCACACAGTCTAAATTATGGCCTTGTTGTGGGCTTTATCGTCGTCTGCAGTTAGCTTTTAAGCCAAGCAGCTCATTCCTCGAATTTTCCACCCGAAGTAGCAAACAGTCTACGAGATACTGTATCCAAGCTATTTATTAAGTTTACAACAAATAAATTTGTATTTTAAGGAAAGTTGCTGGACTTTAATCTGAAAGTTTTAATTAAATGTTTATACGGCTTCTTTGTAGTATATGCATATTGTTGTGCTCGAATAATTTACAGTGCTCGGTAATTCATTCAATT
This sequence comes from Drosophila navojoa, assembly GCF_001654015.2. Next base: position 296,352 of record NW_022045911.1, read on the forward strand.
AAAAACTTGCCGTCATTTGAATAATAATAAATGCCGTGGGCGTTTATTCAAATGTGAGAAGCAATTTTAGAGATCTTCATGGAATTTTAGGCCATTTAATTTCGAGCTCTGCATAACGGCAATTGCAGCAATATTTTAACTGTCGTGTGTGTTTTTGTGTGTGTGTTGCCGCAGCGGGCAGACCGCAAAGTGAAACTATTTTATCTTTTGTCAATTGCTGTGCGTAAAATTTGATTGCACACCTAATTGGCAAGCCAATTAAATTACACGTAACCACAATCAAAAACTAATTACAGTTAACTTAATTGCATTGTTTTTTTTATTTATTTATTTTTCGTAGTTCACAATACCAAGAGCTAACCACAGAATGTTTGCCAGTTGCGAAATTTGATATGAATTCGAGTCCGAGTTTTGGTTGTTTGGCCAGCCAATTTGTTGACTTGGTCACGGACGTTTCACACTGCTGGATTACGACATAAACCTCTACAAGTTGGCCAAGCTGCGAATCGAGCCAAGTTCTGTGGCATTCGGAGTGCGCGCCGCGAGCCAACTGTTTGCCCAATGCTTGCGGCAGCTGCTTTTATACCAGAGCCGAGTCCTTGCTAAGGCGTCGGCGCGGATAAATTGCTGGCTAGAAGCAAAGAGGCGAAAGGATGCAGCCGGCATCCTGGCTGCATGCGCTGCTCTTTTGCCAGCGTTTGTTTACATATGGCGACAGCTGAGGCCAAATGCCAGCCCGAGACTAGGAATCTCACTTTGTCTAAGATGCCATTGTGTGTGTGTGTGTGTATGTGTATATGTGTACATTACATTGAAGTTTTAATTGAATTGCGGCAGCAAGTTTTTAACTGCATTCCACAAACACAAAACACACAACACAAACACACAGCCAGCAAAGGTGTGAGCCAAGTTTTGTGCCACAAAACTTTACAGCTTTAAAGTTTTTCACTTTTGATGTGGCATCATTGCAGTTGCATTGCATTCTCTTTTATTTTCTTACTACTGATCCGCTTCTACACTACTCTCTCCCCTCTCTCTCCCTCTCCAAATGCAGTTTAAGAACTGCGAGCTGAAACAAACAAAAGGCGTCAGGCGCAGCAGCGCGGCGGCTGCCCTCAAAAGTAGGCAACGCAAAATGTTCATTTGGCAAGCGTTCGCTCTGCTTGAAAACTGTGTCGAACACCTGTTGTTATTATTGTTGTATTAGCTAGCAGCTTGTTTATGTTGCTGTTGTTGTTGCTGCCCTCTGCTTGTTTGTTACTTTGTCTCTTCTTTAGATTTTGCCTGCCGCAAAAGTTTTGATTTCGCTTTTGTTTCGGTTGCTGCTCTTGTCGCCCCATTGTTCTTACTTGCTGGCAGAGTTTATAAGCACCCTGCCAGGTGTTTTGATTTATTGCGGTTTGGTTAAGTGCGGCACCAACTTCATTTTAATCTCCCACAGTTTAAAAGTATTTTCTGCAGTGTGTACAGCTGCTTTTGTCATTGATCTGTGGGGGCTAAAGAGAAAAGAGCAGAATGCTAATCACTAAAATCTATTGAAAGCATATATAAACATATGTATATCGAATTATTCTCTAATGTAGTTCTAAAAACAAAAGAAACTGTACTGAAGCTGTAATACACTCTCATTTACTCAAACTTTTCTCTTAAAAGAAAAGTTTGAGTGCCTTTGACTTTCCCTGCACAAAGATCTGAAGGCTGAGCCATAAATTATTTAAAAATCCGATAAATCATGACTCTGTTCGCAAATAAAAAAGCTTCTGCACTTCTTCATTACAGTTTCCCAAAAAGTTTGTTTTTTCGTATCGACTGTGCGATCCTAACTCATTTCGTATGCCCTCTTATCTGCTGTGTTAACCCACTTAGAACAATTTAAGCGCTGTGCCAATTTCACACCCACAGCAACTGCAAACACATCCGGCCCCGTCCCGGGCTAGTTTCTTTATGCGGCTGATTCGTTTCGACGCTAATTACAATTACGTTCCCATCCAATTGCCAGGGGACATTTCGAATATCGGGCTGGGGAAAGGAGCGTGTATATCTATAGCTGGCCGGCTGCTCGCGACATAGACCCATTGAGACTCCAAACATAGCCATGCATATTTTATTCTCTATGTTGTCGGCAAAATTTGCTGGCAAATTGCCTACACCATTTTCGACAGGCCCGTTGCCACTGTCATTGCCGTTTGCAATCCCATTTCTATGGCTACTCACAGGGCTCGGTTTTAGTCTGGTTTCTTTTTGCTCTCCGACCACGATTCGTTTGGCGTTTTGCAAGTGTAACTTAATTTGTTGCCCCATCGGTGGCTACAGCAGCCAAAAACCATTTGGTTCATGCACAATTTTGACACCCACCACGCCCACAGCCCGCCATCAGACACGCCCACTTACAAGTACATATGTACTCTTGTGGTGTGAGATGGGTTTGGCAGGGCCCGGCCTTGCTGCCGTTTTCATTAGTACTCAATTAATGGAGCATGATCTTAATGGGTTTTCAACAACAGGCCGTCCAAATCGAACCAAACCGAATGAGTCTAGCACTGCCCGGCGCGTGGGCGGGCAGCGAGGCGTGCCGTTTGCTAAGTGCGCCAAATCAGCAGAACTCTAATTGGAGACGGACATAGGACATAGGATGCGAGGACGGATGAGCAAGAGCAAGAGCAAGAGGATGCGGAAGCAGCCAAGGGCGGGCATTGTGAGCTTTCAAAAAGTTTATTACTGCCAAAAAAGGCGAGAAAAAACATATTGACCACACGCTGAACCACAAAGGAAAGGAAAATATTGTTTGATCGACTGACTAGGCTATACTCTGTAAAGGCAAATTAAAGTAAATCAGAAATTATTCTTGACTGTTTTTTTTCGTTTGTGATTATATTTTGATAACTCTTATCTTATCTAAGCCTTTTAATGGAATATCAGATTATATGTAAGCTATAGGGTATTCAAAAAACAATTATCGTTGTGTGGGCATTATGTGCGAGAGTGATTCGCCAAAATTTCTACTACTGCTCGAGGCAAAGTGCACGGCTTTAGCCGCTTGCTTTGAGCTGTTGATGGCTGCGTGGCTTTGAAGCCTCATTTGGTCAAACACTTGATGATTGATTGAACGCACGTTACGGAAATTGTGCTTACTTGCCGAATGTTGTGGCAATTATTAAAGGCGAGTAGTACTCGGAATGGAAGCTAATTCTTGTCGAATACTCTCTCTCTTTATCCCAGATTAAGCGAACTTTTAATAATTCACATTTTCGCACTCAATCGACTATCGACTTGTGTGTGCCAGACCCCCCTCGTACTTCATGGGGTAAATATTTGCATTACATAAGTATTCCCCAATCAGCTCAGATCTGCGAGTTCGCTTCTCAATTACCTGCTCAAATTTAAGAGCCCCGGCTTATGCCGGCTTTACAAAGTGCGTGCAAACATAAATTCGAAGAAGCTTCTGCTCCAAATTGAAATATTTATTTTGGAAATTCGAGCGCAAAATGTTCCTTACCTCTTTTTGGGGCACTTTAACTGCAACAACGGCGAGCCCCACGCCTCCGGGATGTCTGGCCATATTCAATCAGTGTGAAAAAAGAAGAAAATGAAAAGAAAATCTACCTTAACACGGCCCAGGGCGCAGTGGATAACAACTGGTCCGCGTGTCGACTGGGCCTCCGGGCAAACGAGGCTAATATTTCAGCGGCTCGAATGGCGTGAAGCAATTGCTTTCCGGTTATTGTGTATATTTACGGGCCATATTTGTTGCCAAGCATCTGGCAGCCGATGAAATACAATTTCAAACCTGCATTTGCTGTAAACGAATTGTCTGCGTTAAATTTTCCCCAGGTTTTCCTCGAGCTATGCAAATGCCAATGGTGGGAAATTCGATGAAAAGCATCAGCCAGCCACTTGGCTTGGCTACACAAAGCAGACTCAAGCATAAAAAAGTATAGGAGATACCTTTGAAGCAAATTTAACTCGCATATTTGGGGATTGCCCAAATTCAAAGTATAGAAATTTCACATTAAATAATTGGTATTCAATACATAGCAGCTAAGAGTCTGTAAATGTCTTTAATGTAATTCGTTTCGTTTAAAGACATGTCTGGCTCTTGCATATGCCAAGTTAAAGACAGAACACTTCTTCTCAGTGAATTTTGAGTATACTATAAAAAGAGAACACTTGTGAACAGCTTTACCCAATTACGAAATCAAATTTTCATATTTTCATGAATTTTCCAAGTGCCATTCGAAGAAAAAAGCAAAACACTTCAAGCAATTCGAATTTGTTGTTATACCCGGCACTAAAGGAATAAGGTATGCCGTGCTAAATGCAAAAGTAGATCAACCACCAACTCTATCAACATGATATAAAACGATAATATAAAATAAAAAAATAAAAAAATATTTTCCTTGTTACTTTCATCTTGACTCTTCGAGTATAAAATATCAAGTACTTCAAACAAGAATCAGAGATCTAGAATATCAGCAAGTCGATTGGCTACTGTGTTGAGATACTTGAAATACTTGAATTTCACTTTTACTTCTGATACTTGAAACTGAAAATTGAGCATTTTCTTAGTTCTCTCTGAGGCATAAGCGAATGCCAGAGTTTTGTCCTTTTCTTTTGCCTTTTTGCCAGTCGCACGGTAATGAGATTTATTACAACAGATTGTTACAATATTTTCATGATGAGCAAAACAGCGAGACAAGAGCAATTTAATTTTTAATTTTCCAAATGAATGCGCCCAAATTAGGCTCATTACGATGCCAGATTATTCCTCAAAAAATAGCATGTGTGTGTGCATGTGCTACGCCCTAGGATAAACGTGGAACAACCTCTTTAAAGTTCCGTAAATACTACTTAATTCTTTTCCTGAGAATTTCTTTAAGCTGTTGCCCAGCTGTGAGGCTAGTTGAATTTTATCGTTTTTCAAGCCGTTAAGCAGAGTCCCCCTAATGGACGGCCCGGGGTAGGAGGTTAACTTTTCGGTGGAAGCTGTAAGCGAGATAGACGGAGGCGATAGACGTAACACAAGCATATCCGTATCAAATTTCTGAGCTGTCGTTTACACTTGACCAACTTTCAATTACCCTACAAAATAGGTGCACTACACTCTGAGATGGGTGTATAGGCTAAGATTTAGAGTTTTGTTGGATAATTTAAGTATTGAGTTTTGAATTGGAAAAATATAAAACATGGAGATCAATCAACAAGACTCAAGGTATTTCATGATCAGGTTTTATAAAAAAAGAGTAAATTGAGATGCCCTGAACCCAAATGAAATGTGAATAAAGGTTAAAGTTGCTAAATCGTAAGTTTCGCCTAAAGATATAATTTTTGTTTCAAGTAGATTTTTTGACACCACCATTTTAAAGATATCTCTCAAATGTCAGACTTCGCCTGTGCTCGTCTATGTCAAAATGTATAGAATTATCAGATGAGTCCGTCCAATATCGACTGCCTGAATATTCCTGGCTTAGATTTACTGTTGGTCTAAACCAATCCGTTTGGCTGCCTGTCCGTCTGTCCGTCTGTCAGTAAGAACGCGTTGATTTCTCAACCTATTTAGGAACTTGAAAATTTTCTATTTTATGTTTAGATTAAGCATTTAGTGGGCGGTCAAACAGAGATGATAGAAGCGATGCGTTTGCTCCCGTTTCCCAAAACGGAAGAAATAATAGTTGATATTTTATATTGGAGATTTGTTCAGTGACAAACATTTCATATACATGCAATAATGATAAAAATGCGACTTTATTTTCCTGGCTTATGTACATAAACATCAGTGTTCATTAATGGCATTCAGCTAGATCAGTCGGGCACTGCCGACCAAGGCTTTCCTGGTTTTCTTTTTATTAAAATTTGTATGACTGGGTGTCCATTATTTGTTGGGCATTTCAAGCTTTAGCTACAGCCGCCTGGTCTGTCACCTACCCCGCATTCGTGCCTGCCCATGCCCCTCCCTTGCTTCTCCTGTCACTTTCTCGTACGTAGCATGCTTGTCCAGCCTATTGGCCAGTTAGTTGCTGACGTTGCTCGGCGTAAAATCGCATAACAAATGATGTTTAATGCTGTGGCTGATGAAGCTGAAAAGGCCCCAAACGCATTCCATGTGGCCAAACATGCGTGCAAATGGAATGCCTTTTTGCAGGCATTTTCTACGCGCAGCTCCCGCAGCCCCCGAAACCCAGTTTGTTTTCCTCTTTCCTCTTTTTTTGCGCAAAACCTTGTTGGAGAAAACACGCTGCTCATTTGGCTTGATAATTTATTTTCGCATATTAATTTTGGCTCGACTTGTGCGAGCGATATAGTGGGCAATGCGCAGACAGTGAGAGAGAGAGAGAGAGAGAAGGTGAGAGAGAAAGGCAAATGAGAAATGTGTGATAAATGAGAGACGCTTAAATGCTCAGGAATACGAGTACTGCCCGCCACAGACAGGCATTCAGAGGGCAGAGCACTGAAAATGATTATCCTGCACAGCACACACTCACATCCTACCACACACACCCACACACACACACACACACACAAACACATATACACTTGGGATATCAGGGTTAAAGAATTCGAGCATAAATGTTGCACTCTACAATTGCGTACTCAAATCAGGAACTAGAAGAGTCTTAAACGTGTGTACCAAGGCGCATGAAACCGATACAAATAATGTAAACATGTAAAGCTTAAGACTATTTCAGCTATATTTTACAGCAGTACAGGGTTTTCTCCAAGTGCATTTATATACATTCATAAATATTTCGTCGCTTTTCGGCTTAATTATTTTCCGAGCGCCTAAAGGCAGTTCTCTAGCGGATTTTCAACGTAATATATAATATATTCTATTTCTATATTCATATAGTAGCATGACAGATAAGTCGTATGGACAGTGTTTTGCTTGAAAATGTTGCATTTATCAGGCTTAGGCTTTTGATGCTCGACAACAGGCTCCCCATAATTAATGAGCTCTCAAACTGCGCTAATGGCCAGGAGTTGAACTGTGTCTCGGCTTGGCACGTGCTTGAGGTGAAACATGGTATAATGTCGAGCTTAGTGTACTTGTCGGTTAAAAGCAATCATCTGAGAGTTATACTGAGAACAGAGAGTCTGGTGCCCAAATACCATAATATCAAGAGAGGGCTATGCGACAGATAGAGGATGCAATTTTCCATTTCAACCTAATTATTTTGCTCCACTCCAGGTTCCTCTTTGCACATGCCTAAGTAAACACTCGCTCAGTCATCTGATTTCCAGAAACTACCTCAAATATGCTTGGCTTATTTGAATTTCCTTTATTCTTGAACCTCTTATTAGCCAGCACAATAGCGAACAATTGTAACGGCTCTTAACTGTCCCCAATTTCCTTTTGGGTGAGCTGACGAGTTTTTCATTTTAATGGGCCGTGTTTGCTGATGCTTGACAACATTTTGTCAATAGGAATTCCACATATATACATTGTATGTATATATTTCCATTAAATTGCCTTTCGGCAATGCTCAATCGAAATTCGAGTGAAATCGAAATTTAACTTTGAAACTTTGCGCTCTTTGAAATGTGAAGCTCGCCAATTATAGGGTGCAAAATGCCATGAATAATATGTGTGTAAAGCATTGTTTGGGCCAGGCCAACTGCACGGGGTGAGGCAGGAAAAGGGGCAGGGGCAGGGGCAGGGTAAGGGTGCGAAAATGTTATAAGGTGCTTGTTGTAAGCGTTGCAAGTGCTTTAAATGGCACTTGCATCAAGTGCAACAGCTGCTGCTGCCGCTGTTTATTCAACATCATCAGCATTATAGTGATGATGAGCTACATCATTACCAGCTTCATCATCGTTGTCTTCTTCATAAGATTCCATTGCTGCTTGTCCCCGGCATACATTTTCAAGTGTTTTGTTGATGCACGTGTGTATGTGAGTGTGTGTGTGTGTGTGAGAGTGTTTGTGTTTGTGTGTGGCACGCACTCATTTACAGACTTCGTTTGCATAATAATTTCACTCATTACATTTAGTTGCGCTGCAAACACCCCGCTGCCCTCTTCCACTCCAACTAAATATGCAGCAGATACATTTATTTGCCAGACGTTGCTGGAGGATTTATGCTTCGCATGTGCCAGCATGTGGCAATGCTTAAGCCAACTATGAGGTCAAGATGCGGCAGCATACCCACTCACACAACACACACACACACTCACACACACACAGACTTCCATTAAGACTGAACGGTTTGTGTGCTGCAGTTTCTTAAACGTTTTCATCATTATACCCTCTACCCGTTGCACATTTGCAAATAAGGGTATTCCGCATTTCGTGAATTGTGATGTAAGGCACAAGAGAAAGGCATTTTACGCTTTCCTTAAAAGTATGTTAATCAGCGCCGTCCTTTTCGTAAAGTTATCATCTCTGAGACTAGGCTGAATACTAATATAACTGTTGCGCTTGAGCTATGATGGTATTCTATGAATAGAATACTCTGATCTACAGTTTCGCTGTTTCGTATTCGTCTGTCGAGTGATCATCAATTACTTAATGTCAATTGTCCGTTCGCAGTTTAATTGATTTGCCAACTTTGGTGACTCTAACTTATTTTCCATTGAATCATTCAAATTGCAATTTGCATACCCGGAGCTGGGCCCACTGTGCGAACTTTGTGCGCAGCATGAACTTTGCGGCTTCTAACGAGCCACATAAAATGTTCCGCATTCCGCATGCCACATGCCGAATGCCGAATGCCGCATGCCACTTGCCACTTGCAAGCCAAGTTCAAAGTGTTGCAGCAAAACTTTTGCCTCTCTCAATGTTGTTACTCGGTTTTGGGACAGAAGTTGCTTTCCAAATTTTTCTCTTTACTAGTTTGTCGAATTACAAAAATCCGAATTTTTATTTGGCAATGGAATTGGCGCATTGCCTGAATATATATATATACTTGATTGCCACTAAATATTGCTTAGTTATAACTAGATATAATCATTGTTATGTGAATAATATGTGGCTTAAACATTAAATCTCAGATTGCTGTCTGTATTGTCTTGTTTAAGGCTCCCTTTCTTCCCAGAACATTTAGCAATCGGTTTTCGGTTTACTTGGCATGAATCGAAAGCCCATAACAGGCTGCCATTTCTCAATTGTTTGTTTGTTATTGAGTAAACATAGTTGCATGTCTGCGGCAGTCCAACTCCACCTTTGCCTAATAGCTCATGTGATTCACTCATAGCAGACAGAATTTTAAGCTTGGTGGCTGGCCCATCGAATCAATGGAGCACATGAGCCAAGCACAACATTCCTCAAGTAAGCCTTTAAATGCTTTTATTAAATAATCTCCTTATGGCTGCTCGATACATGTACGTTCCTATGTGTGTGTGTATATGTATTTGTGTGCTGCTCAAGCAGCGAACATTCAGGAGGACTTGTCCGGCATTTCAGCTTCTGTTTCGTTTATTTAATAAATAGCCGACTTTATTCGCAGTCCGTAGTGTCAGTCCGATTCTAAGCTGTCTCTGCAGGAATGCATTTACCGTCGTTCACTTGAACGTCATCTATTTTTATGCGCCATCCTTTTGCCTTTATAGAACTTTCCATTCCATTCTAGCTGCTCTTTAATCTCGGAACTGGGAGCTCGAGGCTTGGAGCATGGAGTGCTGCGCCCATTCCCACGCCCATTCCCAGTTTCCAATTCCAGTCCCCTTGCCTTGTGGCGCATTTCCTTTGCAGTGCTTGGATGCAACAGCAATTCACTTAACTTACTCAAGTCGTTGTCGGCATAACTTCCTCACCTCTCTCTCCCTCCCTCTCGCTCTCTCTGTCACCTTCGCCACTCTCCTGCTGCCCAGCGATGCTCAAAAAGAAAGAAAAAGAGTGGAATCAGAGAGCTTAAATCCAAGCAGGATAGTCATCCCACACGCTGAGCTCGGCGCTTAGTGTTTTAATGCCAATGCGAACACACATTTTATACAATTTCTCTTATGTACGAGGAGAGTGTATACATTTCGAAATCCTTTGGTTCATGCATTTGTACGCTTTATTTAACCATGGAGAGCGGATTGCCAGTGGATCGGGCGTAATTGTGTGGGCTGAGTTACTGTCAACTCTAATAAGGGTCGCAATGCAAAGCAAAATAAAAGAAAAACTAAAATAGAAACTATTTACAGCTGGCATATGAGACTGCAAATCTATGCCAATGATGCGAAAATGTCTGCAAACTCACAGCAAAAATAAAAAAAAACGGATTACAGGCGAGCCTCTTGAGACAGTCAGTCTCAAAACTTTTCGCAGTGCAATAGATTTTGTTTGCTTGAAGTAGAGCAAACTTCTGCACCGAGTACTTAATGCCTGAATAGCTCTTAGCTATTTAATATCATTGTCTGCCGTGAACGCATTGCTGATTTATTGATTGATTGATGACAAATAAACGACCTAAATACGAGGAATTATTATATATGTATGTATGACTTTCCAATTATCTGTAATTATAAATTTAAAATCTAATAATTTAACTAATTTCTGTTTGAAATATGACTATAATTTGTATTGAAATAGTTGCCATTACAAATTCATTACATATTATTTTGATATTATTTGATACGTTCAGCTTGACACTTCATTTAAGAGAAAGACCAATTGCTTAAATATCTACAAACATTGACTGAATATTTTCTAATCCTAAAAATTCAATTGCATTTAAATACATTTAGCCCAAATAATAAATCGATATATTAAACATACACAAAAGAATGGAAATACTTTCGTCTTTCGCACTTTAAGCTACCTGTTATGGAAATCGTTTAGCACATGCAATGCTAACTCTTTTATAATAGCCCAAAAGCCCTTTGTAGCTGCTTTATGGGCTTTAGTGAAATTGCTTATAAGTAGACCAACAGCGAGCCAGTTAAACGACTTACAATTTCTCAAGTAGTTGCTAATTGAACTGATTTGACTGCTTGTCGCCTCGCCTCTGTCACTTTACATAGAAAGTGAGTGTTTGGTGCGAGAATTCTCGGACTCTGCTGCCGGCTCAGTTGTTCTTTGGATCTTCAGACGTAAAGAGACTTTGCTGCCATGCTGAGAGCATTTGCCGTTTTCTACTTGACAGGCGTGGCACTGGCTAGCAGCAGCAGCAGGAGCAGCCGTCCCGTTGATCATCTACAGCGGCTCAGCAGATCTCTGCTCTTTCCCGCAACCGCCCCAACGCGTGTGCAATTCATTGGCGGCATTGGCATCCCAGTGGAGGACTTACCCTTTGAGTCGGTTACCTCGGGCTATGTGCTGAAGACGGAATACTTTCTGCCCACCACTGCCGAGGAGATCACCAGAGTTTACTTCAAGCCGCAGCCCATAACAGGCAGAGAGCAAGAGGCTCACATGGAAGACACATCCGGCATGGGCTCCATGTATCGCTGGGTCATCTATCGAGGCATCGAAACGGTTTTGGAGAACATAAAGTTACCTGGACGCAGCTGCCTCCTGCGCGTCATTTGCGAACATGCTGCGCTGCCCTTGACCCACGAGAGTGGATTACTGGGTGAGCTGCTGCACATAGTGCTGACTCCATCGAGCTCCTCGGACCACTATGCCGTGCACTCCGATCGGGAGTACTTGGTTGCGGAACGCTTTGGCAAGCGTGGCGGCAACTGCGAATCTGCCTATGGACATAAATGCCCGAGCTCTCCCATGGGACTGATTACGATATTATTCTGAGTTATGAGCACCATAAGAAGATTGTGATAAATTTTTTTTTTTTAATAAAATTGTATTTAATTAAGGCTATCAGTTGCTACCGACTGCATAATATCCATTCTCGGTGCGAAAACAGTGAAATCATTTAATTAGGACCCTCAAGCGAGAACATATACACATATTTATATTTATAAGAATATATATATATATTTTTTTTTAAGTCATTAGATAGATTTATTAGTTAAATTTTGAGCTACTGTGAAAATATGTAAAGAAAAGTTATTCCCGACTTTCCACCAAAATGAAATAAAGTGTATTAGATTTGTGTAATGACCCTATTGCTGTCCATCGTCCTTATGAATTTCGTCGCTATTAACGCTAGAAATATTAAATTATTGAAATATAACAACTCAAACTAATAGTATAATTGCTGATATGTCTACACCGATTGGAGTCGTGGTAAATTTTGTACAATTTCTGTTCTACAATTCAATGTTGAAATTCGAGGCATGAGCTAATGTGGACATATTAATAATATGGACACAAAATCAGGATCTATAAAAAAAAATCACTTTTCGTTTCCATTTTTTCTTGATCACCTTGAGTTGAACTATTCGCGTGACGTTCTTCGAACCAACATCGTTTATGAAGCGATCCGATTGGCGATCGCAAATAACTTTCTTCTCCACTATTAAAAGACTATCACGGAATTGTGCTTCTTCTCTACTTAAGTACGGAATTTTCATGTTTACAAACAATACGTATACAATACATACACAATACATGCACAACACACACCAATACATACACAACATACACACCAAACAGGAAGGGAACGCAAATTCTGCAATACATTGAGCATTGTCGATGCTAGAGACTAGAAAGGGGAAAAAAGACTTGAATTTGATACCCCTTTAAATACCCCGTAATCATCACAGTTTTGGACATTGTCACAATTATGTTTCCCTAGACTAACCTAATATATCCTCAATAAGGGCGTGGCAAGCAGCAAGGCAACACGGCCTGTAGAGCCCAACTGCAAGGTATTTGAATCATATTGGTGTTAGCCAAAAACTATTCAGCTATGAAGTGCCACCGCATGCCGACACTAGAATTACATTATATGAAATGAGAGCACAGCCACGATTGATGCGACTCCTACTGATATACATTTATAGAAATCGGGAACAGAGTATCACGCAGTTGATAGCATAAAACTGCAAAGCTCTTACTTGTTTTTGCAACCTCGCAGGGAAACTAGTATTTATACTCTCCAGGTCGAGGCTATGTCTATTTATATGAATGACATATTGATAGAAGTAGAAGAACTCATGAACTGTTATTTATATTTTATTGTGTCTTATGCACACAATTCAAATTGAAAACTTTTAACAGCTGTGCGAGGTTGATGCTATGCTAATATTAGCTTAGAACTTTTCATGTGGGCTCATTACCATAAACAAACAGTGATTTTTAACATCTCTTGCCGTAGTCATTTATTTAATTTCTTCTTATCACAACAACAATTTCTCAATATCAGCTACGAAAATTTTCACACTTTAGAAACCGGCTCTTGTTAGTATCCAACATTAAAAGAAGTTTGTGTAAGTGCATTTACTGATCAGAGATGAAAAGAATTAAAGTGATGTGGCTCAGCGTTCAGTTGTGAACGTGATCTTCAATGGGCTCAATCATGCAGCAAACACTTGTGTTCATATCTCTAGCTGTTCTGGGCAGTGGTACAATGATCTATCCAAAGATAGCGCCCACACCCGTTACGTTTATCTGTGCCATTGGCATTCCCGTCGGCGATCTGCCCTTCGAGACCGTCGTCTCTGGCTACGCGCTGAGGATGCAGTACTTCCTGCCCAACAATGCGTCAGAAGTAACGAGCATCTATCTGAGGCCCCAGCCGATTACGGACAGAGGCAACAGCAGGAGTGATGACCAATTGGGCTCAATATATCGATGGATATTATATAATGGCATTGAGATGATTCTTGAAAAGACGAATCTGTCTGGGCACAGCTGCCTGCTGCGATTGATCTGCGAGCACGCGGCGTCGCCTTTAAGCCATGAGAGTGGCCTTCTGGGCGAGGTACTGCACATCATTCTGACACCCTCGCGATCAAAGGATCACCTGAGTAGGCGCAAGGATCACAGCTATCTGGCAGCAGAGCGCTTGGGCAGGCGTGGAGGCAACTGCGAGGCTGTCTTTGGGCTGAAATGTAAAAGATCGCCCCTAGACTTAATTAGTGTGTTATTGTAAGAATTTTAATTTTAAATAAAAAAAATCAACATTTTTATGAAAGGAAAAAATTTCAATTCAATGCAATATTTAAATATGATTCAATCATTATTTCATTATTAATTATCACAGTTTTCAAAAAATCTATTCCAATTCACTTTTGACTGATAAACGACATATATCTAATGCAATCGATGCTGTTTCGGTATCACGTGGGCAAAGGTGTGATAATTACAAAGTTGATAAACATTTTAATTAGTTTTCGTACGGCCTGTGATTCGCATAGCAAGCAGCATCAACTGTAATTACGCATGCAAGCGATTTCAAGCACACACGACGTATGCGTAATATGCGTGCGATTGAATGCTGTGCGGTGAGTGTGTGTGTGTGTGTGTGGGTGCGGAGTTGTGCATGTCAGAGCTGTATATTACACTTAAATTTAAATAGTAAATACAATTTATATGAATTATGTGCCGCCTACATGCATTTAATACAAATTCATTTGGACGCCTTCCTCATTAGGTCGACATTCAGAGCACGTACGTATCAGCCAGCGCCGCCCACTGGCATGTCCTCATCGTAATGGGCTTAAATACTTTGGCACGCAATCGGCTTGTCCATGTGCATGTCCATGTCCAGAGCGCACACAGCCGTAAAATAATTACACACACATTGAATAAAACGCGACATGAAACAGAAACAAATCAACCTCCCCTTGGCCTTAACTCGCTTCTATGCCTATCGGCTCGTGGGGGGGCGGTTAGTGGGCGCTGCTTGGGCCGGAGGCGTGGCTGGGCTAACTCACACCGTTTGCTTTTGGCATTTCAATGCCGTTCGACCAAATGGATTTAATATTAATTAGCTGGCTGACAACGCAAGCGGCAAACCAATTGAGTAAAGTCCCTTTGTAAGGCATTGCGCATACGCTCTGTGGCCCCGGGCGACCCCGGGCACACAGTATATTAAATCAAAATATTGCCTGGTAAACATGGAGCACAGCTTCATTTGTGGCGGTCTCAAACATATTGTGCTTATCCCAAAAACAAACATCCTTTCAATATTTTTGTAAACTTTCTGCTACATCAAAACAAAAAGAAAATCATATGATAATTGAATTCAAGCAATAGCAGCAGCTAGAATAAAGCTTGTGCAGCAGTTGGGAGCTCTTCCGGCTCGGTTTGCCAGCTGTAGCCACTCGTCTTCAATTCAGTCCTATCCTGAGGGCACTCAAAACAAGCCAAGGGGTAAACTTGTTTGCTTAATTATTTAGCCAAATGCAAATGAATTTCTGTCTGCCTTTGTGACCCATGTGAGCACCGGCTCTCGAGTGCTGCACACTGAAATTCAAGTTAGTTTTTAATCAAATTAGGCGAGAACAATGCCAACAATTAACTGATGAAGATCTAATGCTCTCTTAGCCAGTCGAAATTAGGCTTTTCTTTACAATATACAAGTTTATATATCTTAAATAACCTTTTACAAAAATGTAATTATTTTGATTGGAAAATACGTAAAAGAAGCTTACTATCTTGAGTTTATGGATTTGTTTTATAAAATGGTGCAAGGAAGTTCAGCATACGAGTTAAAATATAGAACACCTTAGACTACATAATAAAATGAGTTATTATTGATCAATTTTAAGAGAGAGAGTCAGCTTTAACTTTACTGATATATTTTGGAGATTTTTCCCCGAAACATTTAGAAGACATAAGTAGAATAATTGATAAATCAGACAACAGATACACTAAGTTGGCTATTAAATTTGTAGTTCTTTTTTATAAAACTGTACGTTCGTAATATGATTGGGCATATTCTTTTTGGCCTATTTTGAAAGAGAATTAAATATGCATTGCTACAGATCATCTGAGATAAATAAAGTAGATTTTTTAATTTTTCGAGCTTTGAAATTTGAAATAGATTATTCTAAGTTCTAAAAGTCAGGCGACATCTGATTTTGTATCATCCCCAATTGTCCTTGATATAAACATATAATGATATATTCAAGATCGTTAGCCTGATAAATCTTTATTCTAGTCTTATATCTGATATATAATAGTATTCCCAATTTGTTAGAGCTCTACTAGACTAATCAATAGTATTTCATAGAAAGAAGCTTCGAAAACGTTTCTCTGACTGCTTGAATTCATAAACCAACCAGTCTTCAGTTCGTGATCGAGTATAAAATTTATTATGTAAAAAATACTTTCTCTTCAAATATAAATTTAAATTTACGTTTATTTCGAGCTCTAGCACCAAAATGTTGTGCTTAACTAACCTAACTGACAAGTCTGCGGCAGTGTAGCCTCACGTTTTAAATATGCCAACTCTGCCAAAATAGCTGACTGTGCTGAAAATCCTTTTACACTAACAAATTTTTTTGTTGGTCTGTCAGAGAGAGGACAGTGCGACGGTGTGTGTGTGTGAGAGAGTGTTTGTGTGTGTGTGTTTGTTGTCTGTCAAAGATTTGCAATTTTGTAGTGTGAAATTTATGGGCAGACGTTAAAGATAAACATGCTGTCATTGATTAACGAGTCCTTGTCGAGCATTGCCGGCCATGGCTTGCAGGAATAACCGCACAGCAGCCACTATGTGAAGTTCAGGTTGTGTGTTTTTTTGGTGTCGGACGATATTTTGGAAAATATTTTGAGTGGAAATGATTGTGCCGAAAACTTAAAAGATAAAACCCTGGCAAAACGGAAGCGCACATAAATCAGTTAGTAAATGTGACTTCCTACTTTTGTCGAATACTTGACGCGCAACAGGGAGGCGGACACAGGACGACGCGTCGGTCCTGTTCTGTTCTGTCCTCTGCTGGGTTGGCCTAGTCTGACCTAAGTGCTGCATGAGCGCAAAAGGTAAAAAGGACCAAAGTCCAATTGCAGCCAGTCGGGGGACTCTTGCTGTGCAGGAGACTGTGGCTTGGCTTAGCAGCACAGGAATGAAGAGGAGGAGACAAATCGCAGGATGCCGAACACAGGAGGCAGGACGTAGGACTCTGAAGGAGTGCGCATAGATTGGCAACATTTGATGGCAAAAGTTACGTTCGCATTTATCTTTCGTGCAAGTGTCACTTGTGAGTTCCTTGAACCACAGCCAAAACGACTAGTGCCGGAGATAAGGCGTAAGAGAGCAAAGGGCGCGGGGACAACAGCAGCAACAACAACAACACCGCAACCAGCACGTACCACTCCAGCAACAACAACTATTGCTGGCAGCTACAAAGTGGCCAAGATTCAATGTTAAATATTGTGGCACAACCTTTAAAATTGACTTTAAAACTTGACATTGACAAATGAGCTGACGCAGTGTCGGCCTCAACAGTGGCACAGCCCCGGAACTGGAACAGGAACACGCACTATACGACGGCGCAATCAATAAACAATTGCCGTACTCAAAATGCAGAAGCTTAATTGTTGTTAATTAAGCACTCAGCAGTCGAGCTTAAATGCTCGATAAAAGCCACCGAATAGTGCAGTAGCTCCCTCCGGCCCTTATCGATGGGCGTAATTAAATCGTTGCGGTTCCTTTTGCCATTCTGCAAATGGCCCATAAATGCCGCACTCAATCATTTGGAATTTTCTTAATGAATATGAGAAGGTTATTCTTGCGTTAGAAACGGGCTTTCTCCCTGTATGCAATCCACATATATGTAATCATTTATTAATCACTAAATTAAATTATTTTAAACAGGTATTCATCAAAAATTCAGATTAACAAAATAAATTGCATGATAACATGGTAGTTTGACCTTAATGATTGATGAATAATCTCTCACCGCTCAAACTATATAAACTTGATATATGTATGTATATATATTTATATATGTATTCCTTTTATTCGAATCAATACAGTACAATACAATACAATACCATTCTTAGTTGCGAGCCAATGGTGGATAATATCATGCTCTCAATATGCGTAGGTATTCCGAATTCTACTTTTCAACTATCATAGTTTCGAAAATACCGGTAAATATATTTTTTTATTTTCAATTAAATAAAACAATTTCATTTTTCTACTTTATAAATTTAACTGTGTACATTTTAAAATTGTTTAATGCTCAATAAAAATGCATTTTTATTTTTTTTTTTTTTAACAAATTTAAATATTATTTTGTCCATTTTATATAGAATACAAAATAAACTCATGTGCGATAAAAATGTCACACTGAATACTCGCTAATATTGATAGCTATCGATTATTTATCGATTCACACTTTGGCTCTACCCACTTCGTGCCCTCATGCGACGCTTCGTAGCCAAACTACCGCAATTGATTCACCTGCTGCGTCGTTAATTTCCGCTGCTTCAGTCGCAGCCCGCGGCAGTCGTTGTTAAGTTTTCTTCCGTTCTTGCCAATTTGCATGCATGACATGGTAATTCCCAGTCGCAGATCCCGCCCGCAGACTCAGCCCGGCCCCACTGGGTAATTGTGTTGCATCGATGTAATGACAAAATGTTACAACCTGAACGCAGCGTTTGCCATTTGCGCGGTGCGTTGACAAATTGGCTGTCGCTACCGCTGCCGTTGCCGCTGCCGCAGCTGTTATTGTTGGTCTACCTGGCGTGTGTTTGGCGTGTGTTTGGTGTGTGTGCGTAAGTGGGCGTGCCTGTGGTAGAGTGGGCGTTTTGAAGTTCATGCTTATGTTGCCACCTACCCGCGCCAATACAAACACACAGATTTGAATGGCTTTTGTGTGCTTTGATTTATGTGGCTTTAAATAATTTACAATCAAGCATTTGACAGGATTGCCAACTCCTTGTAGACGCGTATCTAGGCTTGTCAGCTTAGCGTGAGTTATGGCTCTGTATTTCATGCAGCTCAGATTATCCGAAAACCCGTAACTATAAACTAGACGTCGTTCAATTTGGCTGCATATCAGATTGATCAGCAAAATATCTAATATAATAAATATATTGTAAATCAGATATATTATTATATATTATATTTGAATTCTATATTCAGTTACTTAAGCTTAAATTGATGACAACTAGCTGAGTTCAATGAAGCTGACGCCGTTTCCAGTCTAATTAACTTTGCAGTTTCTTAGTTAACGCACCTGCGCATTGTCTCTGCTGATTATCATAATAAAGCGACAGACAGCAGCATCAGCAGGAGTCAGCGCTGTAAATGAGACATTGCTCTACTGTGTTGCGACATTACGTGATGGCAACACGTCGTATGCGCAATATTAATTATTCAATGCGTGGCGTGCAGTTAGGCAAAGCAAAGGGAAACTTTTACTGCTTTCCCTTCCTCTCTCTCTCTCTCTCTTTCTCTTTCTCTATCTGTTACTGCCTCCATCTCAACTCTGGCCTGTGCTTTGAATTTAAAGTTGAATCTTGAGACAAACACGCGATGCGGCAATAAACGTGCAATTTTCTCAAAATTACAAAAATGTGAGCAAACATTTTATTTGCGCTTTTAACTTTGTTGCCAGTTGCCATTATGCCAGTCGCCTGGTATAAATCTTTTTGCGATTCCTACAGCCAGCTGCTTGGGCTCTTATTTTCATTTCATTTTGTTTGCTTTTCTTGCACATACACACATATATACGTATGTGTATGTATGTGTGTGTATATATATGCCTCTTTTTTGGGCGCTTCTTTATTTCTGCGTGTTGCAGTGACAAGAATTTGAATAATTTGCCAAATGTGCCAAGTTGAAATGTTAAAATTCGCATCGCCAGCCGGATGTTGGCAAGCGTCGGCCTGCTTCCGGTTTGGAATATAACCGAAACTCACGACTGCCAAATGATTGCAAATGAACGACACTCGTCGCCCCACAAGTCGTGGCGTCCCTTCAGTTGCTGTTGCCCGTTTAGTTTAATGCATCGTTAAAATTATTTAACGCAATTTCGCTAATGTGTGTGTCGCAGCCATAAACAGCAGAGACTGCTAAAAAAAAAGGACAAGGATATTGACAAAGGCTGCGTCTCATTAGAAGTAGAGGCTGCGTCTCAGATGCCTGTCTCTTGGCCAGTAATTTTTCGAGCATGCGTTTTCTTTTGTGTCAGCACAAGTAGTTGACAGCAGCAACAGTTGCTGTTGTTCATTGAGATGATGTTGCTGTTGCTGCTGCTCCTGATTGCCATTGATGACTATGTTACGGCAGCTGCTAGTCTTATTGTTGCTGTTGCTGATGGACGTGCTGTTGTTGCTGCTGATGTAGACAATAACTATTCATATTATTATTGGTGCCTGCTTTGCCTGCTTTTCCGTTATCTCAGGAATTTTTTAATAAAAGGCGCTATGCATTGAGAAAATTAATAAGTAGTGCCATGCACAATGGCGTTTCAGCACGGCATCGGCGACAGCAGCAGAAGCACAATACAAGCAGCAGCAACAATAGCCCAATCAATAACAGCAGCAACACTGGCAGCAGCATGAACAGCAACAACGACATATCCATCAGCAGTTGCAATGGCAGCATCACCATATTTTACAGCGGCAACAGAATCTTCACTCCCAACAACAACTTCAGAAGCAGCAATAAAAACAAACACCAACGCCAACAACAACAGGAGCAACAACATATCCAACATTTAATCCTTAAGCAGCAGCAGAAACGGCAGCAGCAGCAACAATGCGAGCAACAGTGATAGAAATTTTAATGAGGAGAGCAACAACAACAACATTTTTATCTCTATCGAATTCGGCAGTTGCTGTCGAGCAACAACAGTTTCCATCAGTAACAACAACAACAACATTACAGACATTAAACTTTATCTACAGCCGCAGCAACAACAACTGCAATAGCTATTTTTGTTGCTTAACAATGGAAACAACAACAACAACAATACCAATATACACTGAATCAGCGACAACAGCAGCAACAACAACAATAGCTGTAGTAGTAACAGCGACAACAACAGCTCCTTCATCAACAACAGCTGAAGCAAAACGAACAACTCTTTCTCGCTCTCTTGCTCTCTCCCCACCAGGAACTGTCAAGTTTGCTGCTTAGGGGCGTTGGCCACGCCCCCAAGCGTAACTGCTGCGTGACTCGAACGTTGCACACTGGAATTTTAAAATACCGGAGCATTCGGTGCGTGGAATACTTTCAGCCATCGGCACAACTATTCCGCAGCACATCCAAAGGAAATTTCCACCCATGGGACAAAGGGGCGGGTAGGCGTGGTGGCCTTACACCCGCATAGCAATGGATAAGCAATTAGTTGAGTAGTCGACTGTCTGATGACACGAACTGAAAATTGTCTAGGTAAAAATCATATAGCACAATGGCATTCGAATACGTGGAATTGCAGCAATTGCAGCAATTGCAAGGCAAAACTCATAAATGCTAGCAACTACAGTGATCACTCGGCAACGAGGACAAGAGAGCTCTCCTATTGCCTGTACAAATTCATTTAAGAGCTTTATGTAGCTATCAAGCTATCCCTGCCTTCAACTTTATACAAATCTATGTGGAACTTAATTGATCTATTTTATTTTTAGGTGAATGGGACGGGATTGAATTTCCCTCAGGGAAGCTGCTCTGCCAACAGATACTTGTTATTCTCAAGGGCACCGAAATTGCTTTTTACATATCATTAGCAATATTAGCATTTAAGAAACATAAACAGGGTCAACACTTTTGAGTGTTGTGCGAAATACGCCCAAAACAACAGGCCATAACGAAATCAATTTGCCGGCACAAATATTTGGTAGCCCTAATACGAGCCCCAAAAATGGTCTAATTATGTGTGGTCATATGCGGGTCAGTTGCCCAATTCAAAGGCAAATATGTAAAGTCTTGCGAACGACCCACCCAAGCCCATGCGCCCAAAAAAAAAAGGTACACACGTGTGTACCTGTGTATATGTGAGTGTACAAGTGCGTGTATATGTGGACTGTGTGAATAAGTAAACTAACTTTGTTAGCTGCTCGTTCATGTAGTTCTACTGCTGATGTAAATTCACTTAGTTGCCACCAGTTGAACTAAGCTCAACTCTAATAGACTCGTCACAAAGGTCTGTAGCCAAGTGCACCACATTCCTAGATGGATCCTACAAGGGATGAGCTTAAAGAGCTCAACTCAAAAAATCCATGATTTATATACAGTAGAATCCGATTATAAAGATGCTCAAGTGCCCATAAGTTTGTCTGGGGACTAGAATTTCGTCGAAATAGCCGTATGGACGCTATAAGCGGAGTCGTTATAATCGGATTCCATTCTATTCGAGTCGTCTATACGGAAGAGTGAGAAGAAAATTTTGTTCATACAAATATAAATTGACGTTTGCTTAGAGGTTTACAAAATTAGTGATTATTTGTAATAGATCCCATATAAAGCATATCTACATTCGAAATCGTAGGACTCAAAATAAAAGTATAAATCAACAAAATGGAGACAAGGGCACACAAATAAAATGACAAGGCTAATCCGAAAAGGCAGAAAAGGGTTATCTTCCAACAATAGAGGAGGCACACACACATACACGTATTAAGAACAGCTGTGTCCACGTAAGCCACTTATACAAGGACGAGCAGAGGGCCTGGAGCCTGGAGCCCTGGCTGCTGCTCAAATTGGTTGGGTCCGTGTTTAATTGAGTTTGAAATAGGTGCCAGTTATTTTGGTCAATTTTTTGGGAACTATTCTGCCAGGGATACGCCGACGCATGAAATTGGCTTACTTTTAAGTGCTGTTGTGCGAGCGCGTGTGTGTGTGTGTAATCCCGCTAACACTAAGTGGATTTCCGCCTAACTGCATACGCACCTTTTTTGTACAAGTTAATTAGCCTAACGCGCTGTGCCCTTTGCGGCTTAGGTTGGAGCTGAACAATTCGTTGACTTTCAAATAAATTTGATTTTAATTTAGCAACAGAACATGCTGAATATGATGTCGAGAGTGCTCCGATTGAGATTTTTAAATTCAAACCCACTTGGCATTGTAATATGCCAATTTATGTGCGCTCCTCCCGCAACCCTTTTGCCAAATTCATTTATTTCAATTGTTGTTGAAGCCCCAAAAGCTGGATAGAGCACAAAAAAAAAAAAAAAAACGAAAAAATTCCGTTGTCTACTATACGGCGTAATAAGCAGTTTTTATGCAGCGCACATTGTGCGACGGGCGTTTTTATTATTTCCGGCCGCATTCCAATTGCCAGATGACAGTGGGATCAAAGTTCCAATTGATTAAAACATATTTAATCGATTTTATGGAAAAATGCCTTAGCTTCGTACAAATAAAAAACGAAAGTAATTTATTTTATTGAATTAGTCTTTTCAGTTCACCCATTAGAAACAAGTCGGTGCCGACCCACTGTGCGCGGCTGCCTTTTACCAGCGGGGGCGGATGCGACGTCAATGGGCGTGTCGGGTACGCGTATTTGCCGACTTTTCAAACGGCGCAAACTTTTTGTCTACATTCGTTTCATTTTATAACCCCGCAACCGAATAAAACAAAACAAAAGTTTTTCAACTTTTTGGATTGTGGGCCTTTTCCTGCCTCGCGTTTTGTTTAGCATCTGACTGCGAACAGTGCGCGAGTCTGTCTCTTGACTTATTTTTATGACTGTCTGTCGATCTGCACCCTAAACAGTATGCCGCCCAACCCCAACCCCAACCTACCCATCCACCCCATCCTGGCAGCTGGCGTCCAAATTACTTACAAAGTACTTATTTGCCTATTTGAAAAGCCATTCGCATAAATGCCAACAGCAATACAAGGATGGGAATTAGCTTAAAGTCCATGAAGGATAAGTGAAGGAGAAAGCAGGACAGAGAGGGAGACGGTGAAGTCTTTCTTAAGAAATGTAATAAAATTAGTTCAAAAGTGCAGCTGTATAAACAACTACCTGATAAACGTAATGTTAGACGGTTTTAGAACGATAGAGCGTGGCTAGAGTGAGGTGTCGACGACTGTGTAATACTCGCTTCCACTTCAAAAGTAGCCAAAATACCATCAAGCTTTTTTTAATTTAAATAATTTTTTATTTTATATTTAGAAATCTTATTTTTTCAAATAATTTATCTATTTTCATTAATTTTATTTTTATTAAATTTGTTGGGAATTTTTGTTCAAATTTTATTTACTCAACTGAAGCAGATATTTTGTTTATTCCATAATCTACACGTCAGTCGGCATGGCCTACTTGTATTTGTATTTTTTATTTGATTCATATGTCAATATCTTTTAATAAATTATATTGCATAGACATACATTGGCATACATTACTTTTGCAAACTAATACACTCTTTGGTCGATTTTAAGAGATATGTAGATTGAAGAGCACCCACAGCCCTTTTGCACATAATCTCGTCAGCATTTGCCGCGAGCCAGCCTCAATCTCAGTCCCACTCACTGCCTCTGTCCCAGTCTCTGTCGCGAATTGAGCCACTCGAAGCTGCGGACACCGGAATTTGCATAAAATGTTGCAGTGGCGCTGCCCCGCCCACATTTTGGGGCAATCGCCAGGCCATTTCCACGCGCTGCCTCCCCCTAACTTGGCATTTTTTTATTAAATTTTATTATTATGTTTTGCATAATTTTGAAAACACTTTTCCCATTTTTATGTCTGCCTCATTTTCATTTTCATTTTTGTTTTTTTACTTTTTGCTGATTCTGTCAGAAATGGGACGCAAAACATAAACAACTGAAATTATGTAAAAGCGTTTTTAAGAACAGAATGATGTTGTGTTGGCTTTTAAATGAATTTGACTTGCGTTAACATTGCCCGCTCTAAACTAAAGCAATTTCCAAACCTTAATTACAGCAACTCTTTAGCCTTAACGCAGAGTTCCTAAGCTCCAGGTGATTGTATAATTAACCGAAAACAAAGCAATTTCCTCACTCAACCCCATGTCAATGTGTGCATGTGTTTGTGTGGCCTAATGAGGAGAACGTGAAGTTTCATTAGGTATATAATAAATAAGTAGCAAGTCAAATAAAACACAGGCCAGAGCAGCAGCAGAAGCAGGGTCAGGACCCAAAGATGAAAGTGGTGCCCGGGAGAAATACGCAACGAATTGAATCAAATGCTAAACAGACACGCAGGCATATTAAAATTTAGACACGTACACATTTTATTGCATGTATTTCAACGCTCTGGGTGTATCACACTCACGCAAATACACACACACCCACACACACACACACACACACACACACACAGAGAGTTGACACAGACTGCGCAACATCAAAATCTGCTGCAGCACAAGGCAGTCAACTACAATAAGAATGAGTATAGCAACAACAAGAGCCACATAAACCTAACCCAACAAACAACAGCAACAACTATAACAAATAAAACAGCTCTGCAAGGTTAAGCACGACTGGGATATACCCTATTATCAAATATATGTACATATTTTGAATTTATATTTCAGAAAGAATTTTCATTGCATACACAAATTCATAGTGAAACACTTCTATACTCAAACCCAACATGCCCCATTTCAGTTCAACTTAGGGTATTACAACAATAACAATTGCCAAGTGCTGGTTAATGTTGTTGCCAGTTGGCAGGACCGCCGCCTGTCTGCGACTGTATTCAAATCCTTTGTTGTCCTGACATTCGCCATCTGCTGATAGCAAATTGCTTTTGCGACAGTGCCCGCCAGCTGTATGCATACCGCACATTCGGCTCCAATAATAGTGTGCGCCTCAAGCGCTCACATTATTTATAAGTACTGGAACAAATATGTGTATAGAAAAACAAGCATATTATATGAAGAAACAATAAATCAGAATTCTTTAATTTTATGCAAGGTGCTTTTTGCTATTGATGATTACAACAAATATATGAAAAATTTGGATATGTTTTATCTTAATATTAAGGGGAGCACATATTTCAACTGGCAGCTGGAAACCAAATTTCTGGATCAAGACCGATTTGGTTTACATGTGAAGACGCCACTTTTTCTTTATTTATTGCAAACATGAACAAAACTAACAATTTAGGAGGCTAGCTAGGAAAAACTAAACTACAGAGGTCTGGCTGAATGCCAGCTCCCACTTGTCTTTATCTGATTCCGAACTGGAATGTAGCTCAGCTTTGGGCGCACTGCAGCGATTGCATTTCTGACGATACCAAAAATTAACATTGAAGCAGTAGCCGCAAGTCCAATCATGTTTACGTGGACGCCATGTGCTGCTCTGTCCGGCATTTGCCATGGCAATGGCCGTGCTCTTGCTAACCTGACACCGATTGCAGCTCATACGCCATACGAAATTGCTGTTCCTGCATAGCTCACAGACCCAATTATCGAATGCGGGCTTCCACTTCTTTTGACGCTGACGGCGCTGTTGCTCGATCCCGGTCTCCTGGGCGTAGCTGAAGCGTACGCCCTTGCCGGGCTGTGTTGATAGGTAAGCGGGCACCACGCTAAGCACTTGGCCCAGAAATTTAGCCCCGTCCAGATAATGTATGGCCGCTTGGGCGGCATAGGGGCTAGTGTATGTTATGGTTGCCTCACCCTTCGAGCGCCCCGTTAGCTTGTTTTTGTATACAAATATTTTTGGCTTCATGGTCAGCTCATCCATTTTGATGCGTCCCATTTTGCCAAAGAATTCAATAATGTCATTTTTGGTCACGTTCAAACGCATGCCCAGCACGAAGATCGTGTCCAAGCGCAGCACGAACTTCTCTTCGCTAATTTGCATGGTTGGCGCTGGGCGTGGACGCCGGAATTGTGAAGCCCAGTCATTTGGTGGGCGATAGCCCAACATTGTCAAAAGATCAAAATCATCTATTGGTTGTGTAGTCTCGTCCTTGTCCTTCGGCTGCAACAAGGATGTTGTCTTTGTTGTTGTAGTAGTGGTTGTAGCTGCTGTTGCAGTTGTTGCTGTTGCAGTTGTAGCAGTCGTTGCTGTTGTCGCAGTTATTGTCGCCGATGCAGTTGTTGCAGCAGTTGTTGTCGAAGAAGAGACAGCGCCTGCTCCGGATGTTGCTGGTGTTAGTGCTCCTCCTTCTGCCGCTGCCACTCCTGCTGCTGCCGCTGCTGCCGCTGCAGCAGCACTTGTTTCAGCTGTTGTCGATGATGTCGCCGCTGACACGGCAGCGATAGCATCCTCATTGAAGGTCCTGCAGTATTCATCGCCCAATAGCAGCGAGCCGCGCGCATCTCCGCCACCATCCTCAAAGCGATACATATCTAAATCACCGACCGCAGTATTGACCATGTCAATGTAATTTTGTTTATCTAATTCTTGCTGCTCGTGCAGTGCAAAAAAATTTTGAGCTGAAAATAGATTTTCATACACCGAATTAACTGTCGCAAAGTCCATCGTTTATAAAAACTGTAAAAAAAAAAATGATTTTTTACTGCCGAACTAAACACGAACCGTTCCCTATGAAAGAATAAAAACTACTGAATAATCTAACCCACAAGCACACAAAGCTGAATAACCAAAATCAAACATTTTCCATGGGATACTAGGTTTTTCGATGGATAACTTTCTCAAAACCTCATTTCACTAGAAAATTCTACATTCCGTTTCAACTGAGTGTTTCAACACTCTACGAATATTCAGAGCATACTTTTCTACATTTTATACAAAAACTGTTTCAATACCAATCGAGTCAGGAATTCCCATCGGAAATACGAAGTCAGATTATACCGGTTTGATTATATAATAGGCAGAGGCAGGAGTGGAAGACCCATAAAGTGTATATATTCTTGACCAGGGCGACGAATTGAATCGAAATAGCCATATCCGTCTGATATATACTCTATATTGTTTATATAGCCATACTTAAACTATATCTTAAAGCTATATCCATTCTAAATCTCTACTTTCAATTAATAGTTTCTTATGTAAGATTAACTTAATGTTACAGATTCTTTACAAAATGTATTTATACTGCTATATATGTACTTATAAGGCTTTAATGTTAGAATATGTATTTATTTTAATGTATGTCTTATTCCATTTTGGATTTCTTATATTTTGAGTGCTGGCTTAGCCACACTCTTTAAATTGAAAAATCTGAGACTGGATAAATTATAATATCACAATATTCAGTAGGGAATGGAGATCATATACCGAAAATTGCATTAAAACCCGCTAAAAAACACAGTAATTATTATACAAAACTTGTGGCTATCCGAACTGTTGGTACTAAAAGCTCTAGGCCCTATAAAAAAAATTAATAAATATGCTTCATGATTATGTCACTATGTTAATCGCTCAGACTATTTCCTAATTACACACCTAAAGTTCAAAGTTATCCTACGTTTTTCTATAAGCTTAGCTGATTTATATATCGAATTTATGCACTTTTGTCATTAAAGTATTTTTAATAATAATAAGCTCCCAATCGACATTTAGCTGCTGCTTAACCATTGAACTGATGAGTTTGTGCATTCCTTGGCTGTGTAAAAGATTGATTCATAATTTGTTCAAATTTTCACTTTAATCAAGATAAGCGGTGCTAAAGCGGCGAGCATTAAGGTGGCAAGGGCGTTAATAAAACGCAAAATTATGCGAAAATTTCCCGTTTAAGCGTGAAGCAGCAGCTGTAAAGGTGAGCCCCAAAGCAATAAACTAGAGAGATAAAAATGCCAGTTAATTGCAGAGCAAAGTATTAAGGCTGCAAAAAAAATAATGTATGCGAATAAGGGTGAAGAAGAAAGTGTTAATCAAGATAAAACTATCAGCATTAATAATAATGCTAATTATAGATGTATAAATTATTATATATAGGATTAAAACCACACTATAAATATAAACAAAACAGTATCGATGGACTTGGTCTCCTCAACAGTTAATAACTGAAATAGGCTTCCATTTCGGTGTCATCTGAAGTGCTTATCCCTTTTTGGTTAAGTCTTACTCCTGCTATATTTGCTGGGGAAAATTCAAGGACTGTAAGCACACAGAGTCTAATGCAGTTGCCGGGCAACAATCGGATACAAGGCGAGTCGCCTTCTCGCTGGAGCCAATTAGTTGGCAATTATTTTACTAATGAGCAACCACATTAACCCCAGCCCTGGCCTCTGCCAGCGAAGCAGGAGGTTAGCCAAAAGCTAGACGAACATTAAATCGAGGCCACCAAACAAAAGTCAACGATGCAGCGTCAGTGGAAGTCAAACTTCTAGAGTTTCTCACTTTGGCCGTTGAGCTGATGAAATATGCTGCGTCTTTCCAGCAGCATAGACATATTTATATACGTATTCCTATACCTATATACATATGTATATATAATATATATTTATATATAGAGACGTGGCGCTGATAAGCAGAAAGCGGTTGGCCCCATTCTTGGGGCTGCTTGGCAAGTGGCGTTTCGCTTTTATGGCTCCTCTTTACGATGCCACGCCCCGCATGACCTTATCGACATTAGCAGCGACAACAGGCGGCTTCATTAGGAGCCAGGACAAGCAGGACGCACTGGACAGAGGACTGTCTGCCACACAGTTTGCACAATTAAATGAAATGCCGCTGCGGCATCTCAATTTCTTTCTGCTGTCTGCGGCTGGTGGCCTCATTAGGTCAACGCTGGCTGTTGCTTTTATTGTTGGCCGTTAAAGTGTCCTGTGTGCTGTGTGCTGTGCGCAGTGGTCCGCTTGTTATCTGAGCAGGAAGCTAGCGTAGCGATTGCACAACTAAATCATAAAAATGTCCTTATGACAGCGTTCCACACTTAGCTTTCGTTGACAGCGAAAATTAAAAATCAACTACTCAACGCTCAACTGAAAGGATAGCAGAGCAGCAACAACAACAGCATCTCTCTCTCTCTCTCTCTCTATTTCTCTACCCCTATTTCTGCGACTCGCAAAAAATCAAGACAGCGCAAACTGTCGCAAAAGTTTGAAGTTAGTTTATAATTGGCGCAAAGACAAAAGTGCAGCGAGGCGAAATTTAAGTTGCACTCGAGTTTATACGAGCTGAGCCACATTTTCGAGTCGTGCCAAGGAGCTGGCGAGGTTCTGTTAATGAATTTCCAGAGACCGACACGAGGCGCCGTTGAATAAGGTCCGACAGCTCACATACCTTTGTCCCAAATCAAATTAGCTGACTGGTGGCTGGCGCAGAGGGGCCGAAAGCCTTTGGAATTAGCCATAAATCAATATTCATAATTTGTAATCCAAGTTTAATTGAGATAAATTGCGTGCCGCCATCAAAGAGCATGCATGGGCCGACTTAACTTGAGTCTGGCTAAGTACACAGAGCCATCTGGATTGATTAGGAATAATGGCTAATAAACACATGACTTGGCTAATGAGTCAAACGAACGAACCGAAATTCTGTTGAAAGCAACTTTAAATAAGACATTATAAACAACAGATATTGGATGAGAATTAGCATATTTCCATGCTTTTTATAATAATCAAGGCATACATTTTTGCATTTTACTTGTGTCAATTGAATTCAATTTTAAATATTTAACATTTTTAAATTATCGAGAAAATAAATAAAAGTTTGTATAAAAAATTTATTTCAATGCATTCCATTTCGTTTATAATACTTGCATTTGCAGAAAAAAATCATTTATTTCATATTAAGTAGTACGACTAAAGAACTGTATATTTAAATATGCATCTATATATATAAATAAAAATATATATTTATACGTATATATGTCGGAATGATATTATGACAAAATTACACAGGGACGTGTAATCGTCAGTATGTGCTCTCTGGTTAGAGGTTCGCTGAACAACAACATGTGACCAGAACTAGAGGTTTTGACAGAAGAAGAGAAAATACACTTGGTCATAAAATATGCTCAATTTAAAATTATTTTACGATTTACAAAATAATTATTGTTCTTTGTTGATTTTTTCTCATTGATCGATATAAATTATGAAATTCTTCCAGTGAAAAATTTCGCTTGAAAATATAATACTTTTTATAATACTTTTTTACATTTTTACATTGTTCTGGATGTTATTATGATTGAGTTTTTTGATCGTTTTTTTTTTTTCAGTTTTCAACTTTCAAGTGCTACTCGTACAGAAACAATTTTATATTACTATACGATGCGAAATGATTTAACATGATTTAAGAGTAAGTGACAATAATGAAAAAATTGACGACAATAATAAAATTCACATACAACATTATTAGATGAAGGTGAAATATCGAAAAAAAAAATTGTGGAATTCCAGGTTGCAGTAACCACTCAATAATAATGAATAACAACAAAACTCGAGTGGAACTGCTAATTGTATGTGCCTGACTTTGACATACATTACACAATGCAAAAAAAAGTGGGCTGCTTACTGAGGTTTTAATTCTGAAGCTGGAGTGAATTTTAGAATTTTAATTATAGCAATGCTTTAAAAATTTGGAAATTTTCCAAAGCAAACCTAAAAGAATACAAAAAATTTCAAGTCTTTAGCTTTAATGGTTTAAATGATAGTAAAAATCGGCTTGTATATTATCTTTTTTCTCTAATACAAAAAAAGGATTAATTCACAAGGCTTACAACAATTTGCATATAATATTTCTTTCCGTTCGCTCGCATAGCGATTGCTTGATCAATAACTATATACTTTATGGCATCAACTATGGCTAGCGAACTATATTTAACTTTTAAAGTTTTTACCACTTTTTACAAATATTTAACGCTTTCACATTTATTAAACAGAATACGAGCTCTTAATACGGACTTAGATTCCGACAGCTTCTCTTTATTATGTGCTCAAATTTTATTGTATCTCAATTCCATAGAATATTTTTCACATTTAAATTTTATTTTCGGCCAATCTGTGCTCAGCTGCTTTGTCTCGAACGACTTAAGCGAGCGGTTGCCCCACAGCTGGAGCTGGGGAAACAATGGCAATAATAGCTGACAGTAAATCCATTTAATCCGACCAACTGAATGCTTCGCCATCGCACAAAGGGCATGCAAAAAGAGAGGACCCACAGCTCCTGGATAGTGCATCACCTGCAGAGCGAATCTAATCGCTTAATGAATTTATTTACCCCAGCCTCCAGTGGCTCAACCAGCCATACCCAGTCAATTCTGGCTCGGTGGCAAACCACTTGAGTATATTCCAGCCCCGGGCATCGCCAGCAGGGATATCCTTCAGTCTGTGTGGCTCAACATTTTAGTCCTGGTGGCGATGAGTTTGTCATGTGATTTAATCAAAGTTTGCTCCAGCCAAATCTCGCCCGTAATCGTCGCCAGCTGTGGGCCGAGTGGGCGTGGCGCTGACTGTGCATTTTGATAGAAAGGAGAGGGGTGGCCATAGGGAACCGCAGGACCTCTGACCAACTTGCACACTTTGTGTTGTGAATTTACTTTGCACTTTCTTGCAAGCAGCGCGCTGTTGACAAGGACTCTGGAGTCATCTCCGGCCGCTGGCTCCTAGCTGCTGAATATTTGCGTGTTGCTGCAGGTGTTTCCAACGTCCGTTGACTTTCAGACAGAGAGAGACAGAGACAGAGAGAGAGAGAGAGAGAGAGAGAGAGAGAGAGAAAGAGGATGTTGCGGGTAGGTGTCACAGTTGAATGCCGTTCTGTCGTCCTGATGCCGATTTAAGTGCCAGCAGAAGATAGAGTAAATGCAATAAACACCATTAGCTGCGATGGCAAAACGGCAACAGGAGCAGGCCAACAGACAGCAGACAGCAGCCAGGAGCCAGAAACCAGAAGCCAGTAGGATCTGTATGCGTGTTTTACTTTGCAAACTTTTGCAGCACAGTGTAGCTGAGGATTCAGGCCAGGTAAGCAAGGAGGCGCTGCACCTCGCTGCAAGTTCGAGAAAATGTTGCACCAACAAAAAATGCAAACAGCAAACTTAAGTGAATTGAATAAAAAAGTTTCTCAAAACTGCAAACCGAGAACTGCAAACTGCGAACTGCGAACTGCGGGTGCCATAAACTGAATGCGGTTCATAAGGCGAGCCCCGAGCAGCAAGCTCCATGCAGACGCGCTCAAGCTAAGGTCGAGTTTAAGTAGATTGCGTAATTTGCTTATCGTTCGCAGCCTGTTTGCCGTTTGACTTGCCAACTTCCTCAACATTTCTTCTACTTTTTGTATTTTTTGGTTTTCATTTTCCTATTTATGTTTTCTTCTACTCAGTTGATTAGATTTACGAGCAGCTGACCAGGCGCAATCACAATATAAAATTTACAACACCAAAGCTCTACTTTGTTGATACTAAACTGCATTATGTCTAGAGTATTTGAGCAGCGACTAACAAATGAGAGTTTGTTCAACTTTTTTTTGTTGTTCGATATTTACATTTTTTTAAATAATGTATTAAAACTACTGAATCGAATGCCCACGGCGTACCCATGCATTAAATAATATTAAAAATAATTAAAAGGAATATCGTAACAATTTAATTAACATTCATTCCGCTCTGCTATTGTGGCATGCATTCAATATTCACTATTTAACTGCGAGCTTAAACTGAATCATTGAATCATTCACTCAAAAAAAAAAAAAAAATAATAATAATAATAATAAAGTAAATTAAATTTCCAATCATTCAGCAGCGTAAAATTCTGTTCAAATATCACGTATAGATAGGTTCAACTGGAAATCATTAAAGTTTTACGCTGCTAAGCCGATCATTGTGGGATATATATGTACATATTAAAAAAATATTGATGTACATATATATTTACTTATATATTTGTAGTCGACTAGATTTGTTTTTTGCAACTGCAAATCCAGGGAAAACTTTGGTTAGTTCACTCGAGATCCGAAACTCTTGACCCATTAGCCCTAACTTTATTTTTCTTCTGCACTGACAACAGCTGTGCCACGCAGAGAGGCCGGTGGTAGACAGCTGCCAGAATAGTGTGTGTGTGCCTGCCTCTGCCTCTTTTGGGGACATGC
Source organism: Drosophila navojoa (assembly GCF_001654015.2). The sequence continues at coordinate 329,989 of NW_022045911.1, forward strand.
ATCAACCCACTTAACGCTTTGTTTGGGCCACAAAATAAATGATGCCAAATGCTGCAAAACAATAACAGCGCGCCTTGCTTTTTGCCAGCACAATACTCTAGCATTTCTTTCACAGAAATCCACTCAGCTATGCACACACACACACACACACACACACGCATACACTCACGTTGAATGCAACTCTTGCGGTTCATTGTACTTTACAGGAATTTTTAGCTCGACTGAGCTCGCGACTTCCGCGTTGTTTTGCCGCCATTTTGTTAGGTTTTGTTGTCATCCGCCATTTTGTGTGTGTGTGTGTGTGTGTGTGTGTGTGTGTGTGTGTGTGTGTATGTGTGTGA